>JAALXK010000123.1:0-178781 GCA_012977745.1 Fusarium anguioides | reverse complement strand
TTGGTAATTGATGTAGCGTGTTTAGCGTGACATGGCCCCTGTAAAATTGTTTTGTAGCGCAGGGTACGGTCGGGTGTGGGTTGGTGAAGACACCAGCTGTCTTCTCTTAACAGAAGCTCATAATCTATTAAATTGTTTAAAACATTTACCCAAATATTAGGATCACATAGTATAAGGCTAGTTAGTCCTTCGGAGAAGTTATGATAGTGTGGTATAGCCATACGGAGGTTTCAATCGAGCAATCACGTTGTAAACATCCAATTGTACAAAGTGAATCAGAACAGTCAACGTCTCAATTTAGACATCCCAATTAAAATCCAAACGGTGGCCATCATACCCAGCGAAGCTCCATATTACAGGTGTCTTTCCCATCGTACTCAGAGAATATAACGGAATTGCATATTCTTTGTGTCAGTAAGATCATCCTCATAGGCATGATCAAAAGCCTCCGTGGTTCCAGCGTTATCGCGCTTCTTATTAGTCCACATACACAACAAACGGTAGACAATAGCAAGCAGGCCAGCGATAATAGAGGTGACAACAACGATAATGAAACCGGGTCCAAATCGAGGCGCATCTCCCTTCTTGAAGCACAAAGGCCCGACGAAGTTGCCCAGGCAATAGCCGATGTAGAGACCAGAAGAAGCAACGGAGCGCTTTGTGTATCCCGCTGTGTTGGCAATCTGAAGACCCATGAGCACGGCATAGCCACCACCGACGGATGGAAGAATGTATACGGCGAACAAAAGGGCACCAGTCGCTGATTGGGGTAGAAGCCAAAGAAGGAGGGCAGAAAGAACAGTACCCATTTGAGCGATGAAGACAAGATAAGACCTGACATTCTTGTACTTGTAGGCCAGGTAGGGCATGAGAAGCTGAAGGGTTCCAGCATATGCGCCACAAGGCATCATAAGAAGCAAGGAGTTGAGGGTGCTGAAGCCGAATCCATGAATGATGATGGGTACGAAAGTCGAAATGGGACCATTGGCGATCATGGATAAGAAGGCTATGGCAAAGACAGTCCAGAATTTTGCATCAAGCAGAAGTTCCCAGATCTGAGCAACCTTGAGATGAGTGTTGCGAACACCAGAGTTATTGGTCTTGAGTCGAGCAACGAGGATGTATCGTTCTCTCTCATTGAAACCCTTGGCACGAACGGGGTCGGGAGGCAAAACAAAAACCAGGGCGATACCCCAGACTATGGTGATAGCACCGGAGAAGTAGTACATATAGCGCCATGACGAGACTCCACCGTTGATAAGCCCAAATGCGTAGTTGATGATGGGAGAGATGATGGAGACGTAGCCGGTGCAGCTGTACCAGATCCCCATGCGCATAGCCTGTTCATTCTTTCGATAGAAACTTCCCTATGAAGACTTAGTCACTGCTCAAGCTTGAGAGACTGTGGATACTTACAACAATCATCATGAACATGGGACTGATACCACTTTCCAAGAACCCAAGAAAGAACCGCTGCGTATACAGGGTCTTATAATCCTTGCACACAGTTGTCAAGATAAGACAAATTCCCCAAACTGTAACAATTGCAGAAGCAACTCGTTCGATTGGATATCGCTGGGCGAGCATCATGGCGGGATATGCACCCACAATGAAACCAAGGTAGAAGATAGCCGCGGACATGGCATAACGATCGCCGGTAAGGAGACCAAGATCTTCTCTCAGTCCAAACAAAGCCTGAGATCGTCCAGTTAGCAATGTAAAGGTTGGTATCGGAGGTGTAAGTCTTACGGCCTGAGAAAGCATAGCCTTATCGTAATACTGCAACATATAGGTCGCACAAAGAACAGGCATAAGTCTCCAATCAATCTTCCTCCTCAACTTCTTCTCCTCCTCCTCACTCCAAACCTCATCACCCCCATACGCCTGAAGAACTTTCATAGCCTCATCCTGATGAACAGTATCAACAGCCACCCCCTTCACCTGTTCTGTGTCTTCAGCATGCTTGACAGCGGCACCTTTTTCAGAATCAGACATGATGATGGATCGTATGATGTAGAACAAAAATCATAAGATGTCTGGGGGAGCATTTTGAGTGGATCGGTGTAGGATACTTATCTTGTAGTGAATCCGTATGCGAGATCGATTGGTATGGGGAAATCTGGGGTAGCAGTTGTGTTGGGATTGAGGATTGTAAACGAGGCTCGGCGACTAGACCTAGATGAGGTTACCGAGGGGTTTGCCGGGGTCTGGACTTGACGCTATTGTTTGCGGGGTGATGGTTATTGACGCGTGAGCTTTCTTACTCAAGATTTTGTAATTTTATAGTTATTATTTTGCGTTAGTACTCACCTGTCACTGGGTCTAGTCGATATCTAGTTCAGCTTTGTTGCACCAAGTTTCTCATCTGCCGAGCCACGACCAACATCCACTCAACTGTTAGACTATCAGAACAGACAACATGGCACAAAGCAAAGCACCAAATCTCGAGATCCCTCCAGGAGAGGTACTCAAGGCCGTCAAGCTCATCAACCCCGTTAACTTTGGCCCTGCAATTCTGCAGCGTTTTATGGCTCCACCTGTTCCTGGGCTCGAAACATTCAAGAGTTCACCATCGCTATCATTTCTCATAGAGCACCAATCTGGGAGAAAACTTGTTTTCGATCTAGGAATTCGAAAAGACTACGATAATTACTCACCGTCGATTGTGAAGTATTTGCCGACTACTAATTACACTATTGAAGTGGCGGGCAATGTGGCGGATATCTTGGAACAGAATGGTGTGCCTTTGAAAGAAATCGAGGCCGTCATTTGGAGGTTGGTTGAGTTCACTACCCATGATTAACTTTTCCAATAGTATAGTTCTAAAATTCAATAGTCACTGGCATTGGGATCATATCGGCGATCCTTCTACGTTTCCGCATGTCACAGATCTTGTTGTCGGTCCAGGTTTCAAAGAAGGAATGCTTCCGGGAGCTCCGGCAAACCCAGACTCGCCCATCCAAGAAAGCGATTATGCGTAAGCTTTAGTTCACAGTGTTTCAAGGCCTAACATCCTAATAATTTCTAGGGATCGAAATCTGAGAGAGATCAGTTTTGAAGGGCTGAACTCGCTCAAGATTGGTCAATTCCCCGCCTTTGACTATTTTGGAGACGGCTCGTTCTATCTCCTCGATAGTCCAGGACATGCTGTGGGACATCTTTGTGGTTTAGCAAGAACTACAACAAACCCTGATACGTTTGTTCTCATGGGCGGGGATGTCTGTCATTACGCCGGCATTTTCAGACCATCACAATATCTCCCAGTTCCAGACAGAATCACCCCTCATCCATGCCATCCACACTCAGACAGTGTCCTCTGTCCCGGAGAGGCTTTTGCACGGTTACAAAAGTCAAGAGGGAGGGCTACGACGGATACACTGTTTGACTTAACATTTGGCTTGGATTTGGAACTGGCTTCAAAGACTACGAGGCAACTACAGGAATTGGATTGCAACGAGAATATCTTTGTGGTTGTGGCGCATGATTCGACAGTTAGGGACGGCGTACCACATTTTCCGGAGAGTTTGAATAATTGGAAGGAGAGAGGATTTGGGAAAGGGTTGAAGTGGGCATTTCTACGGGATTTGGAGAAATATTGGGAGTCTGAAGGGTTACTCCATGGTTAGAAGGAAGTCGATGAGAAGTCTAGACAGTAAAAACATAGTGAAATCCAATCTAGTACTGAAGAAGAATGGCCAATATTCAGTGAATGTTATGATTCTTTGACTCCGTCAATCAGGTAACTCATGGCTTAATCAATGCCGAATAACCCAACCCCTCATATCACTGCCTTCAAACAACGTGCTTATTCATTGTCAGTACCCTTGCCTTGGCAATTCATCCAACAAACATGGATTTAGTTCTTAACCCCGTCTCCGTGAATCGGACATCATCCGGATGTATCTCGGCTACCAAACGGCAACCCTCTTTGGGAAAAGCGTAAATAGCTTCATCCTCAATTCTCGGCTACACGATACCCCAGACTTGGGAACCCTGGATGTGGGGGCGGGGTTGACCAGGATTCCCTGGAATTTGTGATTGAGGGGATCAAAGCTCATTTCCATAAAGCGATGCGACCAACTAGATCATTCCCGAGTTGAGTCACTGTAACCTTTTTCCTGCAAGATCAGTTTAAACTTTCATCTCGCATTATTCCACATTAAATACTACCCATACAAAAACGCTTTCAGAATGCCTTCGGCGCAACCTGTTCGAGAAGATCCGTTTGGACCATCAACTACCGATTTGGACTACGATGTCCTGATAGTCGGCGCTGGACTCAGTGGTATTCTTAGCCTTTATCGCATGCGAGAACTTGGCTTGAAGACGAGAGTTATCGAAGCTGGATCTGGTGAAGGTGGAACATGGTTCTGGTAAGCACTTGCACGGCCAAGACAGTGATATGCCCATTAACTGACCAAAAACAGGAACAGATATCCCGGCGCTCGTTTTGATTCTGAGAGCTACTCCTACATCTTTTCCTTCTCACAAGAAGTTCTCGATGAATGGAACTGGACGGAGCATTTCTCTCCTCAACCCGAAACTCTTCGATATATCCAATATCTCACAGACAAGTTCGACTTGAGACGTGACATGCAGTTTAACACTCGTGTCAAATCCGCAAAATTTCAACAAGAAAGCTCATCTTGGCTTCTGGAGGATGAAGATGGTTCGCATTACACATGTCGCTACCTCATCACAGCCATGGGAATTCTGAATAAGCCTACGTTGCCGAATATTCCTGGTGTGAAAAGCTTCAAGGGTCAAGCTTGGCATACGGCAAGATGGCCAAGTGATTCTTCCGCTCTCAATGGCAAACGAGTTGGCATTATTGGTACTGGAGCTACAGCAATTCAGACTATCCAAGCCATCTCGGACAAAGTTGGCCATCTGACGGTCTTCCAACGAACGCCAAACTGGACCGCCCCATTACGAAATAAGAAGATCAACCCAGAAGAAATGAACGAGATTCGAAAGCGCTACCCAGAAATCTTCCGTCAATGTCGCGAGTCATACGCTTGTTTCATTCATGTCAGCGATACTCGAAGCGTATTCTCCATGACGGAAGATGAACGTCAAGAACAGTGGGAGAAATTATATGCCCAGCCCGGCTTCGCCAAGGTCTTGAGTGTTTCCTCAGATATCGCCACAGACCGCAAGGCAAATGAGCTTTACAGCAAGTTTCACGCGGAAAAGATTCGCTCAAGGGTCAATGATCCTGAAGTCGCCGAGAAGTTGATCCCCAAGAACCATGGTTTTGGTACAAGGCGAGTTCCACTTGAGAGTGGTTACTTTGAGGTTTTCAACCAGGATAATGTCAAGCTGGTTGATATCAGAGAAGACCCTATTTCTCAGATCACAGAAACTGGTGTTGAAACAGGAAATGCATTTTATGAACTTGATGTTCTGATTTATGCTACTGGCTTTGACGCTGTTACTGGATCTTTCAATGCGGTTGATATTCAAGGACGCAACGAGACCAGATTGAAAGATGTTTGGGCAGATGGAATTAGAACGTTCCTCGGTCTTACGGTGAAGGACTTTCCTAATATGTTTATGATTATGGGTCCTCATCAGATGTTTGGAAACATCCCCAGGTATGACAGCCAACCCGCTTCGTCATAATTGCCACTAACAACTCTCGCAGGTCTATCGAATACGCAGCAGACTGGGTGGCTGGTTTCATAAGATACGCTCGTGATAACAAGATCACTTCTGCAGAAGCAACAGAGAAGGGCATGGAAGAGTGGACGCAGCATGTACATGACTGCGGTAAAGGGTTGTTGGCTAATGAAGTTGACTCTTGGATGACGGGTGTTAACAAGAATTTGGCTCATAAGCAGAAGAGGTCCATGACGCGGTACAATGGGCCTGCGCCGGGATATAGAAAGAGATGTGATGAGGTTAAGGGGAGGGATTATTCGGACTTTGTATTAAGATATGACTAGTTGAATAGTTCATAGTTGCATAAAGTTTATTACTCAGTATTTTTGTGGCTTTAGCTTACGAAGACTTGATCTCAAATTTTCCAGAGGCCTTTGGGTTAGAAAGAGCCCACTCGATCCCTTCTTCCATGACCTTATCCCATCGCTTGCATTCACTCAACTGATCTCCAAAGCGCCGAAATCCATGAGGCAAACCCTTGAAGATGTGAATATCCGTCGGTACACTATCAAAGTCAATGATTAGCATGTTTCAATAACATATTCAAAGGTAGTCTTACCCTGCCTCGGCGAGTTTCTTGCCATAGAACAGACCCTCATCTCTCAACGGATCCTGACCGGCAATACCAAAGACCGTGGGTGGCAAGCCTTTGACGTCAGAGGTTGATGCGTTTCCAGTATTCAATCGAAGATCATCGGCATCCGGATGTGGAAGCGGAAGTTTCAATAAGCCGGTGAAGAAATCTATGACCTTCTTTGGAAGAATAGCAGCATCTTCGTTCTGCACGTAGGAAGACACCGACGGATCTTGGAGCTGATCAAGTTGACTTTGATAGTTTTCCGGGTGCACCAAAGCAGGTATCATCAAAACTTGCCCGGCAATCTTCGGATAAGACCGAATATCTGGTGAAGAGATATTCTGTCTCAGGGCGAGAGAAGCTGCAAGCTGGGCACCGGCTGAAATTCCTCCTATGACGACTTGAGTCGGGTTGCCTTGAAGTTCGTCGATATGATCATGGATCCAATAGAATGCATCTTCGACGTCATTCCAGGCTGTGGGATATGTATGATCCGGTGTATGGCGGTAATTGACGTTGACAACGGTTACTTTCGCACCAAGTGCAATGCGGGATGATATGGCATCATCAGAAGAGAGGGTTCCGAATAGATATCCACCACCGTGAAGGTGCATATAAATAGGAAGCCGGGCATCATCCGCTGCATCAATTGGCCTGTAGCTTCTTGCTTCGAGCATGAAGTCATCTCTGGTAGGAATTTTGTAGTCATTCATTCGAACCAGTGGTCCCAATTGCTCCATACCCTTTGCAGATATCTCCTCACGACCTTGGTTAACAACCTTTTGGCGTTCGTAGATATCGGCAAAGACTGGAGGTGGCGGGAGGTTGGCCTCTACGGCAAGCCATTCATCAGACTTGCCGCCGTATTCTGAAAAGTCGCACATGGTTGAAGATTTTGTGATTCTCTAGGTAGTACAATAGAATTTTGTTGAAGGTCAATTGTTTCACGGTTTGAATGAATTACACATGTGAAGCGGCATCGCCGTATCAAACCACGTAATTGGCGCCCACCATGTGATCCCGGAAACGGACTGCTCCCGTACCTCGGCCCAACTCCACAAAATGAGGTCGATTGGAGTTTGGTAGGGAAGTCCAAGGTAAGAATTAGGTAAATCTCTCGTGAACATTAGGATAACTTACCTCAAGTCTTAGGGTCTAAATGCTTAATTAATTTTGTCAATAGGCTCTTGGTGTCTTGTTATTTTTGGCCCGTCTGTCTGGGTACTCCCGATCGGGATAACCGCCCATCCTCAACCGAGAGAGTGCTTATACGCAGGCAAGGCATTCAACTTCACAGTTTAATACAATGGCAAAGAATAAATCGTTCGATCTCATTAATTGGAACAATTGAATAAGTCACTTAAATCTCATCAGCGCCATGTCTGAGGTACCAACACAACCACCCTCCCGGTCACTAAAAGACAAAGTCGCCATTGTCACAGGTGCCGGCTGTTTTGGAGATGGCATTGGAAATGGTCGAGCCATATCAATCATGTTGGCCAATGAAGGCTGCAATGTGATATGTTTGGATATGAATCTCGACTGGGCTACCAGGACAGCCGATATGGCCAACCAAAGTTCAAGTTCAAGTTCAAAGGCCATCCCGGCACAAGGAAATGTGACTGTTGCAGAAGATTGCGCAAAGGTCGTTGCACTAGCTTTAAAGGAGTTTGGTCGGTTGGATATACTCGTCAATAATGTTGGTATTGGAGGAGCAACAGGGACGGCGGTTGATGTGGATATGGCAAGCTGGGCAACTGGTCTTGAAGTCAATGTATCGAGTATGGTCCTAATGGCAAAACATGCCATACCAGCCATTACGAAGAATGAAGGCGAGATTAAGGGTTCTATTGTCAACATGGGGAGTGTTGCTGGCATCAAAGGTGGAACTCCTCATCTTCTTTATCCAACTGCCAAAGGAGCTGTCGTCAACATGACTCGAGCCATGGCTGCACATCACGCCAAGGAAGGAATCAGAGTCAACTGCGTTTGTCCAGGAGTAAGGTTCCATGCTCAATCTTTGATAAGACCAAGCTAACACGATCAGATGCTGTATACCCCAATGATGTACGCCAAGGGAATGTCAGAGGAAGCCAGAGAGGCAAGAAAAGCACGAAGTCTACTTGGAACAGAGGGCACAGGTTGGGATGCGGCTTGTGCAGTTGTGTTTTTGGCGAGTAATCATGCCAGATGGATCACAGGAGCTATTCTACCGGTTGATGCTGGAACTACGGCGGCTGTTGGAACTAGTCTACCAGCTGGCGCGAGTGTGAATGGTTGAGATATAACTTAGTCTCCATAGTTCGTGTGAATGGAACGGATATCAGATTCACCACCATCGTCTTCATTAAGTGGATTAATGCCTCGTAGCCATTCTCAAGATTTAAAGTTTGTGATAGTGTAAAGGGTTTCGTATAAATCGAATATCATTATCATAATTCCCACTGCGAGTACTGCTTAAACTATTCATGCAACAAAGCAACCCGCGATTTAATCTTTCCTTCACCCAACGCCTCAAGAACTTCCTCAAAGTCTTTGAGCTTCATTGTTTCCACTCGAGGACTGATATGCCCCGAAGCGATAAGTTCAAGAACCTTTTCAAGATCTCTAACCTGGCCACCATAAGAGAATATGAAGGAAAGTCTCTTTCTAGTCCCGATCTTCATATGAATAGTGTTTTCAGTATCAAGACTTCCAATGCAAAGAAGCTTTCCTCCACGACGGACTGTTCACTGTTAGTATATCCGAGTAGATTCAAATGAATATTATAAGCATACCAATATGCTGGGCATCTTCGAAAGTCTGGTGTCTTCCAACGAAGTCCAAAACTGTATCAATCTTCCCCTCAAGACCTTTCTCTTTGATGAACTCCTGTGGGGGCGTCCCAACCGGGACAATATCATCGGCCGGAACACCAAGACCCTTCGCCTCGTCAAGAAGCTCCTGTCGAATATCCGAAACTATAATCCTCGCTCCAATGTGCAAGACAATTTGAAGGGCATTTAGTCCAAGGCCACCAAGTCCAAACAGAAAGACAGTTTCCGTTTTCTTTACTTCTCCTCGCCTTGTGATAGCATGGTACGCTGTGTTGACAGCATCTGTGGCAACTGCTGCTTCAGCTGGTGTAACTCCCTCCGGAACCTTCACTGCCGCTCTTATATCAACTGCAGCATATGGTGCATAAAAGCCATCTTGGCCTATGCCAGAATGATGGCCTCTTTCACAAAGTTGAGCTAGATCGCGAGAACATTCTGGACAATCCCCTGCTCCACAACCAGGAACTGCGTGCAAAGCAACAATGTCACCCTGTAAAGTTGTTAGCACTAATATTTATGAATTATGAGATGAACTTACAACTTTCAGTTCAGTACTGTTCACTGCACTTCCAATTTCAATGATTTGTCCACAACCTTCGTGCCCCTTCGCTCTGGTTAGCCACCTTGAAAGCCATACAGTTCGTAATAGAGTGTATATACCAAGATATATTTTTCTTCGAACCATGAAGCTTGTTTATCTATCGTCAGAAGAGAATGGTCACTTCTGCAAACTGTATGATAATTAGATCTCAATATACTTTTCCATAAGAATTATTCATACCACCAGATGCAAGCATCTTGCAGAGGATGCTATTTTCTGCCACTTTTGGGACCGGGACTTCTTCGAAAACCTCCACTCACGTCAGTTACAAAATTTTGCTATATAGTAAGATGTTTTTATTTACCGGCTTGGGACTTCCTCTATGTTTTCTCCATGCGAACATTGTCGTCGGGGGCTTCTCACTATTTGGAATTGCCATCGTGATAACTGAAGTATCTAAAGTAATGAAAATATGTCACTTTTTGAGTAATGGATAATCAAGGTCAAATTTATCAACACAGTATACGAAATAATATTCATATCGTATTATCACAATTGTGATTTCGTTTTTCACTGCAATTTTAACCCACGCCGGGCCATGACTTTACCGAGGCCAAGACACTTGGTTGGCTCCCAGTCGGAAATTCTTATCCAGGAACGCGGGGAACAGACGCGGAGAATTCGCCGATCCTGACGAATGGCAATAATTTCGGTTATCCTAAATAGTACTAGTCCGCCTGCCAAGTAGTCTACATGACCACAACAACATTATCATCACGCTGGCTTATGTCCCCCTCAATCAGGATTTCACTCTATTTTGTCTCTTCTCTACTGCAGCTCGGCATCCAATCACCCCGAGAACTACCAAAATCACGCACGGTGTGCCAAAAGTGACTCAAAATGGTGTTTACCACTCCTAGCTGGGCGCCTCAGCTTCCCATTGGTGAGTAGCTCGCGTGCAACCACGGAACTTCCCATGCTGACATAGTAAGATCCTCCTGATTCGATACCGATTCATGAGTTTATGAAGAATGAAGCATATGGACGATATCCTATTGCTAATAGTAGACATCCTTTTACTTGTGGTATTACAGGCCGTACATACTCTGCGCTTGAGCTGTTTCAACGATCGGAGTTCTTTGCGAGGGCGCTGGCGAAGCATATGCAATGGCTGCCTAATGAGGGGACACCGTGGGATAAGGTCCTTGCTATCTTCTCTTTGAATACGGTAGGCTTTGTCTTCATGGGACCATGTTTTAGGTTTCTAATATGGAGGGTTTAGATCGATTTCATTACAGCCATCTATGGCGTTCACCGACTCTCAGGCATCGCCACTCCCGCGAACGCCGCTTACTCTGTTGATGAGTTGACACATCAACTCAAGGCCTCAGGAGCAAAGGCGTTAGTTACTTGTACACCTTTGCTCGATACCGCTCTCAAGGCTGCAAAGAACGTCGGAATATCGGAAGAGAACATCTTTCTCTTTGAAATTCCACGCGCTGATCCTGTTTCGCGTTTCAAACATGTTTCCGTGGAGGATCTTATCACCGAAGGATCCAAACTTGCTGAACTGGAGGAACTCCAATGGGTTCAGGGCCAGGGAGCTCGTCAAACAGCTCTTTTGTGCTTTTCGAGTGGAACATCGGGCTTACCAGTAAGAACACTCCCTTGATTGTCGACTCGTACTCACGAATTTCTAGAAAGCTGTCATGATATCTCACCGCAACGTCATATCGAATGTGCTGCAACACGTTACATACGAATCTGTTCCTCGAGCTAAACACGGCGTTGAAACTCAAGCAGTTACTGGGTTTCTGCCCTTTTCGCATATTTACGGTCTTGTTATCGCTGCTCATACATGCACGTGGAGAGGTGATCAGGTTATCGTTCTCCCCAAGTTCGACTTTAATGATTTTCTCCAGTCTGTTCAGGACTTCAAGATCAGACAGCTGTTCGTAGTAAGTACAGCTAAAACTTCGCTGTTGACAACGTCGCTAATTTCGACCCCCAGGTTCCGCCTATCATTATCCAAGTTCTTCGATTTAAGGACATCTGCGCCAAGTATGACTTGAGCAGTGTCCGCTTCGTATACTGCGGTGCTGCGCCACTAGGAGAAGAGACTATTCAAGATATGAAAAACTTGTATCCTGATTGGACAATCGCCCAAGCATACGGTGAGCTTCTTCCCAGCCAAACAAAAGATTGAAACTAACAATGTCAGGTATGACGGAAACCGCAACAGTGGTCACATCTTCAAGCGAAGACGACGTATACACACGCAGCTCTGGATCTTTGTTACCTGGTGCCAAGGGAAAAATCATCGATCTTGAGGGAAAGGAAGTGACTGATTATGATGTCCCTGGCGAGCTACTCGTTCAAGCTCCTTCCGTTGTGTTGGGGTACTTGAATAACGAGAAGGCTACCGCAGAAACATTTGTTCATCATGACGATGGGCGGTGGATTCGCACAGGTGATGAAGCAATCGTTACTCGAGCTCCCTCAGGTCATGAACATATCGTTATTGTCGACAGAATCAAAGAATTGATCAAAGTCAAGGTAATTGGTCTGCTCATCTGCGTCTAATCCCATACTAATCATTTCCAGGGCCATCAAGTAGCACCAGCAGAGCTCGAGGCTCATATCCTCATGCATGAACACGTCTTCGACTGTGCCGTTATTCAGATACCCGACGAACGTTCAGGAGAAGTTCCCAAGGCTTTTGTAGTGAGGAGCTCATCTGCTGAGTCTCTGGATGAGAAGCAAGTGGCAAACGATATCATGAAGCATGTTGCTGATCACAAGGCTTCTTACAAGCAACTCAGAGGAGGCGTTGAATTTCTCGACGTTATCCCTAAGAGTCCGAGTGGGAAGATTCTTCGTCGTTTGCTGAGGGATAAGGAGAGGGAGAAGAGGAGAGCTCAGGGCTCAAAGCTATAGGTTTATATTTCCAGACCTTTCAGTAGTAATCGCACCGAGCTTTCATCTGTTAGCTGCGCCAGACTGCCCCACAAGGGCAATAATGAACTTGTCTTCTGCATATCACATTGGCATTCGATTCCCGTCTGATTTCTAGAGTGGGTCCTCCTAGAATCAGCTTGGCCGTGATTCATCCCGACACAGGTGCCTACCTAGGTACCTTGCCTAAAGTGCACTGAAGGCAGATTTAACCTCATCACACGTTTCTCCAAATCTCAACCTTTCAACAAACACGCTTTCACGAATCATGGAGGCAACTACTCCGGGCACCGAGCCAACCCCTTCCACCGCCGGTCCGCCTCGCTCTATTGTTGATGTTTGTTCACACCGTCAACAAGATTTCGATGACGTGCTACGCCAACCTGAGCCCGAACAAAACAAGATCGTTCATGAATCTCTGCAGGAGCCCTTCGATACTCCGCCTCTCTCCAGTCTCGGAGCGCTCGACGTCTTTCCCAACGAGTTATTGTACAAAGTACTGCGCAATCTCGATATCCTATCTTACTTCCGATTTCGACGGGTCAACAGACGATCTCGCATTTTGGCCAGTGGGCTTCGAGAGAACAAGATCATCATCAAACATGGGCTTGAAGGTTACCGAGGTACCCTCAAACTGAAATGCGCCAAAGATTTAACTGTCATCGACTTATACAATGCCCTGACGAAGGATAAATGTCCATTTTGCCGTAATTTTGGTGGCTTCCTTTTCATCCCGACGGCTACGCGCTGCTGCTTCACCTGCCTGATGGAAAATTTCAACTTTTGCGTTGTAAGTCTCTCGAGGCTCTCAAGCCTCTCAGGCTACTCCAAGAAGTACATTCTTCGTCAGCTAGGGTATCCAGAGTCTATCCAAGAACTATTAATAGCGGAAAATAACCTCAAACCCTGCTCAAAGATCTTGAAGGTCTACTGGAGGAAAGAAGACCACCATGAACCATCAGTATACAGCGAAAAGATCGGTCTACGTTTCAAAGTATCAATACCATACCCGTGGTACAATGAGCACACTGGCGAGGTGGAACACGGGATGACTTGCAAAGGGTGTCACGTGGAGTATAAATCCGATTATATCGAGGAGGAAGAGGAAATGACGAACGTAGATGAGGACAACCGCCTGTTCTCGCTCAAGGGCTTTCTGTCGCACGTCAAGTCTTGCACAGGAGCGCAAAAGCTTTTCGACATAAGTGAAGGTGTAAGGACACCAGAGGAGTTTCTCCACAAATCCTGGATAGGAGAGGGCTATATCGACTTTACTATCGGAAGTGAACCATGCCTAATTTTATCTTATCCATGATGGGAAAGAAATGTTGATTGAATTCGAGGGTATAAGAGAGTTCCAGCATGGAGAAGAGGATATGTGAGCTGTGAACTGTTCTAAGACAGCTAGCAAAAGCCAAGGCGGAGGGAAGGATCCAGATTGTAGTCCTGATGAACAGAACCTCGGAGAAATGAACGACATTACAAAATTCTCACAAGATTGACAATAGATAAATGTCACGACTGATGATAGCTTACCTGGATTTAAAGAACTTATGATAACATCGTATCCTACTGTTTTTGATTCTTGCTTAAGTCGCCACTCCTTTCTTCTCTCCGTGCTATTCACTAGAGAACTCTAAAGACAGCAATAAAAGTCCTTCCTCAATATCAGTTCTTGTTCAAAGCTATAAATTCAAGCTCTCGACCTTTTCAAAAACGTGAGGGGCCCTTATCGCTTGGAAAGCGCAACGATAATGATGACAACCGTCTTTTCTCATCCCGAGGTTTCATTTCACACGCCGAATCCTGCGCAGACGCGCATGAGTTTTGCGACAAGAGTGAAGGCGGAACTACTTTGGACGGGTTTTACCAGAGAGATTGGATCGGAAACGGCTGGATTGAAGAGTTGATCCGAATTGATACAGAGGATGAGGGTAAAGATTGGTGGTAGGATATTACCTAAGTCATTGTGAAGGTTATGATGAAATTACATAACTTTATTTTCCTGACCTAAGTTTAAGCATTCTTTACCTTACTTAAGTTCAGTCCTTCCTTACCTAACACTAGTATGACAGTAATTGCCAAGTTACAAGATACCTACCCTAAACCGCATTGCCTGCCTCCCTCAGTGCCTTGACCGACACAAACATGCTGTTATATTTTACCGGAGGAACAGGAAAACTCAGATATAATACATCCAAGTCACCAAAAGATGTTGAAACAGAATTATGGCTATGAGTTCAAAATAACATAACGAAAGTACAGCCAAGAGGAAGTAAGTGGAAGTAATAACAACACGCCAGCAATATTTGTCTCAACAGTAATCTCCTTAAATAAAAACATCACCGAGCCATCCCCGTCCCAAGCCACTCTTCTTTCCTTCTAAACTTAATCACCCTCCACATAACTTGACTTAAATCCCTCATCTCGATCCGTCCCGCCCCAAAGTCTCGGCCTCTCCATCTCCAATACCCAATAACCTCCACGTCTCCAAACCTCCACAACACTTCCATCAAGTGGCGGCATTCCTCAAGACCCTTAATTCCCATACAGTAAACCTAATAGCCCCCAAAATCTAATACCGAAACTATTGATCTCTAGTGCTACGTCGCGGATATACCGTCGATCCCGCCGCCGCCAAGACCGGCAGACAAAAAAACCTCCGGCCCTGGTCTAGAAGCATGCAGGTACCGAAAATCCCTGCCTAGTGCGGTCAAGCCCCTTGCCGAGACGTCAGCCAAGAAAAGTTGACGATGTAGTTCCACGAAAGGAGCTCTGGGCAAGTCAGATTGAGAGCTTGGGTTGTAGCTGAGCGCTTGGGGTAGTGTCATGTGTATCACGAATCTCGATGTGTAATATGTTATGTAACAGTCTTTTTAACGAATTGGTATCTGTCATGATATATGGTCAAAAACACGCTATGAATCAACTCCTACCCAAATGATGTCTCTATAGTAAGCCTTTTCCATCCCGGAAGACCTCATCGTACCAGCGTGATTCCGACTCCTCTGCTTCATTACTTGATTTACAGATGGTATCCCAATTTGTCGGTCTTAGCTCCCAGGCTTTTGTGTCTTTGTTCTTGCCAAACAAGAGCGACGCACTTCCCCTGTCCTTGGCGCCATATGACCACACCTCAAGATTGCCACCATCGGCTTTGATGCTCGCTAAGGGTGTTGTTGTGTTTGCAGTCATGTGCAGCTCCAAAAGGTTGCGCAATTGGGGGAAGAACCAAGTCTTGTCCCACCATGTCGTTCTGCGCGCCTTGAGTCCATCTCTCCAAGCATTGTGATGCACCGCGACAGGAACCGTTGTTGTCCAGAAGTCGACGTAGAGGGCGACATCTCCCCAAGTGTGATCCTTAGTGACATCGCCCAGTTGAGAAAATGGAGAATCTATAGCGGAAAGGTCGTTGGGGATACCAGCCACGCGAGGCGGGGAGACACCTGCTTTCGTTGACTCCTCTGCGATTGAAGCCGGATCGTCAAGGGGAACAAAAGCACCGCCAAAGTCAGAGTAGCAAGTCGGGTAGAACAGTTCCTGTGTGTAATCCAGACCGACGTGGTATTCGAACTCGTCGCGTGCTGATTTCGCTGCCTCCTTGCCGGGATTCTCGCCGGCAAAATCGTCCTTGTTCATGTGCTGGCGCCAAAGTTCCTGCTCACCAAAAATCTCGGCAAAAATACCCTGGTCGCCTGCGAGGTCCTCGTTAGACCGAACCTCAAGAAGGTCTTGGTCCATGCGATCTTTGACACGTGCGAAGTATCGTCGCATGTCGCCAGCGGGTCCCATGAAACTACCGCTGTTGACAAACTTGGGGCGCATGTATTTGTATCGGCCCACGCTGTAGTCGGTGAGGAAGCCGAAGACGTTTTCGGGGAGCGTGCTATCGGGGACGTCGTTGCAGTATAGGTTCGAGATCTTGTCGCGTGGGGCGATGCAGCCTTTCTGCGCGGCGGCGATGATGGTCTGCTGCATTAATTCCTTATCGAAGAAACCGTGTTCCTCAGCGATTCGTTTGTTCGCCCGTTCGTTGCTGCTGTAGTATCGGTGCATCATTACGGTCGGTGGTAGCTGCAGCCAGATGTCGTGTGCGTCGAGCATCAGAACCAGATCGTCCTCCCCTAGCTTCTCATCCTCCGAAACTTCATCGCCAGTCGCCCATTGTAGATAGTTCAGTGTACCAGTAATCTTGCCAAGCTGCGAAGGTCCAATGCCATCGGCGTCGGTATGGAAATCCTTCTTCCAATTGACGATAACGGGTGCGGGATAACCGAGAGCGATGATGCTACTAACGACTTTGCAGAGGTCGGGACTCGAATCGTCGACGGGCAGTACGATAACAAACTTTCGGTCTCCCGAGGAGAGGTGGGCGGGGGTGACTGAAGCTTCTGGTAATATCGGACCGGTTGGACCCCAAAGACTATCATTAACGATCTATAGCGGTCAGCATTGTCAAGTTTGAAGGGAGGAAAAGAGAAGTAAGACATACTAAGTAGTAAAGAGAAACAGCGAAAGCAAAAAACATAAACAACAAAGTCGAACCCTTCTTGATCCATCTCCAATTTGTTGAACCACTCAAACGAAATCTATGGCGAGGACGCCCAGCGCCAGGGAGAGAAATGTGCGAAGACATATGTCATGGACAGAAAGAGATGCAAGTATAAAGAGAAGAGAGGAAACAAGATCTATAAGGGGTTGGCTATAGTCCTTATTGTGTGAGCGTGTATATCATAAGGTTCAGGGCTTGGACTCGTTCCCCCATTAACATAAACTATCAGAGAGGAAACAAGAAGTTTTCCGATACAATAGGGACAAGTAGGATTGAAAGAAAAGAAAAGGGAGAGACAAAACAGGATGGACGCGGAGTGGCGCCTATGTGGAACAATATACAAATAATAGTAATAATAAATCCCGACTAGGTTGTATTGTATAAGCGAAGGATGGACGCGAAAAACAGACGATCAATCAAGGAAAGTGAGTGACGGGCAAGGCAACGATGTTGAAAGTTGAGAGTGGACAAAGACAAGGCAGACAAGCATCCGAAGGACAAGACAGACACTACGGCAAGTCCTGCAGCTCTCACCCCTGCAAGTGTAGATGAAAATGGGCACCCTAATCTTATCGAGGGGCTGAATGTATCTTGTCGCGTGACTCTCCCTACAAAAGATACTTGGGCGATCAATCCTTGCGCCTCCAAAGCGCGGCATACTTTACGCTAGTGGGCTAATTCGAGACAGATCATCCCAGATGCCTTTGTCTCTGATTGGTTAGACAGACATGCTCGCGTGTGCTAGGGCTGTGACTTGGATTCATTCTCCAACCGAAGTTGGCCCTGGCTGGTGATGTTCCTACAGGGCCAAACTGCCAAGGTTACAAGGCGTACCGAGCTGAGTCTCCTTAAAAAATCGGGCACTTCCAAAATCAAGATCTGCACAATCCTCTAACAGGTATTGTGACAGCATAAATGGCCAGCCAAGCCTGTCGTTCCAAGTTATAGGGTTGGATAACCAGTCAAAGTAGTCCAAGTATCGGAATTCCGCCCCCAAACTACAAAGCCCCACACGCTAATCTGCGGGCCCCAAAGTCGACGTACCACGATGAAACATTCCTTTTAGCACGGCCACTTGTTACTTAACAGTCCCACTGATATGGTGCAGTATCTCCGTCGTTATTTCAGGAGGTGAGATTAAGTAGATGTCCCCTTTGATCTTGAATCGTTGGACATTGTTGAACAAAAAGCAAGCAAACTTTGACCAGGTAATTTATCACCGCCAAGTCAATCAACAATTTTGCTTTCAAACCCCTGAATGACCGCAGTCTAGATCTAACAGTATAAGCAGCCACGTTATGCACACGAACGCAAAACAGCTAACTGGTTATAAATGAGACAAGACAATTGAGCCATCACCAGGAATAGATAGGTCAGTGCAAAAAGCAAGTCAAAGTCACATTCATCTCAGAGTATTGCCTCATTTTGCTGACCATGTTGTAAACTGAGGCGGAGCAAATGCTTGATTTTTGTTTTTCTTACATTTTCTGTACGAAAAAAGACCGCATGTTGCGAATACCCGGTTACATACTTGTTTTGGTCTGCAGTGCGCACATCTGTCAAGTGTGTGTGTGTCGTGTGATGAATGCAATGCGGCAGTGCTGCGATGTAAAAAAAGAGAACGAATGACGACAGATTTTCTGCCAGGGGACAGTCTACAGTAGAGACAGACCGCGCAACACAGGCAGAACCAAAAAAATCGGGCATTTCCTTTTTGGGGATCGGGTTGTTTCCAACCGTTTGGCCGCGTGGCTGAGTGGGGGCCAAAGGTCGGAGACTCAGACTTGAGATCTTCAAATCTCAAGACTCGAGTCTCGAGTTGAACAAAGAAACGGCCAACTCGAGGTCTTTTCTTGGCATATCATGCTTATTATTCTCGGTTATTGTCATTTGTCATTTAGAGTGTGTCATTCGTTGCCCCGGCATGGAGCAGACGGGAAGGATCAGTACTGTTGAATACAAGCCTTACAAGGGGCCTTGAATGGTAGACAGGCGGTCTTTGTTCAATACCCACCTTTCCAAGCGATGAAACCAATCAGCGAAGGTAAAAGCCGAGGAGCCTTGCTAGAATACGCAAATTCGCACCGATAACCTGGACGGCAATACGCTCCAACACTCCAGGCGGAAATCCTGATCGCATGACTTTCCCAAAACACATGCCGGAGCCTCGAAGGATTCAACTTGCATTTTCAGCTAATGTAGGACTACGCGTGTCACGGACTCTCACTCGCTCTGCCACGTCAATTTGTCAAGTTTAGGTTTAGGCAATGACCGAACATTTTCAACTAATGAGCAGCAAGAATCAAATCACGCTACAGTCACATCAAAATACTACTTGGGTGCGGCACAAATAACTTCTTTGAGAAAAGAAGACATTCAGGCCTGGGTATCGTTTCTTTTTGCTTACGTCGTCTAGCATCGTCATATAAGACGATGATCTTCTTAGCCGCTTCCTAGTCTTCTTCCTGGGTCAAGAATCAAGGTTATAGAACTCTAAGCTTCTTATCTAGCCCTTTCCTTCCTTCTTCAGTCTAGTTAAACCCAAACCAATAACAAATAGCTCGCGGATCGAAAATCAACAGAGGCAACAAAGAAGAAGAGCATTGAAACAATATGCAGAAGCAGGGTTGAGTCTGTTCCGTCGAGGAGGACCACTGAATCTGGAAGACCTACTACGGAGTACCTCCTGTAATTACCCACACTACGGCTCATGTCAAACTTAAAGCATCCTTGATTACTATATGTAACTACGTAAGACTTTTTAAGCAAGTAGTGCGAACCAAACGCGAGTTCCAGGAGAGGTAGGACTTAAGGCCCTCGAGGATGCGAGACAAAAGAATCCTTGATCCTTTCATTGTAATCTGGCAATTCAAATTCACTTAGATCAGTAAATACTCCATAAAGGCGTAAACCCACTTGCATTGACAAGCATGCTTGGCCAGAAGATTCTAAAATCCCTGCTGCAGCGGAATGTTGCGAGCTCGACCGTAATGGTACTCTTTCCGCTGTCAGCCTTTTACTTGCGTAGGGAGAAACCGGAAAACAGTCATTTGATATGTACTGCTTGGCGTAGCTTTTAGCGAGGCAATGGCTCGAGGCAGGGATGTAACTGACTTAGTTGACGAAAAAGCCGAGACAATATGCCGCTGTGAAGGTACCTAGTCGAGGGTACACGAGGTACGCACAGGACGCTCCCATTGCCTCTTAATAGAATTGGTATAGGAAAGCCATTTCCGCGTCTCCGTTGCCATGTTCCTCAGACCCTTTCGCATCAGATTTCGCACTTTGATTAAATAATCTCAATATCAACACACTTGCCATCACTCCATGCCTCACCAGACATGATCCCATGAACATAGCAATCCCCAATGATCTTCCACTTCTCCCCAGCTTTCCGCAGAACATACGGCGTTCTTCCAGACTGGAGCAGCGCTATGCAATCACCAGCCTGAGTCTGCCAAGGAACCAAACAGAGATATCCTGTCGCCGTTTTTGCCATTCTTTGTTCATAAGCCCATTTTACATCGGTGAAGGATTGCCCAACCGTGACTAAATCGCTCTTATCTATGCTGCTTATTTTGCTGTATCCAAGTAGGGTGTGATACAGTTTCGGTGCTATGTATGAAATATACAGCTTGTTAATAATGATGCCAGCCGTGGTCATTTCAAACCCCCTTTTTATACTCTGTTCAAGATAATCCAGGGCATGGCGTCGATCAGCATCGAGACGAATTCGATTACTCAATAAGGTTGTGAGGAAAACATCCATCCGCGTTTCACCGGGCAGTATCTGAAGACTTTCATTTTCGAAAGCCAGATCTTGCCATCCTTTGATGGTATCTATCATTGACCCATGATCACTGCAGATCTTCGCATTTCGCTGGAACTGGCGGATTGAGTCCGTGATTACATTCTCAGATGGTAGATCAGGTTCCGGATTAGGGTGCTCTAGCCTGCCCCCCACAGAACTCAACTCACTCACAATAAAACCACGAAGAACCAGTGTTTTGCCGTCATTTATCAGTCTTGCCGTGAACGGCATGTTGGAGTTGGAAGCCTTCCATTGGGGAAACACAACTCCCGTGTCTAAAAGTGCTGGCGTCCGGTTGAGTTCCATTACAGCAGGGTTGCCCGTACCCAATGGGCCTTTCTCTTTATCTGGAATACAAGAAAAGTCGTAACTCCAGTCGGGAACCCACGAGGGCAAGCCTGTTAAGGTAGTTGGTAAACAAGATGGCCTTCGTAGAGCGAAGAAAATCTCCAGTGAACGGCTGCCGCTTATGATATTAGAAGCTGCACGTGTGTAGCATTCCGCAGTGGATATGGAGTAGTCTGGCTCGATGCCATATGTCGATGCGGCGATTCCTAGAGAGCCATATACCTTATCCCTGGGATTTGTTGCTCTTAACCACCTATGAAGGTGGAGTAGCTCACCAAGATCCTTTTTCATGTTGGAATTTCTATGCAACCGCGAGATGGCAATTTGGATCTTGCCATCAGGATCGGATATCAAGTCTCCAATATCGCGAATCTCATCAAAGTCGCCAGTATCAAAACCGTTGTTGATTGTGTGGATAGTAACATCGGCGGCTGTGAGTTGGACGTCGTCTGCTGAAGCAGCTAAACTGCCACAAACGATGATCGCCTTGGGAGCTAGAGCCATTTCTTGGACTGTCCACACCCTCGACCACCATTGTCTTTTCAATATAGCGATCGCGCCTTTTTTCACTTGGACTGGTATATTAAAATCTTTCTTAGCCGGAACTTGGGCGAAGTCTCCTGTTCTATGTGTAGCGAAATCGTCAGTCCCTCTTTTCTTCAGTTGAGGAGGGCTTGGAACATTTGGATTCGTTTGTATTAGCTCAAACAAGTGATTGATTCCATCAGACGCGGGATCAGGACCTAGCCAAACGACGACTGTCTCCGATTTGGTATAGATGTCTTTCATGAGTTTAACTTGAGATTGGCGCTCATCCAAGTCTTTCTGGTTGATGCAAATGGCGTCAATCCATAACGTTCGTTCTGAAGTCTTGTTCCTTAAGTGCTGCAATGCAGAGAAAAGACTTTCGGTGACTTGGAATTCTAGATTGTTGCATTTAATATCTCGAAGCTGAGTATTGTCACCCCAGCAATATGAAAGAGCTTCATACACTGGGTCTTGTTCGAGCGCTACAACCTCGAGTCGAGACTCAATAGGGTCGTTGATATCCGTTGCGGGAAGTAGATGGAGGAGACGGATGTGAGTTGGACTAAGGACACCCGTGTGTTTGTAGGAAAACATCACGATAGGCTGATACTGAACAAGACCTCAGCTAGGTGGTTGAGCGGGCTTGACAAACGTTCTGCTAACATCTAGAATCAGGCCAGATATTCGGAGCTGACTAATCACACTTTGTATTGATTTAGCCGAGATTCAGATTCGGCTTAGGCAAGGCTCATCCTCCAGAATAACCTAAGCTTGTACTAATGCTGGTAAGTTCAAAAGCGTAGGATTGCGGTTAAGCTTAAAATAAACATAAAACCATCTGAGACTCTTTAAACTCTTAGATGCTGCTTAGTCTATTGATTAAGATAACCTCATACATATCTCCTAAAGAGCTGCTTATTCTATTGTTAATGACCCCAGAGAACGTTTCTTTACAAATAGCGTTGACTCATGAGTTTCATTAAGTCTCTTGACATTAGAATCACTTGTCCACTTCCTGAGTCATGGATCAGTGGGGTTTGGTTTTATTTGTGGTTATACTTGCCATGCTGATAGTCGCCAAACTACAAAATAAAAAGATTTCTATGCCATTTCTGCTCAAGACCCCAAAGTCCAACCTCGCAATTCGATCACCCCCTCTAAAAAATAGAATAGACCTGCAAGATCCATAAAGTACAAGAAGAATCAGTACAAACAGCATTAGCCGAATATCACATTACGATTTTGGTTATACTGAATGACTCCAAAAGAAAAAACCCCATGCTTCATCAGAACATGGCTCATCTTCTCCATCACACCCGGCTCATTTATAGAACCTGCTACAAGAAGACAAGGAATCTCTCTCATGGCAGTATCTGTTGGCGGCGTAGTTTCATACAGCTCATCCACCACATCCGGAAAGCAGTCTGCGTATTGCCACGAGACTTCAGCGGCGCGGTAGAAGCGATCACGCGCAAGAAGACGAAGTGCGGGGACGTCGTATTTGTCTGCCATGACGTAAAGACGGAGAGGTAGAGTCAAATCGTTACGGATATCAAAGAGCTTTGGTATACCCGTTTCTCTGGGCTCACATGCAAGGTCTTCCATTTCTTTAGCGAGACTGTCGTATGCAGGGTCGGACTCTGTGATGCCTTCTTGATACTCGTTGTACTCCTCATCAGGTTCGCAAGGTTTGTCAGGATGGTATTCTGCCTCTTGCTTTGCAGTTTCATCTTCATCGAGAGCTTCTCCGTCAAGACACATGACGCCATCTGGTACACCGCAAGGAGGAATTTTTAGGTTCTCCTGGACAGTCTGAGGGTCCAGCATAGCCGCAGGAGATGGCTTACCCCATGTAAAATTGACTCCATCAGTGTAGGTTCCAGTATACAGAAACTCAAGAAAGCGTTCTAAAACATCTGGGTTGTCTGATGGTAGCGTAATGGTTTGTGATGCGCCCTCCTGGTTTCAACATTCAGTCAAGTTAAAAGCTGTTAGAGGCACGTTCATCTTCAGTACCTTGAAATCACTACTCATAGCTTTATCAAAAAAGGGTGACTGTGTGCACACGACAGCACGGTGAGCTTTGAATTCACGTCCACCGCAGATGATAGTCATATCTGAGAACTTCTCATTACCGAAAAGAGTCGAGAGTGCAGAATGGACAGAGATAGCTGTAGACTTGGGAACACTCTCATGATCATCATCCATGTGTCGGATTTCTTCCGGTGACGGCGACCGTTTCCGTTTCTGTGCTACCGCTTTCTTTTTCAGTGCCGCTTCTGAGTTTCTTGGTATGCTTGGTACATTTTCTTCCTTCTGTGGCTTCGGTACTACCTTGACTCTCTTTTTTGGTCGCGCTGGTGCCATTTCTGTTTTTTTCTGGATTATGTTGTAAACTGTGAGTTGGAAGGGGGGAGTAGAAACAGCTCACAAGTGAGATGGTATGGATGTTTTATATTAGTGATGTGATCGCCTGCCTGGTGCTCTACCAGTGAAGAGCTCAAGTGAAATCGTACAAGCGAATAGTAATAAAGGTGTTTATGTGATATCAGGGCATTTTCTCTTTGATAGAATACAATCAGAAGTAACGCAAAGTAGACATTGGATATTTCAAAGGATGCAAAGGTCAAAGGAAATTCTAACTTCTCCCACCTCTTTGTGAGAAGTCCCTGCTTTTCCACAAGCCACAGTATCAATTTATATGCTGGTTGGGTTAGATAAATGCAATAGGAGGCCTATATATGTGTTTGCCTGTTTCTGAGCCTAGGCATCGCAGCAGACTACATCATCAAGTCATCCGGCAAGCTCAAACTCACCATTGGCTTCGATATCAAACTAAGCAATGAGTCGACTATTTCGGTATGGCAACCCAAATGGACTCCAGTGAGTTCTGCTGAATCAACATAAACTATTCCAAGGGCAACCAAATCCCCCCTAAGATCGATAAAGCTTTGGTTATTACTTAGTTAAATCCTGCCTAAGCTTATCAAACCTTAGGTATTCCTTAGCGAGGTTTATGTCATACAAGTCAAATCTATGTTGAAGTCTAAACTCCAGTGTCGTTCAAAATAGCTACAGCGAACTATCCATCGTTTGCTATTCCACCCCACCGGTGCATATACTCATTTACTCCTTCAGAAAGATCACTTTGCTCCGCTAAAACCTGCGCCATTCTCTTCTTCATAGCATCATCTCCCGTTTTCAAAACAACAAGCTTACAAAGAGCTTTCCATAACGGTGTGTCGACCATTTTCGTAGAAGTGTAAACCTCAAGGACGATATCTTCAAATTCTTGCGTGTCCTCTCCTTCTTCCCAAAACTTTTCCACCCATCGTGCCTTGGAAGCAGTGTAGAAGCGATCTCGTGCGAGGAGCTGAAGAGCAGGGATGTCGTATTTTTCAGCCATGAGGAATATCTTGATGGCGATAGGGATCTCGGCGGGGAGCGGGCTTGATACCACTGTAGTCGGCAATAACCTAGTTGACCGTCTGACAGGGCGCTCTGCCGACTTATGGGAAGAGCGACAATCTTTTGGGATAGGGCATCGTGGGGGACAGTTGAGCCTGTCTTGGATTTCTGTAACAGACTCTTGCAGCGTCGTATTGCTTCCGGTCGTGTAGGTCCCGGTGTAGAGAAACTCGAGAAAGTATTCGAACACGCTTGGATCGTCCCCCTTAACGATAACCTCCCTAATCGCCTTTTTCTGTAAATAGGTTAGCAGACTGACAATTAAAAACGAAGATCACGTACCTTGGGCGGACGGTAGAATTTATCGTAAAAGAATTTACATTGCGCACACACAATAGCACGATGCACATTGAACTCGCGATCGCCGCAGATAATCTTGATATCGGAAAGCTTTCCTTCTTTGAGGAGTTGATAGAATGGTCCGCGGGCTGATGAGATGCAAAGAACATCGACGGGATACGGCTCATTCTCCCTTTCCAGAGGGTTCGGGACTTCAGCCATTTCGATATCGTGTTCAGTCATCTTGTATATGTGAAGGGAAGAAGTTTTGAGTGGGAGGGCTGAAGAAGAGAGTGAAGTTTGACTTTGTGGGCTTTAGGTGAATGCACTGCGCTGCACGGATGACCAGTCGCAGACAGTAGCAAACCTCGTAACTGATTCACGCAGCCAAGACGACCTAATGACAAAGTAATGCTTGCTAAGAAACACCTGGGGTCGTGATATGTTTAGGGAAGACTCAAGTTCTAATGATAATCTTTGCTAAGGAATACCTAAACCTTTGTTAAATTTAGGTAAAAATTAAGGTGTTCTTAGGATGCTTTATGTGCACTTGCAGAGTTGAAGACAATCTGTGCTCCCGTTTGCCCAATCGCAGGCTGGAAAAGAACGAGCATCACAGGATATTGTGAAAACTGAGAGAATCCATAACATCCTGATACTGACTGTCGGAGGCAAGCAAACAAAGCGGTAGATTGCAGTGATGGACGATGCAATATCCCTGTCAGCCGTTTGACATCCAACCGCCAAACACTCAACTCCTTTGCTCCTGATACGCCAGCCTTGACCAGGCAGATCAAACCTACGTAGAAGCAAAGAAGATAGCCTGTCTAGCATAAGTCTTAACACCCTCCTCCGCCAGATCATCATCATCAACCTGATCAAACTTCCACTCTTCAGGCAACTGCCTCGCAACAACATCCGCAACCTTGAAACCCCATGTCTCCCAAAACACGTGAATATCACTTGCCCAATAACACGCCCCACAGAATCCCAACCCCGAAATAACAATCGCTACAAAACACGCAGTAAGCACTCCCGGCTCGGGCCACCGCGTAACGATAAAGTATATCGCCGTACCCGCTGCACCAGCCCATATCCCAAAGTGCACCATGAATATGAAGAGTAATACGGCGAAAAACATCATCAAGATTAAGAACCAAGATGTTAGGAAGTAGAGGAGATATTTGGCTATGGCGCGGTTGCCGACTGAGTTGAGACGGTGTGATGCAGAGCGGGATTTTGGTGTGAAGCGGTGTAGCATCGTTACACGAGCTTGCATTGCGTAAAGTCTGACAGATGGGGATCGTACGAAACAACGGATAAGGTATGTTACTGTAAAAACCAAGCTCAGAGACAGACACCATGTCCATATCTTGGGAGGTGATTCGGTGAGTTCTGCGACTTGCATTGAGAAGATTGATGTTATGAATGAGAGAGGAATGAAGAAGAATGCGAGTTCGGTGAGTTTGTTGATACCAGATGTTTGATCAATGACAAGAGATGATTGGGTGATGCCTGTTGAAGCGACGAGCAAATTGAGTGTTTGTTCGGAGCGTGATTGAAGGGCTTTGAGATCAGTGCTGAGTTCAGCAATCTCATCCTCCAACTCCTCAGGTAAGTTGAGAACACTCCCAGACCTTCTGACATGTTCAATCCACTCACTCAACTCCTGTAAAGTCGATCTTATCCACGCAACATTCTGTCTCGTGATCGTCCCCGCAGCTTCAAGCAAATGAATATGTAGATCCGCACCAAGATCCGCATCAATATGATCCTGCATCAAACGAAGTTCCGCAAGGAGTTGCCAAAGATCATCAAACGAGAGGCGTGTAAGGAGAGATGGAATGATGGAAGCGTCCTGATTGAGGGTACTGGCCGGAATCTTGCTGATGTAGCGATACACAAGATCAAACGTGGATAAAGAATATTTCCGTGCAAAGTCGCGGTCGCGCATGTAAGGCGGACGCCATTTATATGCGTTTCGAAGGTCATCTTGGTACTTTTCGTCGAACTCTGAGTCGCTGTAGTAGTCAGAATCGGTGTCGTTGCCATTATCTTCTGCAGCACGATGTTCTGTGTCGTCTTTCTTGGCCTGGTGTCGCCTTTTTCTCGCTTCCCTCTTCAACTCCTTCAACTTCTTCTTGGAGAAGGTCGGTGCAGGTGGATCGAGGTAGGTCTCATCTGGATCAGCAGTCCGCCATAGCTCTTCATCCGTGTACGACTCCACTTCCATAGCGCGAGGCATGAATGTGAGAGATGGGATCGTTTCTTGTGTCTTGTCGTGCTGCATGGTCCGAGGCGCATCAAATAGTAGAATGACTGTGCATGTCAGTACGTAACCATAGCTATCTGCATAATGGACTCACCCGTTTTTCTTCCTTGTTTGTCAAGACCAGACCAATAGCCCATACCTTCTGGAGCCATGACTCTCAGGTCTCTGTTATACCAATATGTAGGGTTCTGAGGAAGTACAGGGTGGAATGTGCTATATGGACGGTACACATTGGATGTTTTGGTCCTCATTGTCGTGCCTTCAATCTCATAACCACCCGATGCATGCGGGGCCTCAAAAGTTTCCTGACTCTTCTTCTTCGCCTTCGCCTTCTCCTCCTTCTTTTTTCTTTCTTTTGTCTTGTGTTTCGCACGCTTCTTTCTCTTGTCAGTCAAAAGCAGCCCATATTTATCCAGGACAACATCACGTTCAATCGTCCAGCGTCCATCCGAAATGCGCCTCGCGATCTCATCCTCATGAAAACCTTTCTGACCGAGGTAATGAAGAAGGCCAAGTCGACCCCAACGAAGGTGCGCCCATTTCCTAGCCTTTGTTCGACGCGAGAGATTCCATTCGGTTCGTTGGCCTATTCCTGGTAGAGGGCGGTGGCGGAAGCGCGTTTCTTGCTCCGCCCAGTTCATCCACGCGGCGTTCTTCAACTTGAGTCCACTATCGCTTGCGCAGTATCCTGATGCAACGAGATGTTCGTACCAGAATTCGGGGTCCACAGAGTACAATTGACCTAAAACACCCATGACGAAGCGACTTAAGTCACTGACCATAATGACCCGTACTTGGCAACTCTCTGGGCGCGTATCGAGAACAGTCGCGAGATCTCTCTTAGTAGTAATGAGTTCGCTTTTCTTGACATTGTCATCGGCGTAGTAGTCGACAACAGAGATAGCGACAGATTCCAATCCCTCGAAGCGTTCCCTTCTTGTGACGTTGAGCCATCGCGGATCCCATCTGGCTCGGTTATCGAGATCGTTCATGTACAGCTCTGATATGGTCTCAATCCAAAGCTTCAGATGGGAGAACTCCTCTTCATCAGCACCCTCCTCAGGGATACCATGTCGAATAGCTTTCGCAAACGTATCCATGTCGCGCCGACTTCCAAAGGACATTAGATGGGGAAGATGCTGCTTCTTCTCGGTAGACTCAGCATCCTTGTCTAACCCAAGTGAGTCTTGCGATGCATTGCCATGCTCAAGTGAGTTGCGTGGGACAGAATAGTTAGGCATCCATCGCTGTGAGATCGGCGAGTCAAGTTCATAACTTCTCAGCCTCTCCTCATCCTTGAGGCCCTTTCGCTTTCGATTGAACATTGCAGCGTGAGGTTAGTTTGCCTGGTGATGTAGGGGCTAAGTTCAGCCTTATGTGAAGGAAATTAGATGAGGCACAGCTAAATCTGGAACCCCAATCGACCTTAGCTCAGTGGGGAGACCCCTGTCGTTGAATCATCGCGATTGATTGGGCCATTAATGAGAGGATGACACAATTTGCATCTAAAGCCTTGAACTTGAGCGGTTATGCTTACAGTTGGGGTAGTCAGAATAATAAAAGTCTTGGTGTCGAGGATGGAAGTGAAACAATGGAGGACGGGACAAGAAAACAGGCGGCAAACAGTGGAGATCCCGCTATTGTGTCAGTTTTGCCAAAAGATTTAGTGGTTCCACAGACATGAACTGGAAATGCCAATACTCTCTATTGAGCAAAAGATTAAAAGCTGGAAACTCGATTCGCGTGGTACTCTTTAGAGCTTTCGAAATAATCTCTCTCAGACTTGAAATCTATTCGCTTGGAACGTTTGGGCGCAGGAGGCCCTTGGGTATCGGTGTTTGTTGATGCCGCTGAAGCAGCCGAGTTCGTAGACATCTCCGACTGTAGTTGTATTAGAGATGCAAAGTCCAAGGCTGATTCTGTGGTCGAGTAGGGTGTAACTTACAACCGTGCGCTTCTGTAAAAGACAGCGCCTGTTGGATCTTCCCATGGAGCATTTAGTGATCTCGCAGCACAAACCTTGCTCCCTTGGGAGCCATTGTTGTTGGAGTCCAGTTTAGTGGCCTTGCCATCCTTCAATTTCGCGATCTTCTTTCCTTTAATCATCTCGTCTGTCGTTAGTTTGGTTGCTGTATAAAACGTGGTTCAGGTGGTAAAATTTGTGATTCGGGTCTTTACTGGTCTTGTTTTGTTGATGCGATGCTGTAAAAGGGAAAAAAGAGAGGAGGGAGAATTTTCAGTCGCACATCCACGAGGGATAGACAAGTCTCTGCCACAAGCACTTGCCGCGATAAGGGATTATTTGAAAGTCTCTATCAGTTGCGGGGAGCGATTTCACGAAGACATTAATAGGAAGGTAACTAACTAGTAGGTACCTTAGGTTACTTGAACACGCAGCTGCAAAGGCCACTGGTATAAGTTGACAATGCCATTCGGAGCCTCTAAGGTTGGCATACTAACTTCCAGTACTTCTTAGCACCGTGATAATATCCTTCGACGCTGATTCAACAGGTATTAAATCATCTTTGATCTCCAAGTCAGATATGAGTTCACCTACTGTGACAAAACTCATCACCCTTACAACATCTTTCAAACAACCACGCGGATGCGACTCAAAGTTCGCGAAGACCAGTGTCTTCCCGACTGATCTATCGACATCTGCTGTTCCGATTCTCCTTTCGACTGATGAACCATCATGCTACCCATCTGGATGGGAAGATGTTGGGCGTACAAGCCGTTTTGACGTTTATCCGGCTGTTTGCCCCAGCGGCTGGATTTACTACACTATGAGAACAACAGATGCCGAGCTTTCTATAGCTACTTGTTGCAATAGGTAGATCTCACCTCCCCTTACCTTCATTTATCAGAGATTCTTACCAATACTATCACTGTAATAGCGGCTATACGTTATTGAATGACGAAGATCGGGATCTTGTTCGTTCATAGCCTTACTCAACAAAGAATTGCGGCCGCTGGGTACAAGACACTGATGCTCAAAACAACCCAAGCAACACGGAGCACAAGAGAACTTTGATGCTGCACGAGGCCTGAACTATTTACTGGAATATTTCTTCTTATCATTGCTGTTATTGTATGTGTGCGGTTGTCTAGAAGTAATAGACGCAAAAGTGCAATAGTTGGGAGGCGGCAAGCAGGTATTTTGACTTTCCAATTGTATTAAATCGCTAGCCATATCAAAACAAACAGTTCTTTCTCTTCGATACTTTACTCCGTTCGGAATTCCTCTGTGGTTGACTTTGATGTTGCTACCAGAGGTGGTACCCTGTACCTCATTCAGTTAATCTGCCCAAGTTCATCATGCTATACAAAACACCCTCCAGTCTTCAGCTCAGATATATGCCTGAGCTCTGGTTCTCCGTCGCTCTTCTTCACGGGCCTCAAGCCTCCTTTGCTTCTCAACGCGCAACTCAGCTTTTATACTCGCAAGTTCATCAGTAGGCAAGACGCTTTGCCACGCGTAGTAGTAAAACGAATCGAACGGACTGCCTCCCTGGCCTTCAACAGATGAATAGTGCAGACCCAAGTTGTACATCCTCCACCTGTCCCAGATAGCGAATCCGAATCGACGGAATGGTGTGAATTGTATACCTTCAAGTGGTGATGCACTAACAGGATTAGGAGGGGGTTCACTGAGGTATCTGAAGATCATCATTCCACCGGCTTCGTGGTCTAAAGCCTTCGGTGTCCTTCCCCAGTGGTAGTCATCTGTGAGTCCGAAAGATCTGATAGGTGTACCGTCCTTGTGGTGGCGAACAATTCGCATACCGAGTTCGTTCAGATTGGGTTCTGGTATGGGCCATCTTTCTCCAGCTGGGGGCCGAGGTAATCGGTAGTATGTATCTTGTGTTGCTTCTCCGAGTGTCTCCAAGTAAGACATGACCGATCTGACTTCCTCAGATGGCTTTGGACGGTGACCTCCTGGGCTCCCACTCAAGTCACTAGGACTCATGTGGCTAAACTCCTCGATGTCTTCTGACGGCCAGTCGAGACTTTGTTTTTGCTGACGTACTTCTCCAACCAATTGTACGATCCACAAGGCACGAATAGCTCGCATTTCTTCTACCCATGTCGGCTTTCCAACGTCAACCAACTCCACAGGCGCACCCTCAAAATCCTGATCGAAAGCCTTCAAATGTCTTCCATTGGGACAGATACCATGAAAATGCTCATAACGATCAGATCGATTGACGAGATGTTGTGGTTTGAAGCTGGGGCCTCTCACGCGATCAAGAAATGACGTTAAACAAGCTTGTGAAAGAGAACATATTTGATGAGATGTTGCGACAACAGATCGGAGAACTTCCACGGTGGGAGTTGTAATTGACAAAGAACCTGGACCTAAATTGATGTACGGCTTTGGATCCGGACCTGAGCCGAGGATTTGGAAAGCTGGGTAGAATCTGCGTAAGAATCGGCCCTGAAACTCATGCAAGTTTTGGAAAGGTAGTGTTTCGCAACGTGCAAGAATGACAGCGCGAACGAGTTCTGTTATCTCGGGTGATAGAATAGCATTTGGTCCTGAGAGGATACCCTCGATGATATTAATGGAATAAGCATTGAATAGGCGCCAGATGTGAGGTGATGCTCTCATCAAATCCCAGAGCGTGTCGAGACCTGGAAGGCTCGTGACGATGGGGAGCAAAACCTCTGGAGGTAGCGTCTCCATAGATGCAGCTTGTGAAGATGGTCGCATAATCGACATATTAGAATGATTAGTTGACTAGTATGATGACAAGAAAGAAGAAAAATTGCGTGAAAGAAGGGGAGCGGGGAGCTGACGGCTTAAAACCAACAGCCGTCAGCCAACATCCGGATATCCTTTATTATCCATCACAAATTTACATCCGGCCCCGGGGGTCAAAGAAAAAACCGGACTCTCCAACAGCCAAAAGGTATAACTGAAAGATCGATTTTTTCTTCTACCCCGAGACCGGTCAATGATGTCACCCCTGTAAGGGGTTGCGCTGAGTCTGGGTCCCTCGTAGATCGCTGGCCTCCATTCTTACGTGGCCGCATATTTCAAGGCATAAGTCCAGAAACCCGCGTGACCTCACGCTCTGACGGTAGAGTAGTATTCAAAGTCGCATTCCCTTATACCGCTACCGTTCTGGCCAGTTGTGTGGTGTTGAACGCGAGATAGTGGGGTTCCCGGTATAGCGGTATAGCCACAGTGGGTTTTATCCCGAGCCTCCCGGGCTAGCCACGGGAAGATTGACACGAGAGGTTGGACGTGGACATTAGTTATAAGAATATTAAACAAATTTATACCTATCAAGATATCTATATATTCAAGATCGCCGAGACTCGCGCCAAGAGTAAACAATCTTATTTCTATCATTACTCTATTATGAAGCCCTTAACTTCTGGTTAATCTTATTCCGTGTCTTATGTCGGGGTTCACCCCGAGGGCTAGTTGATGGTACCGTATGAATTGGCGGGGGAAGGGTTCAAACTTTATAAGGAATACACTTTCTTAGCAAGCTAACTTTAATGCTGGCATGTTAGATTTGACAGGGCTGAAGGACGCGTCGAATCTCGCTGTATGCTATCTAACCGCCGGCTGGAGAGTGTAAACCGTATCGAAAGAATGCGGCTCAAGTTCTAATTTCTCTGGTCATGATGGTGGAAATGCAGATACTTCAAGCTTTTAACGGTATATTCGTATAATGAGTGGCTATAATACTGCCCGAGATCATTCCATGTGAAGTTGAATAAGGTTACCGGTTTCAGCGGTGAATGAACCTAATCTGTCGCCAATATAATCCTCCAGCCTCCACCTGACCCTTCACTACTGGTCAATGTATCATTATTGCTTCCACAATTATCGTATTTAACATTAGATGTAACCATCAACTCGATCATCTTTCCAACACCATCCTCCAAGAGCACAGCTGGTCCATTCGTTCAGTCAGCCTTCGCAGTAGCATCTCCATTACCAGCCTGAGGCGTAACAAGACCCAAGGTAACTTCTTGCTCCCTCTGCCTCCTCATCTTCCTTCTATTCCTCCAAATTAACCCACAGCAGCAGATAAGTATCACTCCTATGAATACAGGTAGCCCAATCGTCAAAAGTCGCAATATCACTCCCCAGTCACGATGGGTTTCCTCAGGGTAAGTCTCTGATGATTTAGTCGAAGGTTCCCAAGTTGAGTACCAATCTCCACTGGCCAAGGTGGGTGGTTGTGGGGAGAGTTCGGTTATCTCAGATGCTTGCCATGTGATGGCCCATGCTTGGTGAACTATGAATGTACCGTTTGGAGATTCGGCTGTTTCATATGGCTCGGCTTTCTCTACTGTGTTTTTGACCCATCTTCCACATTGCTGAGGGGCCATGGAGCGGACAAGCTGGTCTGATTTGTGAATATACGTGAAGCCGTAGCCACTGTGGTACGTTAGTCGATTAGGGTGGTCATCACCATTCACTATCTAGGACCGTACCTTTGACAACAGAATGCCGTTGTAGAAACATCAGATAAGTAGGTTGAACGGCCTATGTTATTGTAAATCCATCCGGAGGGGCAGACAGCAGGGCTGAAGCTGAGATAGTCCATTGTGGAAGAATATTGCCAGCCAGATGGGTAGCACGATGAGGCAGGTTCCGACACTAGTACTGAGACAACAGCAGAACTGCCATCGCTAGTCCAAGTTGCGCTTGTGGGCTTGAAGTTGGAATGACAGCTACTTGGTTCTTCATATGGTGTTGTAAGAGGAATCCTGTCATCCGCTGTTGTTGTCGCGGACGCTGGAGAAGGCGTCAAATTGGAAGACATGGCAGATGTATTGATGAATGTACAAAGTCTGAGATTATTTTCGCATTAGCATATATGACAAGCGCACTTGTTGATGTACGGTCAAGCGCGTTATACGGGGCAAAGATTGTAAAGACAAAGCATTGCCAATCACCCACTGAACGATTAATCGTATCATGATCCCGATGTTGTTGGTTCTATCCTACACATCCTTGCCAGAACTTATGATCAAGCTATGAACCCAGTTGATCAACCGGATAAAGTATTCTATTCGGATGTATACCTTGTCTGATGGAACAGGGTATAATGCGGCTGTGCTGGAGTTACGTATCCCTCAGGCTGTTTCGTTTGTTTCAGCCTCCTGCATGTGGAACTGCCTTACATATATGCAGGGATCTGCGCGATCTTCCACGTAAGCTTAAACTACTAACCGAAAGCTTATACGAGTTGCTCATGGCTGCTCATAAGAAGTATTACAGGTAATGCCATTGTCCTCATGCCATGAAGAGATAATGTCAGGCAGAGTGCTTTCCTCGATACCAAGCACTGACACCCCTACCCACATAAGTAATGACGAAGCGACGGCCTAGTTTAGATCCCTTTCACGATCGAACAAAAGACTCTGCGGTTATTGTAGTCAACTTGAGGCAATGTGGTTCTGGAGGATGGACAAGGGATAGATATGATCAGCCAGGTATCTTATTGTGCTCTTAAGAATTGTGTCATTAACATCGTATAGGCACTAACTATGTATCCCTAAACTTGTACATAACTTTAGATGTTTCTTCATAAATCTTGACACCATAAGCCTTAGGTTGTCTAAAGAGATAAAGTCTCGCTTGTCACCCAAATCGCCACGCTAGGCATGCCATGTTGATCAAGCACTGCCCCCATTAACAGCCCTTCCGCAAGGTCCATTACTAAATGTCCACTTGTTACCTGAGCTCTTACCAGTCAAATATTTAGCCCAGTCCACTTGGCTGCTGCACACACCACTGCTAGTAGTTGTGTACAGGGAGCAAGACCCAGGCTTGAAGAAGCTCATGAGACAGTTGGGCGCCTTTTGGCATTCAACGCAGCACTCATAAGCGCTGGTAACACCGTCTACGACAGAAACTCTGTTGGCGTCTTGAGGAGATAGTGAGAGAATGTTTTTACCACCGTTGGCGGTGCTCATAAGATTGTTCTCGGCGCAGGCAGCATAGTATGTAGCAACGGGAATGGTTGACTCAATGGTAACTGACGTCCATTAGCATGATCACTAAACGATCAAAAAATTGACTTACCAGTCTCAGGTATCTTTGCCGTCGTAGTTCGCTCAGTAAAACGAGCATTAGTGACCATGATTAGGGCCGCCTCCGTAGTAGTAATTCCAGGGCCATCTTCTGTCGATGTGATGACCACAGTAGTAGTAACCAACTTTATCTTAGTCTGAGGGTTCAAAGTAATTCTTGCTCCTTGCACTGTAACAGTGGTAGTCTTTGTCGAAGTGGTGGGTATTTTCTTGACGCAGTCAACGCGCTGGAGATACTGGGTAGTAGGTGCACGTCTAGCTTTGAACTTGGGGACAAAGCCGTGGACTTCCTTGATGGGGACGAAGCCGGCTGGGGCGGGAACTGTGCTAGTTGTGTACTTTGTTGTGCTTGCAGAAGATGTCGTTATTGAAGTTACAGTGCGCATGAGACGTAACTCAGCGGTGGTCATTTCTAAATGTAGAATTAGCAAAATCTCAAATGATGACATGTATTCAATATTCTTACGAGTACTGGTAGTTGTCGCAGTATCAACAGTAGGACCTGCGGCCGTTGTTGCCTCCTCAATCACAGTCGATTGAATAGTTATAGTTACAGGCCTAGGCACGACAACAACATTGACCTTTCGAATGACCTTCTTGATCACTATGATCTGGTTCTTCACAGTAGTAGTAGCCCGTGGGACCTTGTCAAATGCAACACTACTGGCTCCAAATTTGCTCTGGCAGACCACATCGGAGTCGGCAATGGCCTGGGTACCCAGGGCAAGGAGAAATAGGACAGACTTGAATGCAACCATTTTGGTAATGAAGAAGAGTAATTGTCGCAATGGACGAGAGAATGCATAGCTAGACAGTCTCAATTTATACACAGACAGAATGCCATATCATCCGCTATCTCCGAGAACTAGGATTCTCTAAAAACCAATATATTGTCTGTTGGTCGAATCTCTCGTTGGTGTAAGTTATACGAAACCAACAAGTAAACCCCAAAATGGCAAAAAGCGCCAACGAGAAAAAGACATTATCGATTGCACGGCCGGGGTTGAGCCAATAGGAACTCAATCCAGGTAAGACAACGAAGCTGAAGCCAAGGACCCTGGAAAAGTAAGCTACTGCAACGACTAGACTATCGAGTTCTAGGCCTGGCTCAACAGCTCATTTTTGCCCGAGTGTTCGCCACGACGGGAGTAGTAAGGACATGCTCTCAATCGATTGAGCTTTTATGGAGCAGATTCTCCGTGTGTTAGATGGGAGGATTCGCACACCGCCGACCATGCAGGGCGTCTCTTGAGTTCTAAAGGGTCTAGATTATATTTGTGTACTTCAAATTAGACCGCAACTCTGGTATTATCATGGTATTTGCCCAACCTCGAAGGATCCTACCGGCGAAGGCTTGCAATATCTTCAGTGAAGCAGCGTCCAATGGTCTCAAGAACTGCCTAAGCTCTACCTAAGGCTGTCTATAGAGATAAGCGATATAACCGACAAAGACCAATGTAGATATGGGGTTGGCAATAGATATAGGGCTCATTCGAGGGCTCAAGTTATTCTGCTTCATCTCTTTTGTTCCTTGTTAAAGGTGTCCGTCAACCTCAGGTAGGTGCTGCCTGCTGGTGTCTTTGCTCATGATTCACAATCTAGGAAAGAGAGCTTGCCTACGCGGCATCTTCGTCAGAACCTCAAGAAACAACTATTCACCATCATATAGTTTCACTTTCATTACATTTTCTCGCAGAATCATCTCTAACGTTCTTTCAACATCACTACACTTATTGAAACACTCTCTCACCCATGGCACAGTGCCTTATCACCCTCAAAAGGGTGAAACTGAACAGGGAGTCGAAACCCGAGGGCCGACATCTAGCAGACATCTTCCAAAATGAAGTGCTGCCGATAGAGACTCCGATTTCCATCGATGGCGACCCCGAGATTGTTTGCAGCTACAGCTGGACCTGTGAACCTGTTCCAAAGGCTTATGTTCCAGGTCAACCGTTTCGATCGGGTCCATTTCCAGCCTGCTGTAAAACTCCGAGACGAGGTTTCCCCAAAGACGATAACAACACCACCAGGAACCCCAAATACCCATTTCAGATTGTGTTCGTGGCCACCAAAGTCATGAACCCTCGGTTCAAGTTCGAGGATGTCCAGATCCTCACCCATGAATTCACCCTGCGATCTTTATTCCGGTGGGTGCGGGGTGACTACTGCGAAGACCTCGTGCTTGACACGGCACTTGTCCAAGACATGCTTGTCATTGCCCACCGTCGTCGTAGATTGAAAATGAAAAGAGAACCAGGCTTCCAACGTGGCCTTTTCCAAGCGATTGCAGAACCCCCGCCAAATATGGATGATACTGTAGCACACCATCGCGTAGTGCGATATAATTTTGGTGGTCTCGACTGTGCCGTGTGCTCGCCAGTTCCCCTTACATATCGCACACATGATACCCTGAGGAATGAAAATGGATATGTCACACACCATGACCACCCGGCAGGTGTGGCTGCGAGAAAAGGCGACACGGTGGATTTCGATAAATGTAGCAGGGTTGCCTGCTTCTCATGGTTCAGTCGGATCACATACCTGATCTCTGGAGATTTCTGCGGTTCTAACGCTACACAGATCGAAGGTCACGATATGACTAATCGTCTTCAGAGCTGGGAGCAGGAGAAAGCTAACCAGCGTGATCTGCGCAAAGTGGCCGCAGTTCTCGGTACACTAAGGGACTTGGCCATCAACTCAACGACCAAGTCGTGTGTGGTTGCAATGTGTGACAAGAAAAGACTGAAGGTGACTGAAGCTGATTATTCATCCCCATTAGGCGAAGGGAATGTATATGTGTACACTCATGACAAGATGAAACTTAACGTTGAAGAAGACGTCGATGGAGATCTTGACGACAAGAAGGAAGCCGAGGTTGAGTAGGCGCTTGTTTTCCAGGCCATGGTTATCTAGCGTCAGCTGTCGAATAATTGAAGCGAAGTTTTCTTTGTAACTGATGATGAGATTAATCTTCAGTTCTTTTATCAACTTAATCCAAGTTTTGTAGTTACTACTGACTACTAGGTCAGATTGACGTCCCGGCAAGGAGTCCCATATCCAGCGTATCACTCGCATCAGAGGCCCTGTTATCTTGTTCTCCAACTGCGATTGAGTAATTCACAACGATGATGACAACTTAAAGACTCGGAATATCACTCATCAACACGATTCTATTCTCAAACTTAGCGCTGACACACTCTATCGGCCATCTTTCTGGGTTATCTTATGTATCCTCCGTCTTTTCGGCCTCTTCCACTTCCGTCACTTCTTTCTCTTCCACTTCCGTCGTTTTCTTAGTGACCTTCGTCCCGCCGCTTGTCCCTTTGCTCGTCTTTCCCCTCGTCCTTCCTTTCACACTGATCTTCACCGCTGCTCCCTCAGTGTCCTTATTCACCGCAGCCAGTTTCTCTTGCTGGCGTCGTCGTCGCCGCCTACAGCAGCATATGCATAGAGGTATGATAAGAATCAAGAGAAAAAGGAAAATCATAATAGGAAAGATAATGACGAACTTCTTCTGCACACATGAGAATTGAGAGAAATCTACCTCTCCTCCGTTGCATACACCATTCATAAGGTCTGCTACAGAGGTACAGGTCGGGACAGTCTTCGACCTCGTCAAAGTCGGCTCGTCCTCCGCGGGGTCTACTCCTGGACTAAGATGATAATCAGTAGTTTAAATATGTGTAGAGAACAAAGAGTAAAGGTATTCATACCCCCCTTGCCCCCAACGTTTGAGTTCAGGCGCCGTGGTGGTTGTGTACCTATGAGTCGGTCTGGTCAAGGTCGGTCGTTTTGGCGACAACTTCGATGTGGTGCTCTTTGGTTTGCCATACTTTGGTTTGTCATACTTTGGTGTGTCGTACTTTGGCGTGTAGGCCTTTGATGCACCGCAATTTGGTGAGCCGCATGAACACTGTTTCCTGCCGACGGTGTCATCCTCGTGGAATCCGTTAAACGGCCAATTTCGTCTAAGATGACAATCAGTAATTGAGATCGGTGTAGAGAAGTACGAGTAAAAGTACCCAGGCTGTTTGCACCAGGGCAAGTAGCACCTACGTTGGTGTGCAGGCATCGTGGTGGCTGTGTAGCTGTGATTGATGTCAGTCAGAGCGACTAAAGAGGAATCTGGGCAGATAGACTGACAGTAGGTGTTCGGTATGCTCTACTTTGTTATCTACAGCTGACTTGGAGAGTGGAAGTGTGGTGTGTTGAAGGGGAAGAAAATGTAGAAGCTGGCTGTTGACTGAAGAGCAGACTTTAATTTTATTCTGTGATTTTGTACGTGTGCTTTGGTTGCTGGTGCATTTGAACTTTCTTCTGGTTCCCCTGTCAATTCAAGATCGATAGGGGTAACAGAGATAAAGAAAACTATACCTAACACACACTTTAGGCATCATGAACTTTGACTAATATGTACATTGAGCTCGTGATAGTGAATATGAAGAGGTTCTTGAACAATAGTTTGCAAGTTAAAATAATAGATACCTAAGTATTACAGCAAGTAGCCATAGAAATACCAGAGTCTGTCGTTCCAATAGTGTAATCAGGGGTTGGATATCCTCAGGTATCACTCAACTCAGATACTCATGGCCAAAACCTCCAAGTTCAACCTCTCGAGCTATACATAACAAAGACAACGTTATTTAACGCAAACCCTTTGACTACTGTTATACCTACGGTAACTAAGGTGACCAGCCTCGCAATACCATTCAAATTGTCAAGTGGATGCGACTCAAACTTTGACAAGGCCAGTTGCCCCTCAGTATCTATCGTAACGAGATTTCACCCAAAAGCTAATGGGAGGATGATATACAGAAAATGTGCTTCAAGCTTTCCCTGGCGGTATGTACCAGAGGTTGGACTTCTTGAGATGATGGCGCAGTCAATCGAAGCCATTTGGTTTGCCTTGGAGCTCTTGGTAAGCGGAAGCAGGCTGCCGCTTTAAACTTTCATGGCAACTCTCTCATGTCAAGTGTCGATCTTTGTTTCTTTGTGATTCCTGAGTAGACAATTCTCAAGGTATATTGTGGTGGAGTCAATGGCGACCTCAACATCATCAGAACAGGTTCACGCATTACTCTAGCAACGAATAAAGAGGTCGATAGGGTGGTGAGAAATACAAAGTTCAATCTCTTTTAACAATTCTACTCATCCAAGTCTAGTCAATTTGCTGACACTATTAATTTGTGGTAAACAGGCAATACAGGGTAAGGCTCACAGGACCTCGTGCCTCGTGAATCAATACTGACCCTATAGGCCTCTAAATACAAATAGAACACCTAACAGCATACATCAACCCAGCAGAAAAACACCTTCATCACCTATCACCTCATCCAAGAAGGCATATCAACCAACCTTCTCATCTCCTCAACCGTCTCCTCCCACAACAACTTCCTAATCCTCCCCCCTTCCTCAGACCTTACAAAGTCCCCTACATCAGCGATATCTTTATCACCGAGTAACTTCCCATGCGTTTCATCCGCCACCACAAGTGCAGCGTGCAGTCCGATCCAACCAGCTCTATCAACTGGTCTTGCGCGCAGAGCTTTGACGAGCAAGGCTGGAAGGCGTATATACACAGGTAGAGTATCCGTCATAGAGGATTGGACCATTCCAGGACAGAAATGATTCATTATAACATGTTTTGGTGGGTATCGTGTAGTGAGTTCGTGGAGGAAGAGAAGAACTAGGAGTTTTGTATCTCCGTATCGCATAAGAGGGGGGATTACACCTGGAGTGTCGAAGTGTTCGAATATACCCTCGTCTTCTTTTAGGGGGACTCTCGTTGCGAGACTTGCTTTGAGATGCATGCGACTTCCAGTCCATGTAATTCGCGTAGGTGAACCTTGTAGTTGCGCTGTGTGTTCGAGAGTAGGTAGGAGGAGGAGTGTAAGGAGGACGTTGGAGAGGTAATTAACCTGCAAATTCTTCTCATGACCGCTCGGCGCGAGATTGAAAGTGATATCACTTATACCCGCATTCAACATAAGCAGATCCAACTTCTCATGTTTCTGCTTGAACTCCTCCACAAAAGCCTTGACACTGTTGTAGTCTTCTGTGTCAAGCTTCATAACCTGCACAACAGCGTTGGGGTTTATTTCCAAAAGATATTTTCGGACTTTTTCACCTTTGGAGACGTTTCGGACTGCGACAATTAGGGTTGAGAGATCATGGACGAGAAGTTGACGGGATAATTCAAGGCCTATACCAGATGTTGAGCCTGTAACTATAGCGGTTTTGTTGGTGAGGTTGAGCCCAGCTGGCAAGGGCTCGACTTTTGGTTGGATGAAAGGCATTTTGTACTTTTTGAAGATATCTGCGAGAGAATGGTTTGAGGTATAGTGAGTTTTGTTGTGGGAATCTAGCGATGAATTGGATATTCTTCATCTCGACATCCGCAGCCTTATATAGCAACCTCCAACAGCATTTTGAACAATCACTCAAACACTGCACTATAGCTTCTCATTAACTACATTACAAATCACCAGAACTCTTCTCTTTTTTTCTTCTTTTTACATTTGTCAGGATGAAGCTATCGCGTATCTATAAAGTCGCCGACAATACATTAAACGAATCCCGCCCACGTTCAACTCCGCTTGACTCAACTCCACAGGCTAAATGACAGCGGAATTACTCGCTCGAATCACGCCGCAGACGATCCGAATGCCGGTTTCACATTTTATGTTTCCGAAAGTTCAACTGGCTTGAAGCTGATATCCAATGCTTACCGTTTAGCTAATTACGAAAGTATGATCTTCTTCTAGGTTACTCTACCACGGCATTCTACTCCGCCACGGTAAAGATTCGTTACGCATCAGCACATAGAACCAAACACAGTGTAATCGCGAATAGAACCCCCATTATCTGTGAAATCATCAAGTCAGAAGCCTACCAATAACCTTATGGCCAATGTCGATCATCAAGCTTGTTGAACCCTCCCTACCTTACTCATTCAGCTCAAAAAGCCGCTGACGCGTGGCATAAACAGGCAATCAATCTCAAATTTCATGCGATGCACCAATTGGCCTCATCTGGGGATTAAGGTAACAAGTAGGTAAAGTTATTATTAAGACTAGGATAACTTACCTAAAATCTTGGGCTCTTTATATTGACGAGCTCTTGGTGTCTTAGTTAGGTATTTTCTGCGCATGCTCACTATCCAGATCGCAAAACGAAAGCATAAATATTTCGATCAAAAACATGGTAGAAAATCCACTTGTACATCAATGATAAATGAGTTTGACTTGCTAACAAAAGGTATCTGCATCCAACATCATCAATCCATAACAAAACGCCTGTTCCGTGTATCATTTTAATCCCAGAACAGCTGAAAGTTCCCCAAGAAAAATAAATGAATGGCTCCTTTTACCAAATACCCGTCATTAAAGTCCCACCGCACCTCCTTAGTGCTTATGCTCCTCAGACGTCTCGTTATGCGAAGGCAACTCTGCTGCAAAGCCCTGCTGTGGAGGCGCTGGAGATGCGTATCCTCCCGAATGCTGTGAGTACATACTCACGCGGTGAGAATCTGTAGCGGAAGGACTTGACTGTGACCATCGGGGATCATAAGATCCTGTGGAATTTCGGTAGTTGGCTGGTGGTTGGCCTGGACTAGGCTGTTGTTGCTGTAGGTTGGGCGATTGCTGGGGATGATAGTAATCGCCGGGAAGTTCCATAGGAAAGCTCTGGATGCTAGTCTTGGGTGGGATAGGTGGTGCTTGTTGAGCTTGAGCTGGCCAGCCGCCAGGTGGGGGTGTATGGGCGGGATGGTAGTTGTAAGGGCTTTGGGCCGGGTGTTGACCTCCGCTACCATCAGGCTGCGCATAAGGATATGTTGGCGATGGTTGCGGTTGCAGGTGTTGTTGAGGGGGCTGCTGTTGAGGATATCCGTATGGCTGGGCGTAAGAAGGGCCAGGGCTCATGGGTGCAGGCCCTGGAGGCGCCTGAGCAGCAAATTGAGCCTCGGTAACACTCTGTTGTCGCAAAGCATGCTGTCTCGCCTGACTAGCCTCAGATCGATCATTCGGGTTATAAGTCTTCAACTTTCCATCCTCAAACATAGCCTTGAGAAGACCAGCATCAAGAAGCTCTGCCTTCTTAACCATACGGTTCACCATATCAACACTAGCCTTTCGCGACTCAGCCTTGACGAAACTCATTAGTGTAATGTTACACTTGAGATCGACATCAGTACGTAGATAAAGACCCTCCTTGGGCGCACCAAGTTGCTCGACTCCAAGTTCAGGCTGCTCCGGTGGCTCAATACCAGGCTGATTTCCCATAACACGATATTTGTTCCTCATGTCGATACCGAGAGGGATATAAATATGGGACTGCATACCCCAGGGCATATCATGAAAGCAACCATTAAAGGTAAGTTTTCCAGAGCCTATCTTTCCCAGACCAGGGATATATTGAATGCGCTCGGTGATCTCGTACCAAGTACTGTAGTACTCGTCGGCGGCGGCATGGCGAGGAGCGGGGATGGGCTTATGCGAGAGGACGAGAGGGTTTAGGGTGATGATTTCGCCGTGGGAGTGAAGGAGATCGATGGCGAGTTGACGAGGAATGAAGCCAGGAATAGGCGTGATGATGGTGAGAGTTTCCTTCTTTTTCAACATTGTGGCGGCGGTCGTATTGTTCGTATCAGGTTGTTTTGTTGTTGTGTTTCAGCTGCAAGGTACGCCACGATCTGTAGAGCTCTCCCAAACAGGCCTAACCAGCCACTTTATCGCATCAAATAAAACTGTATCAATCGTAATAGCGCATCAATCGTATCAAATCGTATCTCTCGTAATAACGCAGTTGGGCTATTGCGCTGTTATCGCCGGATTGATTGGAGAGCTTGTGCTTCAGCTAAGCTCGGCAGAGAAGGTGAGGAAAAGGTTTCGTAAAACAGGTTGAGGGGGGGCCCACGGGGATTAAAAAAAAACCAAGACAAGGGCTGCAGGTCCTGCATTTGGAGAGATGGAAACGAAATGAGCAGGGGGTGTGTGCCAGCCACTGGATGATGGTAACATAGTCCATAGGTCGATAGTCTTGGGTCTCGTAGGGTCTAAAGCTAAAGCTATACCGCCACGACTATTGATGATGACGTGAGACGGGCGCTTCCATTTGCTGGCTCATTGATGATCTTTTAACTCAAACAAGTTGTACTTTGCAATGCCGATAGAATAATGTCGTAATAACCAAGATCTGCCAAGCATTATTTGTTTTCCGTTTTAATTATTTTCCAATCGCTTTCTTTAGTTGGATTGTTTTTATTCTAATGCCATCATTTTCAGCCCTGCCCCACCACAATCGGGGACCACCCCAGATCCCTCAATGCAATGCCGACATTTGGAGCACAGCACATGCCCGCTAAAAAGTGAAAAACGTTTGTAGGTCATCAATCAGCTCGGATTCTTCACCTTCCGAGTAAAACTGCGCCTTCATAAACAGATAAGAATTCTATTCAAAGGGTCATAAGATTTCACGGGGCTTGTCTTTTCCGTGGTAATTGGTCACTCGACGCGCGGTCATAGAGGCTGGGTGAGATTATGGTCCTGTGGAGATACTGAGATCTAAGCCTTACTGTATCGATAAGTTAGTGGTATGGTCAAGCTTTTAAACACGTGGGTACGCTATCAAAATGTCTTAACTAACGGGATCTCGGTATTCCTCTGACAGGTTCTGAAAGGTGTCAATAAATCCCTCTTAATAGCGCCCCAAATTACTATTACGCGCCTGGTTCGAAGTCCGCTTATCTTAATGGTTGCCATTTGCTTGCATCTGTCCTGTATGTCAGGACGATGGAGCCAGCCCTATTGGTGGATGTGACCCTGGCTTAGCAATCGGAATTAAGACAGCTAACGATGAATAACATGCAAAATGCAATGGCACGTGTTTTATAGTGACTATGTGCTTAATAAGACTAACTATTACTGATATATGTACTTTCAATACTCCCTCCAACTACCTCTCATCCCTCATGAGTCTACTCAGACTTTGGCTTCCTTCCAACCATCAAATACATGGGCGTAAACAACTTTCTCTTCCCACCCTCAACCAAAGCATCAGCAGCCTGAGCAAGACTCTCCGCCGTCTTCCTCGTCCCCTTAGGCGCAATCCAAACAGCCTCCATCGCACTGAACAAATTATGCATCACAACTCGTCCCCATTTATTCATCCTCAATACTGTGAAGAAATCTCCCACTGACTGAACATAGCGCATATCACTATCCAGAGGCCAGTACCAAGGTGCTGGTCCATCATCTGTAGCGGCGAGATCTTCGTGGTGGATGAGTTCGAAACCTGCATTTTTCATGGCTGTTACACCGTGGTCGATTTTGAACATCTGGGCAATTCCATCGCCTTGTTCGATGTCGAGACGAATACGACGGTGTTCCAGATCATCGTTGTTGTAGGTATCTGTCATGAGCCATTCGTAAACACCAAACACGCCGCCGGGCTTGAGGACTCGTCGAATCTCGCTATAAACGCCTTCTAACGAGGGTGCATGAACCGTTGCCTCGATAGCATAAACCGCATCGAAAGAATTGTCCGGAAAGGGGATTTTCTACAACCATTAACAACATAATCAAAAGTATAGGAGCTTCAACTCACCATGAAATCTCCCTGGACAAACTTAAGTTTATCAGAAAGTCCTTCTTTCTCAGCATACACAGTCGCACGCCCGACTTGATACTCATTGAGATTCAAACCAGTGACATGTGCACCAGTGAACTTGACAATCTCTCGAGCAGGACCTCCAACACCACATCCAACGTCGAGGACTTTCATACCAGGTTTTATACCGATGCTATGAGCGAGGTAATGTTCGTGACGAGCGATAGCGCGATGGAATGATTCGCCGTATGCAAAGCGGCAGAAATGAAAACACTGAGACCATCCGTACTCGTACAGATCAGTTGCGAGGTTATAATACCTAAAATATCAATATCAACTCAACTTAAATACTCAAGAGCAAAGTAACTTACTGTCTTGTCAAACTAGCGTAGTTGTCCGTCCTCTCCTGTCTCGTAGCCTCGACTTCATCTTCAGCTTTCTTATTATCCCAGTACTGAAAGTACTCATCGACGGCAGCAGCGTTGGCTTTGCTGTTTTTGTTCATCAAGGCTCGAACTCCGCCTTTTGTATCTTTTGATTGTTGGTGGAGGGCTTTGTCGAAGGCTGAGTTACGAGCTTCATCGTAGGAAATCAGTTCTGAAGTTGACATTTTGAAGGTTTGTGATATTCCGGTTTGAAAGTAGAGAGAAGACTTAAGTATTGGTGAGCTTGAGTGGTATGGTTTTATTCAAAGGGGAGTTGTTCTCGTTTATATAGAAAAGCTGATACAGAATGGAGGTTGGTTCTTTGATATTTCAAAACTCAGACCACATTATTAGTTACCAACCCGTATCTTCCAGCTATCCTACAACTATTCACTCTTCCTACAATAAACATTTTACGAAAACGAACAAGAGTTCCAACTGACGGAGTAATACTCTCATAATCCCCGTTTCAAAGGTATGCGTATTCAGTTTCGTATCCTTCCGATATCAAGATAGGGTACGAATACGAATCCGGCACCCGAATGCGAGATATCAACTCCCTCCGTTACGCGATCCAGTTTATTACGGATAGAATAATCACCCAAGATAACGATCTGATCTAATCTAGATAGATACAAAATCCAGACCAATCGGATAGTCGATAATTACCCTGTTCATCTCGAAACGAGCGGGTGTCCCTGCAGCTCGGTAACGGTCTTGACTATTCTGGAAATTGGCATGTATAGCGTTTTGAACTACTTCTTTAGGATCAATAATCACTCTTCTTGAAACTCTGGGCTTTACTCCGGTATTTGGTTGTTGACGTTGCTCGTATTCGTGCTCTGGGTGAAGCCGAGTTGTCAATGGGTGCTGGAGAAGAGGTCTATATACGCAGTTTAGAATCCGTGAGGTTCGGGGATCAATTACTATGCAAAGCGGTGTATATTCCGTAGAATTATCGCCTTTAGAGATTCCCTCAAGGGCCGGTGGTTGTGACGGCTGATGGATTCACAGATTATTGCGTCAATTGACAGGTAGGGAAGTTCACCAGCAACACTACTAACACTTAGATCGTCTATAGGTTGCGCAATTGTTTCTATACTCCTGTTGTTCTCTACTTATGATTTATAGCTAACATGTGTCTTCATCGTTGATGTCCACCTCTCCGGTCAAACTCCCCACCCTAACACCTTCGTCACCCATCACGACCTTCTCATCTTCAACTCAACCCTCACATCTAGAAAATCGCCAAAGCATTCGGTGGCGATCCAATCAACCCAGGCTGGTTCAAAGGCGTCGAAGTAATCATGAACGAATACCTCTTCTTCTCTCTACAATAAGCCGCCAACTCCTTCAAATCCCACAGCTCGCCAATCGACATACCAAACATGTTCAAACAATACATGTGAAGCACTAAACATAATTAGCAAATTCCCTCTCTCGTACTCAATATGACCCACAGAGATCTTTCATCCCACCAGTAGATCCATCTGCCTTCAAAGGCGGAAAAGCTTCAAAAGTACTCGAGTCTGATGCCGCGGCTGCAAAACGCTTATTCCACAACCACCGAGCTGTTTCTTCACTACCATCAAGACCGGTGAGTTTCATCGACATCATTTTTGCTAGATCGTTCGGATCCATTTTATCGACTATTTCGGTTGCTCCTGTTCTGACGAGGAGAATATCGCCGGGTTGGAAAGTGACGTTTTGGTGGGCTGCGCAGGCTTCCATGTCTGCTACTGTGATGCGATTACCATCATAGGGATGAAACTCAATCCCTTTTTCTTGAGCGTAGGCGTAGTAGTCGATTAGTACACCTCGACCGGCAATGCAGCCACTGGAGTGCCAATGATCTAGGGTTGGCATTTTGTTGGCCTCTGTTGAGTCAACTGCCAGGGCTTCCTTGGTCGGATTCACGCCATTGTATGCTAAGCCCGAGCCCTGGTGTTGAAAATGACACAGACTGTCCCATTGACTGCTACATTGCGTATTAAATGAGACCTCATCATCCCAAGACTTTCCTTGTTCAAAGGGGAGAGCTGCCATGCTCTCGGGGATGTAGAGCACGTTGTGTTGGGTGGCTGCTCGTCCTGGGATGTTGAGCTTGTTCATGGCATTGAGTGGCCAACTAATAAATATCAGTATTGGGTAGTGAAATTTTGAGAATAAGAATTACTTGAGGGATATAGAAACGCCATCTTTGACTTCGAGAGCAGCGTTGCGAACAGCGTCTGGGGTGAGAAAGTTGAGAGTTCCGACTTGATCCTTTTTACCATCTCTGTCAAAGACACCCCATGCGCAACCCCTTGGCATGCCTTTAACTTCAGGGAGGTCATCAAAATCAGGAATAGAGCTCATATTGAAGGCCATTGTTGCAGATATGATTGAAGAGTGGGAGACAAGATGTGTTGAATTGAAGCGGTGACCGTGAAGCTTGTCTCCCTATTTATATTGTTGCAGCTCAGCTGAATCAACCATGCGGGCCCGCACTGCAGGCGATTTAAGCTCATTTTGGTCAATTCATGTAAATACTCGCTGCCTGAATTGAAGCTTGTCATATCATCGTGTTCGTAAACAAAGATCCACTGGCTTATGGGAGCCAGTGGATCCTTGGTATCCAGGCACCGATTTAAGGTGAAACTATTCACAGATTTATGCACAGGCACAAGTCAAGGCAACAAGATAGAATACGGAGTTTAACGAACTTGTCAATTGTGCGCTGATTCGGCGCATTATTTACTATGCTCGGACATCATCTTCGTCCGAGTCCAAACATCCTCACACTATTCTTCCACGCCGCTTCCGCAACCTCATCTACACCAACACCCTTCAACCCCGCCACTACAAGTGCAACCCTCTCCATATAACAACTCTCATTCCTCTCTTTAACAATACACTTGGCATCCCACTTATCCCTCTTCTTCGACGCAGGCAATGCCCGAGCATTCTCGCAATATCGCTTAACAACATCACCCTTTAGTTCTCCCCACGGCGCATCCGTTTCGAGCTGTAGAGCGTCGAGTGGAATCTTGGATACCATCTCCAAACTCTCTGTGGTTTGGAAACTAAATCCGTTGACGCTGATTCCTAGACCGAGAGATACGAGCTTCTCCATTTGGCTGGCGCTCCCAACAAAGCTGTGTACTAAGCCGCCTCGTGGTAGTTTCTCCATGTATGGAGAAATCATCTCGACAAAGTCATCAAAGGCATTGCGACAGTGTAAGAAGAGCGGAAGATCCCACTGGTTCTTAACAAACAAGTCCAACTGCGCTTTAAACGCTTTCTTCTGAACTTCCTTGGAAGCATGTTCCTCCTTATCATAATCAAGACCCAACTCTCCAAAGGCCGCTATGTTCTTTGTATCCTGCGCCAGAGCATTTTTTACTTTCTGCTCAAGCTCAGCAAGGTATGATCTCCCACCGGAGTCAAGCTCGGAAGCATGATATGGATGTACGCCAATGGTGTAGTAGCACTGGGCAGGACGAAGCTTTGCGATGCTTTCGTTGTGAGACACGTCGGCGAGTGACATGCCCGTCAGCATAAGCTTGCTAACACCAGCGTCTTTTGCGCGGTCGACGGTGTTGATGAAGTCTGGTTCATGGTATTGTTTATCTTCGCGGTATATACCCTTGAATTCTTTCGCAGTAGCTGTAACAGCAACCTAACCAATTAGCCATTATACATATTCAGAAGTCTTGACTTACATCTGCATAGCGAATCTCAGCTGAAGGGGCAGCTGGAGCACCTGTGGGGAAAGCACTCAGATCGACGTTAGACATAATGATATAAAACTTAAACTTATAAACGAGGTGATATGAGTAGAGTTTGAAAAGAGGAGATGCTCTCTTTAAAGTACTTGTAAATAAAGTTCCACCCAAAGGTCATGAAGATATCATGCTGCATGCATAAACACGATACTAGCTACGTATCAAGAGCTTCGACACATTCTACACCCAATGAAAGCGGCAATCAGACTTGAACCCTAAATATTCTGGGCTTGAAATTACGTCAGGTCTCCATTATGTGGAGGTCTCCAGATGCGGAGATGTGAAGCTAGTTGCTGAGCTGTATGTACCTTACTGAGCTGTCACGATCAAAAGAGGGGATTCATACGTGTCGATGGTCACGCGAGTCATTACGCTTCATCAGTCAATGATCGGTCTGTTTTGAATAATACTGACTCCCAAAACCAACAGGCCAAACTCCCCATCGCCTCATCAGAAACAACACACTCAATAGCCAAGACCATTCTTTTCCTAACCGCTTTTGCTTTTTTTTGTTGCAACCCCCAGATCCCTCCCCCCAAGCACACAAAGGTATACCGTGCTAAACCGTGAACCTACGCGCCGAGCAAGCCTCCGATGCTTGCATGAGCCCACGGCGAATGCCAAACAGTCGCTGTAATAATCGATCCTCCTATAAGAAGCCAATGAAATGTTGTGAAGCCAGAACCCACCAAGTAACAGTTGTGGGCTGACTACGAAGAACGACGATTTTTTTTTGGAAGGAAACAGTGATTGAGCAGATCTTTGCAAAGACGAGTGCGTGAAGAACATCACGCTAAAGCGACATAACATCCATGGTGGTTAAAAGACAGTGACAGATAAGACCAGTCAGAAAGTAGAAAGGAAAAGGCAGTGAGTGACTAAAGTAAACGCAGAGGGTACAGGCAAGCAAAGTAGCTTAAATGAATTGAATTGATGACAATCCTCCGGGGGACCGAAGATCTCCAACGCCAATCATGATTCAGACCCAAGGAAATGGAGTGAGCGTGGTGTCGTGTTGAAATCCTGAGCTGCCATAAAACTTAAAAAGTCATGAACCCAATTCGAAATCGAAATCAAGGTTTGGGTATCATTCGTAAACTGTCGAAAAGTAGATGAATCTGCTTCGCGATAGCTAATGACAAGGCAAGGTAACTGAGCCCAAGGAAATAAAAGTGCCGGGGATTGGTCGTATAAAAGCCCCTTCGTCAACGAGTTATCGTGGTCAAATTACTGCGCATGATTTAGTACTCCTAAATATGTTAGCACTCGAAGTTTCTTGCAGGCGCCACGCTTACCTGAGGAGGTCCGCCAGGGCCGGGGGGTCCAGGAGGGCCAGGAGGACCTTGGGGTCCAGGAGCAGGGCCACCAAAGTGCTGAGGGCCATAGTTGCCAGGGCCACCGTGGCTGGGCATCCCCATGTAGTGAGGGGGGGGAGGCGCAGGGCGGTAGGGAGTCCCGACGCCAGAGTTGTTCTGGGAGCGTCCCCAGCTGAGGCGAACACGGGAGTTACCAATGGGGTAGCCTTGCATCTGGTTGATGGCCATCTCGGCAGCGTGGCGGTGGACAAACTGAACGAAACCGCAGCCCTTGCCAGGAGGTATCTTGACATAGGTGATCTCGCCGAAGCCCTGGAAGAAGGATCGAAGCTCATCCTCGGTGACGTAGCCAGAAAGGCCACCAACGAAGACGGTGGTGTTGTTGGGGTCAGTGAACTGGTTCATCTGGGTAGCAGGGTTGAAGCCACCATAGCCGAAGCCCTGCATACCACCACCGCCGTTCCACATCTGCTGCTGAGGCATGCCGCCCATCATGGGACCACCGTTGTGGTGTCCCTGGCCGCCAAAGGCGTGGTTGCCACGGTTCTTAGGAGTAGCAGTAGAGATGCGCATGGGTCGGTTGCCACAGTAAACGCCTTGCATCTCGACGAGGGCGCGCTGCTGGTCGTTCTCGTCAGAGAAGCGAACGAAACCGTAGCCGCGGCTCTGGCCGGACATAGCATCGGTCATAATCTTAGCAGACTTGCAAGAGGGGAAACGGGCCTGGAAGAGGGAGACGAGCACATATTCGTTGACCTCAGGGCCGAGGTCACCGACGAAGATGCTATACTCGGGGCCACGGTCATCCCTAACTCATTATTAGTAACTATGACTGGGTGTTGTAGCTTTTCCAACATACCGTCGGTCGACAAGACCACCGCCAGAAGCCCAGTTGAGCTTGAATGAGCGAGAGCTGTTGGGAACGGGCTTTCCGTTCATGCCAAGGGCCTGGGTAGCGGCCTCAGGGGTCTGGAACTCAACGAAGCAGTAGCCAGCGTTACCGGAGTTCTTATCGCGAATGACCTTAACATTGACAGTTTCGTGAGCAGCGGACATGAAGACACCCTTGATGAAGTTCTCATCCATCCAAGGCTCGAGCTCTCCCATCCTACAGGAGTCAGTACCAAGCTGTGCCTCAATGAACGGCTATCACTTACCAGAGGGTGGTCTTGGGAGAGTCGGGGCCAACACCAGGAGGAGCAGAGCCCATATCAGGAGCAGGAGGAGTGCCGTTGGGGAAAGGCATGGGGCCAGCAGGAGCGGCGTTGTTGGGAGGGACACCAGCGAAATCCATAGTGCGCTTGAAGGAAAAGTTAGCAAGATGATACAGCTGGAGAGAAAGTGATCATCGCCAAGTTTCTGCCAATTTTTGAGAAACTTGGCGAGAGAAGCGAGGTTGATGTGGGAGGAGGTATACGAACCGAGTAGAGGAACCAAGCAAGTGCTTAAATGTTCAAAGGTACAGAGTAAAGAGCAAGATGTTGCGAAGCTTTACGGAGCAGAGCAACGATAACAAAAGACTATTGGCTAATTAGCAATTTGAATTGAGCAAACACCAATGTGAGAGCAGAAAACGCCGTGCACTGTGCCAAGAGAAATGCATATGATGGGAAGAAACAATGAAAGGACGTGACTCGACAGCTTGCAACAAAATAAACCATCCACAAGGAATCAGAGCTCCCCCGGGCCGAATAGTCAGGATAATGCCAGGCAGACAGAGCATTGTTCCGGTTGAGGGATCCAAGCAGTGGAGAATGAATCACAGGCGTCGAACATCGGCCACCAGGGGTTCGTCATGCCGCAAACTCCAGATCCGCACATAAAATAGCCAGATTTGATTCCGCGATGGTCAGTCGAAGCACCCAATGCTTTTTGATTCCCAGTCGAGATTCATGCTAAGGCCTTGCGCTGCTCGTCCAGGGGCGGCGGGTGGTTTGGCGAGGGAACAAATCAATGCAGTAGCAACTTACCGTGCGTAGTGAACTCGTACACGTCGTAAAAAAGTCGTAGAAGAGCTGGCGAAAATAAATCAGCACCGCAATCGAGAAGCGAAAAAAAAGGTAAAAAGGTGAAAAGGTGAAGATTTGCAAAATTTGATGCGCCTGTACTGGAGGAAGGTGTAGGGTGAGGTTCGGCACTGAGGCTTATCTGAAGCTCTTGCCTTGACAACCCAGGCACCCATCCTAACCTTGCCAACTCCCCTCGAAGCCTCAGCCTCAGGGCATGACCTCTCCCGTCTTAACCTTCAGCCAAAGAGGACCCATTCAAATGGTCACTCATTGGTTGGGGATAATTTTACTGGCATCACAAACTTTGCGACGCAAGCCCATGTGCTTGTGCTTGGAGCAACCACAGTTGCGCGGAGAAACAAGAGCTCAAAACTTACCGTCAAAGAATCGAGTACCGAAAGCACAACGAAGTAAGTCGCTATTTTTGGATCGTAAGACCTGAGAAGTACTAACGTTAGACTCGCCGCAGGATTAACTCGACCGCCGAACCGTATTTCGTACCTTCACGCCGAGTCTAATCCTTAAAAGAATATGAATCAACCGAGAATTGGGAACGAATTGGAAAAAGACTAATGTCCAGACCCAAGACTCCGAAAAGTATTCGTACAGATGCGAATCAAGTCTCTAAGACGCCGTCACGCCGGTACAAGCAATGAAATGCTTTTGAGGAGAGTGATGGGAGATGCGAAACGCCAAATCGTCGTCGTTCTCACGCGGGGTAAGGTGCTTTACCAAAGATTCCAAAGGAATGTGGTAAGGTAGCTGCAAACGTTCCCGAAATGAGCTGAACCTATATTTCTGTTAGTGATTTGTTGGACGACCTCGCAAATAAGCCCCAGTTCGTTGGTCCTGGAAACCCTGTTGGATGTCGACATGGTCCAATCATATTCGATCCCATAGGTTCAAGGTTTTCCAGAACCTAGTATGCACACAATTCCGTCCAATTCCCTATTGGCCAGCAAATCTGATTCGACCAGACACCAATTCAAGAGACGCTTCAGTTGCCCATTGGAGTTGACGGTCCGGGAGAGTTCCATATTGACATTGGAAGAGCCATTGGACCAGAGGGACTCGACAGTCTGCAGCAGGCAGTTCCATGACTTTGGGCTCCAGAGGATATTCTGACGTCGCGAATCTTCCATTTCTCCAGCATGACGCATTCTCCGAACCCCCCGACTTGTTTCACTCCGTGTCTCCAACGGTCGCATGAGAAATTGTTCGACACAGCAATGACGATGCGCCGCCATCAGCAAGAGTTGACCTGAGTAAGCTCGCGCATACATGACGAAGAATTGCGATTGACGAGTAACGGGGGGTCGGTATGGAACATGGCGGGTTCCAATGCAGAAGTCGAAATTACAATTTTTGCGCGGCTGACTTCAGATTCATCGGTGGCGCTCATCGAGACTTGTCGTTTCGTGATGATCGGAGCGGATGACGATGTGACCGATAGCACGAGTTATGCTCATAAATTTAAATGTGGTTTTTAACTCTCAAATCAAAGAAGACTCGAGAATGCAAAAAGTCGAGCGCGGATTCGAAGTCATTGTTGTCGATGGCGGGCGGGCGCAACGTCGTTTGAAGTATCGCTTGAAGCTGATGTCCGGCTCAAATCCCACAAACGTCTAACCAACCAACCGAGTACCAACAAATATGCAAGGAATGGACAAACAAGAACGAACTGAAAGAAAAAACAAACTCACTTTTAGGCGCCAACAAAAACAACAGTAACTGTCACAGCCAAATTTCCGAAACACGCGCAAGGGAAGAGCCGTGAAAACCGTGATGAGGACAAAGATGATGAGGGGAAACAGAAAGAGAGTCGTGGGATGAGTCGTAATGCGGGAGACGGACGGTAGAAAAAAAGACGAGCTTTTTTTCTTAACCTTGCCTTGTTTGGGCCTTGGTCTTGGGAACAATCGGGGGCACGCGGGGACGAGGGTGCCGGTAGGGGAAAATTGTCGACAAGGGGGTGTGGGCTGCCGTATCCGCTGACAAGGGGATCTTGGATCTTGGTGCGGGCTTTGCTAAGGGTGGTACTGAAACAGCTCGATGGACGAATGACGCTGTAAAGTCGCTGGGCCAGTGACGGAGCGGCTGCAGGTGCACGGAATCCAGATGAGATGATGGTAACGGTAGCGTGGACCTGGGCAAACAGGCGCAGCAGCGGACACTCCGTAACACGACAAAGCGTTCAAGAAGATAGCACAAAGCACAACGAAGACGAGTATGATAACGACGATCAAGCGGTTGCTTCGGAAGAAGACAGAGATTCACGCAAATAAGTTTAAGATACGGGAGGGGGGATGGAAAGTCTCTACAACATCTTAACAGGAGAGGGGAAGGGTGCCAAAAAAAGGGCTTTTGGAGAACAAACGCACAATATCGAATTACTTTTCCATTGGGAGTCAAGAGCCCAGAGGAGGAGGGTGTGGCTTGAAAAATGTGTGTGTCGCGATGTGGATAGACTGGCAATGGAAGGGAGGAGAACGAGAAGGACATGGACAAGAGCTGTGGGCCTTGCCCTAGCTTCTCTTACGCACAGTATCGACATTTTGGTTCGGCAACTTCGCGATCATCGTGATGCATACATACATCTATCGGACTTGCTGCGGCGATAGCGATGGTCCAAGTGCTCTACGAGACACCGTAAAGCTTGAGCTTGAGCCCTGGAATACTCGAGGTCGCAATAATAGCATTGTTCAGGCCCTGGTTTGTTTGGCCGTAATGCTGGATAGGTACCTTGAAGCGAGCGAGCGAGCTCAGCCATGTTTAGGTTTGGGTATTACCTGTCTTGCTGAAAAGGCGTTGTGTGGCTCTCCACATCCAGGGCTATCCTTGACGGCTGGCGTGGCGCTATCTCTGTTTCTAGTGCCCAAGACGATGCAGCTGGGCACCGTTTGAACTGGAAGCTGGACAGTGAAAAGTGGACGCTGAGCGCTGGGCGCTGTAACCAGGACGGACCTGGCGAGATTGAATAAACAACAACCCCTGCGAGAACAGCCCTGCTCAAGTGGATCATGAAATCATAGGGCATCTGGAGGGTCGATGGCCTGGAAAGTAGCCCGATCTTAAATGCTGCACTGTAAAGAAGCAGCCGGCCGCGATAGACGACTAATGAGAGCTGAGTGCAGGGAGGGGAATATAATGGTTCTGATAAGAAAAGTTTCGACAGGTGGTGAACGAAGAAAGTTCAGCATGACACTGGGTCAATGCAACTGGCCGGACAACTGGAGAGTCGAATTGAACAAGTTGATGGAATGAAGGGAGCGTCCAGGACCTCTCGATTGCGGTTCCACAGCGCAAACAGGATCGTCAACTCTTGTCAGCTGGATGAAGCACGAACATCTCACAAATGCACGGCGCACACAGAGGAGCGACAATGTTTCAACTACTCATTTATCCGAATATCTTTGCTCATCGTGTAGTCAGCTCTGCCTTTTCAGACCTGGCTAGACCTGAAGTTTAAGATTGCTGTCACGACAACCATAATCCCTTGCTTGCATTAACGACAGGGCTCTTGGTGTCGAATGCTCGTCATAGCTACGTGCTACAAGCGAGCTCTCAGAATAGCAACGCCGAGACGGATTTGCGACATGGTCTCAGGGAACTTCTGAATTCATTGGCAGAAGACTCTAGTCTGGGCAATCGCAATCTGCTCTTGTTCAGGTTCATTTTTCTCCAATCAACAGACATACCTTCAGGTATAGCTTTGGAACATTTATCAGATGATTCTCATTCCTCAGAGTATACGAGCCGAGCATCATTTCGAGATAATTCAGGGCAGCCAAGAAAGGTCATGCGCTCGGCGAAATAGCATTTTAACATCACCTTTGCAACATCGAGTGTTCATTGATACTATTCTTCCAGTAAAAAGGCACAAGCGACGACGCCTCGCAACTCAACTATCGCTTGTTTCAACCTCAGAACGAAGCTGCCACCATCTATTTCTGGCTGACGAACCTTCTCTGAGAAGTGTTAACTCAAACCTAAAAAGTGATACCCTAGAAATCCATGCTGAAATGCCCCGTTCCCAGCAAGATCTGAGGCTACTCTAGCGCAAGGGAAAAAAATCCCTTCAGCACTAGGGTTAGCCATCTTCATGATAGTGTGAGTTTCCCTGACTTCACGAACAGGGACTCAGCACAACACAGTTGGTCTTGTTTGCCTTTGATGCTTTCAATTTGGGTATCGTGTATCATCCTGTATTAAAACAACTTCGTACCGAGGTCACGATATGGAACCATCTGTAATGGAGCGTGCCACTACGGCACGCCGTCTTTGTTGCTAACTGAAGCTGTCAGCAAATGGGAGGTTTTTCCAGGCCTCCGGGATTCACTGCTGGTGGATCTCTTGCACACCAAAGATTATTTCTGACATCCACCATGCGACCTCGTCCTGCAAGACAAAGCATCTTTTTGATCTTGATGATGACTGGCGAAGTTCCAGCACTAGTCTGTCCAATTAGATGAACCAGTGGACTCCTCGCAAGACAGTGCTTGTTTAAGTGCACCATTCTAACTATTGACAAACTGGCCTCTTATCCTTGTCTGACCACATTTCTGAAAGGCCAGGTTCACGATCGTTGTGCTTGATGATGAACTGACTCGAAACGGAATCATTGTCCATTTTCAAACGTGACAGATCATCTGCTTCGTGAATTTCTACGCTTCTGGTTCCTCCCTTTAGCCGCATTCATCGACCCTAAGACCAGGGGCCTGGTTGCTACTTGCAGATCGGTTCAATCCCACCTTGCAACCCTCGTGGGAAATCCAGCAGTGGACTGGTGACGCAAATTGCGGCTTACAAACCCGATGGTCTTGAATAGCCGCTAACTGTGCAGCTCTCTCTGAAGTCTGATCAAAGACTGAGTCGCGAGACTGAGTATCGTGAGATTTTACTGGCTATTGAAAAAGTAACTTGGGAGCGGCAGATAGTTGTAGCTGTATGTTCATGACACAAGTCTGGCATCATCACTTCAACATCTGACTGGTTTTCTCTGACAAGTCAACGCAACGCAACGCTACAGTTGCGATCTCGCGACTAGGCGTGCAAGTATCGATGCGGGGCCTAAAAGTCTCTCGTGCCATGGTCTCCCATCCTTGTCCTTTTCCACATTTCGTCGGCAAGACGTTGGACACTGGTCTAAATTTTCCAACTTGGCATGAAAGACACTATCCTCAATGCATTCGGCATGTTCTTCTGCCGTGATTTCTGAACGCAAATTAAAATCAAGACAAGTCACTCATTCCAAGCAAAGTACTATACAAATTTCGCTCTCGGCGACTTTCTCCGTCACACGGCCAAGTGTTTTTCGGCAGTGGATCTTCAAAATACCGACGTTTCCGGCCGAACACTCCGGCCGGAGCAACGGTCGCAAGACCACGCGAAATAGCCCAAGGTGATTGAATTCGTTTTTTTGTGTTGCTTGAGATTCTTCTGGTTTTGTTCCAGTTTAACGAGTTGAGAAACGGATTGGGCTTGATTGGGGGAAAATGTAACGTTGGGCAGTGGTTGCACTGCTTTTTAATGTTGGGCTTGGAGGGGATGAGGTAAGATTTGGAAGCATGTGAAGTTTGCTAAGAGGGTGAGTTGCTGCAGTGATGTTAGAATTGTACGGTTTTGTGAAGGTATCAGAAGATTCTACGATTGCCAGTATTGGTAGTGCTCTGCCGAGTCTGATGATGGCTACTAAAGGCACTCAATCTACATTTTGAAACCTGAGGACTTCACTCAGTCTAAACATGACCTTGCAAGATATAATCACAAGCTTAGGATACTTAATTGTTTTAACAGACATAAAAATTTGTATACTGAAGGGTCGAATCTATCTCTTTCTTAGACTTCACTTATTCCATCTCAACAAGGATATCCCTCAACACCCGCTGCACCTCCAACGACCTCTCAACCTCCAAAGCCTGACTGACCATCGTCTTCAACTGTGCAGCACCAGGACCATCGGTCTCTCCAAATACCCCTCTCGCCTTTGCCTTGAACAGAGCACCCACAGCTTTAGCTCTCATCACTCTCTGTGATTCAGTACCAGTGTCAACCAAGTCAACATCCAAGCTGAGTAGATACGTAAGAGCCACTGCGTTCTCATCCGGTGCTGAAGAAGGTTTGGCATCGGTCATAAGATCGTGAACGCATTCGTACCAAACTTGTCGTTTGATCGTAGCGAAGTTGGGGCTTGAGAGGAAAGGTTTGAGAACGTTGATGATCTTTGTGAGCACTGTGAGATCGGTGGTACTGTGGCCACGGGCAACAGCCTCTAAGCCATTCGAAGCTGTTTTCTCAGCGAGTTGTTCCTTTTTGACTTGATCCTTAGAGTCAATCTCCATCTTGTCCTCGTTGTCATCCTCACCCTTTAACTCTTCAAGATAAGGAGTCACGATCTCGGCAATCTCATCAAGCATATCGAGATCATCCCTAGCCTTAGCAAACTTCCATAGACACTTGAAAGCATGCACGCGATACTCATCATTGTTGCGCTTGGCTTCTCGAAGAGTAATCTTCTTCATTTGCGCAGCAATCTTGGAGTCCGATTTCCATAAGTTGTGTCCCTTCTCGACGAACTTGGGATAAGATTCGAGCAGCTTCTCTTTGCCATCAAATGTCTTCAAGGCAAGTGTCTTCTCGAAAACAGGCCAGATCTTTGTTAGGTTGGCATCACTGATTTGACCGCTGACATCGCTTGCGCTCGCAACATCAGATACCATTGCTGCCATCGTGAAAGCTCCGCCATGTCGAAGTGCCCACTGTGCTGTGTCCAAACAACTCTCCACTAGAGCCACGATCTCGGGCACGTAGCGAACGACAGTACGACTGCTTCCAGCATGTTGTTCCCACACATCCTTGAAGACCTTGCTGGTATACTCATCCGTATCGTGAGAGCCTAAGTAAGAAAAGGGAAGCAGCTTCGTCTCAAGAGAAGTAAAGTGGTCGGGAGAGACCTTGGCAAGGGCCACAATCACATCTGCGGTCTTTTGACGGCGTGATTCGTCTTCTGCCTCGAAGTACACGCCAATGAACTTCTTACAAAATCGACTCTTGGCTGAGTCTGATGCGGCTCTCAACATATATGCAGTAGCACGAGCATATGCTTGGCTAACCTCATCGTTCTTATCCATTGTCTGCTTCTCCATCAACTGCAGGAACTTGTTACTAACCCCCTTGATGTCGTTTGTATGGTTGGTGAACAATGTCGTCAAGACCCGGCTACATCCGATCTTCGTTGGCATGCCAATAGCAGTTTTGATGGTAGCCTCTAGTTTAGGTGCTAGCTCAGCCATGACATCTGCATCAACAAATCGAAGTGAGTTGTCGATGGCTTCCGAAATAGGAGATCTGTTCACCATCTGCGATCGGATCCTATCAATCTTATCTCGACTGTCATCGCCAGCTCTCTGGTAATGCCAGTTGATCGCCTCAGGCTCAATGGAGCTCAGTAGACCAAGAAGCTGAGGAATCATGTCTGGGATGAAAGGCCGGAGAGCTTTGCCGCCTTTCTTGGTGAGTTCGATAACAGTGATTGCGGAAAAGGCTTGGACTTCCTTGACAGAGCTTTCGATACCCTTGTCAGATAGTAGGAATGGGAGGGCTTCCTTCATCATTGATTGGGCAGAAGATCCATTGGTTCCCTCCTCGAGTTGTCGAACCAGAGTGTTAGATAGGGTTCTGCAGAGCTTGAAGGCAGCCTCTCGCACTGATCCTTTGACATCATCAAGCACCTTGAGCGCTGATGTCCAAATGTCGCGATATCGGCTCTCATATTTGATGAATGGCTGTCCCTGGATCAGTTCGGAAATAGCAGCACAGCTTGCTTCTCGCATACGCCACTCTCGTCCCAAGATACTCTTAAGCAAGTCGTCCAGGATTGCGTCAAAGTGGGTGCTGAGAACCGCACCCGAATCCTTGACAAGTGCCTTCCAGATATCGTCCATAGATCGTTGAACATTCTGGTTAGGGTCGAATCGGTAACGGTAGAGCTTGGGGTAGAGCTTGGGGTCAACTTCAGACTCTGAAAGGATGTTGCTAAGTCCAAAGCGACCGAATGCAGATCGGGTAGACCAAGTAGCAGCATTAGCCGCAAGCGACATGAACTTGTAAACGAGTCTTTGGTCGCCAACTTCATTAGCCAAATTGACAATGTCCTTGTAAGAGGTGATAGAGCTTCCTTCGCCTGTGGGCAAAGCTCCGGGCTCGAACAGCTCTGTTTCTTGGTCCACCTTGAGTTGTGTTCCATTTCCTGTAAAGGCTGAGACTAGATCCTTAACAAGTGCACTCTTGAGATCAGCATCACCACGCTCGTAGACCAAAGACAAACCACGGGAGGCAGTCTCTTGTACAAGCTCGTCGCGTGCACTCAAAAGTCGCATGAACGCAGCTTGAGTTTCTCGCAGTCTTGATTGAACTTCATCCAGGTGTGAGCAGTATTGTACGATGCAGAATAGCCAGATACCAGATGCCTTGAGAAGTGATGGCTTTGTAGCCTTGCAATCTGCGAAGATCTTGTTGAGTACGGCTGTAAGAAGCGATACACGAGCTCCGTTGCGCTTCTGAAGGCATCCCCGAGTCTCAACATCCAGGGTTAGCTTGACGTAATCTGATTCCCATCGTGCAATAGTTGCAGTGATCGCATCTCCCACGGTGAACTGGACCTCAACTTGCTTGATCTCATGCAGGGCGAAGAGCTCTTTAAGAATGTTACCGAGAATACCGTGCGACCAGCCATCTTCACTCTCGTTTTCCGTCTCCTCGCTTTCATCAAGCCCTGCAGCCAGTCTTCCGAGAGCAAGAATCGCCTTCTCGTTACCCTTCTTGGCCGGAACGACAAGCTTCTTGACAACTGTCTCAAGAGAGTGGTCACCTTCACGTTCTGGAATAGCCAGACCAGCGGTCCACAGCTGGGCAAAGGCCTCCAAAGCTGTATCACGGAGGGATGAAGTGATAGTTTCGTCTGTAAGAAATCGGAAAGGGTAGTTAATATCTTCCAGAATAGACTGGCCATAATAAACACTTCGCGAGCAGACATAGCTGTATGCTAGCAATCCTCCCTCAGCGGCGTTGAGCTCAGAACCGACCAATCTCTCGGCATTCTCAAAGAGAGTACTCAACATGTGACGGCTGTCGTAAATCACGGTCGGGTCGTTTGCCAGATGTGATACGAGTATGCCGTAAGCTCTCGCAGTAAGTGACCGGATTTCCTTATTGTTTGACTTTATCAACGGGAAAAGGCCACCAATGAACTTGGTCAGGAATCCCAGTGCGCCACCAGGACTAAGAGATGCAACCTCAACGAAGCAACGAATGCATTCCTCCGTGATAGGCGAATCTGACCGATTGGCACCCTCAAGGCAAGCCATCAAATAGAAAATGATAAATCCGTTATCAGTCGTGTGCAGATATGCGAGAATCTTCTCTCTTGTTTTGATGTCCGTTTTGACCCTCGCATCGAGAGTTTGCATCCAATCGGGCCCAACTTCGAAGTCCTTCAGAGCTGTGAGGAACATCATATGCTTGCAATACCGAAGGGCAATTGGGAAAGCAGCGATGCGAAAGTCTTGAAAGTTCTCAAATACAGAATGCGAACTCAGCGATGCCTCTGAGAGATCTGGCAGGGAGACAGCTTCGTTATCGCTTTCTGCTGTGACCTCGGAGCCAAAGAAGTAAACTAGCATTTCCCTCCAATCTGGCAAAGCAGGGCTGACCTCAGCGTGTGCATGGTAGGTCCATGGGTCAAGACCCTTGTGACCCTGCTCGATAACATCACTCCTTTCGTTTTGGTGGGCACCGATAGCGAGAATATCGATCCAACGGCCTAAAACATCGGAAAATGTGAGACATTGATTGGCCCACTTGACCACAGCATGACGTGTGCTGCGCTGAACACCGGGAGTTTCGTCTGGGAGCGACATATAGGTCAGTAGCATCTTTTTTAACTTTTCTGACTCACTGCCTTGAGCGGCGGGAATGTTGGTCGTCAAGCTTGACAAAGCACCATCAATGTTGACAACCGCATCATTAGTAGGGTCTTCGGACAAGGATTTAAATAGCCAACCAGCGAGCTGCAACCGTCTCTCAACGGGCATGTCCGCGCTTCTCGCTAGTACACCGATCGTTTCGTACGCTTTAGATCGCAGTGCAATATCGTCGTGTGATGTCTTCTCCGGGGCTGGCCAGCCATTGCCCTCGATGAAGCCGCTCATTGTGTCGATCAGGGGGGCAGCAATGTCAAATCCCTCCTGCGATGGCCCAACGCGAGCTACCCAGGCGAGGTATTGAAAAGTAGCTGTATGGAGTTTTGTTTGCTCCAATGCGCTCTTTGGTAGTAGACTCTCTGATAGAGGACTCGTAGCTTCATCCTGCGAGAAGTTGAGTTTGACAACAGCCATAATATCGTCAGACATTGTTGCCGAAATAGTAGACTTTGAAAGCATATTGAGGATTCGAGTTCGGTACGTGGGTGGCAGTATTGAATGGGCATGGAATAGGCGCTGTACAAGTGCCTTGTCCTCCATAGAAACGGAGCTGCGCTTCAAAACCTCCTCGGCCGCAGATACCAACCTGTTATCGAAGCTGGATGCAGCATAAAGTGCAGGCAGGAACTTCTCCTCGTCGGTGAACGCACCGCTTGCAAGCAGCGCAACCAGCTTCAACTTTAGTTCGGACATCCTTCCAAAAACCTTCTGTGACTCTGGGCTTTCCACAGCCAAAGACTCAAGCTCGGATCTGGTCAAAGTTGGGTTCGCAGTGGTCCAGTTCTGGGCTGGTGTAGGGTTTCGTAGTCGAAGGAAGATGCTGATCATACTGGCGAGGAATTTGGCATCGGCCTCGTCTGACAGGCCAATCTTTTCTCGATATTCAGTGTCATCTTTGCTGCCTCTGGGAGGTATCTTGGCATCAAGAAGAAGGCGAAGAATGATGTTGGAGAAAGGCCCAGCTCGTGCCAGACCTTCATCTTTAGCAAAGCCCAATAAGGCTTTAGGTATAAGCTCTTTTCTTTCGTAATCATCTAGACGTTCTATACTGTGTTGTATTCCTGCAATATCGAGCTGCTTGACTAATGGGGAATCGCTAGACTTGTACTGATCAATTAGAGTGCCAACAGGAAGGATGACCCTGTATAGGTCAGTATGAGGCCTTCCATAGCGAGTTTACATAGACTGTCTTACTCTGGAGGTTGAATAAACGTCTTTAATTTAGAGAATATTTGGACCACCTATTTTGTCTTAGTACCCATTGCAGATCGAAGTCGTTTCATGGAGCTGGGGTGCTTACCTTGGCTCGCACTTGTGCATGCTCACTGGCCGCCTTCAGAATAACGGGTGGAAGATACCGTTGCAGCAATTCGTGGAGTTTTTTTTCCTTATTGGCGACATTCAAGATCTTCAACTCGACGCTATCTAGTAGCTGAAGCTCCCTCTCTTTGGTCGATGCCGCCGCCATGGTTGAAGGGGCAGGTTGGCTGTAGTAAATTCTGGAATTCACAAGGTATTAATTAGGCAAGAATCTCATAAGGACTCAGTAGGATAATTTACCTCAAGTCTCTGCAGTCTCTGGGCCTGTCAATAGATGTTTAGTGTCCTGTTCGTCTGAGGGGTAGCTGGTCTTAAAGATGTCTAGCTTGAGTGATAATTGTTGGTCATAACAAAAGCGAGAGTTCAGAAACAAGATTCAAGAATCAATTCGAGATATTTTATTCAGGGAAAGTGAGCGCAGGCAGCTCAGTGACGAATTAGTAAGGTACCACTGAGGCGATGCCATCCCCAAGTCAACCATATCGTGACGTTGAAACATGACTAAGCTGACAGACGTTCTCCACGTGACACGAACAACCGCGATGGAATGCTCCACTATATATGAACTATCTATGAACTTGCCGGTGCTACATTCAGCCATCGTATAAAACAACGGAAAATTCGGCAGGAATTCAATTTCAGTACAATGTCATTGAGCAAACATTTTAGTATCACTTGGTAATCAGCAAGATCTTGGAGGATGGGTTTAATTAGTATCGTAGCGGAGTTCTTAAAATCAGGTCAGACTCTCATCCATCACTTAAGCATTCCTTTCCTTCAGACCAAACGCTGGCTACGTACAATTAGTCACTCTCAGTCTTTACTATGGCCGTTTGTTCTGTTGTTATCGTCGCCCTCTTAGGTGCGCTTATACCTTTTACAGTTGCTTCACCTTGTAAGCCTTCCAACTTAAGCATCACGAGTATCGAGGTAACGCCACTACTACGGCTATTCAATCCGCCACTATTAATATCGCTACTACTGAGATAACTGCGACTTCTGAAATGGTAACTACCACATCTATGACTGAGACTACCCACGTCGAATCTACAACCCTCGAGCCTGAGATCAGTACAACATCAGCTATTACGACAGAATCTATTCCTGCATCTTCCACTTCAGCCTCCCCAGGGACCATTTTTAGTCTTCAGGATCTCTCTCAAGCGAACCTTATAGTAGCATTCTGACCGCGGATTTCGAGACTTGTCGCCAAGGCTGCCTCGCAGACCAGAACTGCCTGTCTTTCCTCCCTAACTATGACAGTGTATGCCTCCTGTTCGCGTATCCCGTCAATAGCAACATCACTCCTGGTAGTTCTAGTCCAGCTTTTTATTATGACCGGGCTTGCCCTGATCAAATACCAGGTCGGTGAAATGGAGAGCTTGAGTCTTGAGATTAAGGAGCAGGTTTATGGAGGAGATTATTACAGTATTTATGCATAGTAATTAATACTAATTGTGGCTACCTAAGTTTGAAAAAAAAGAATGCTATACGAGATTGACAAAAGTATTGCCACTTGCTGTAAAGTCTATGTGTTTGTTGTGTTGAGAAAGCCCATGAGTGAAACCTGGAAATGCTAGCACCAGTCGACTACTATGTGCAAAAACACTCTCCAGATCCATCCTATTTCTGCCACAGAAACTTCTTATTACTAGGTAGATATATAGACATCTGACACATCAAAAATAATTCTAGAAACTTAAAAAGGAACATATCATTTCCCTTTGTACATGTATAGGTACTTACCAATTGAAGTTCCGAGATACCTATGTCTCTAGGGTAAGTTTCCTATAGCCGCGTCATTGATTTTCCACCACCGTGGCTGCTGCACTCCCCTGTCATTTTGCCCCTCCAAACAAAGACACTAAGCTCCACTATCCCGGTTGCGTCACTGTGGTTGGGTGCCTGTCCTTGACGTCTGTGCTTCACTTTCACCTTCAACCTTTGCCTTGCACTTTGAAAGTTGATAACACAATCACTGCAAGGCAGCATTTGTCACAACCGCGCTGCCTTTGCAAGCTGAACGAATAACGAAATTAAACAAATCTTTATCGATATAACGTCAGCATCTTCGAACGAACGAGCATTTAATCACGGCACTCTCCCCGCCGTTGTCATAGCGGGGCATCAACTTTGCTTGCATTCAAGCTTCACCGAACCTTACGATATCACATCAATCCACTGCGTGCACACTCGAACCTTTTCTCGTGTTTTAAATATTTTCGATACCCCGATCTTCTACCCTTCTTCAATCCATCGTACCTCAGTAACAGGAGTGTCGCCAACCATGGACGACCACATCTCCACCTTTATGGCCATCACTGGCGCAAGCACCGATGTTGCCCGCAGCTTCATAGAGATGACTGCGGGTAATGTCGAGCGTGCTATCGAACTCTTCTTCGAAAACCCCGACCTGGTCTCTGGTGTTGGAGCTGGACTTTCTTCAACCTCTCAACCAGCCGCTGCCCCCGCGCCAGCGGCAACGAACAGAGGCAACATTGGCAGACAAGATTCGGCGGGCGTCATCCACATAGATAGCGATGATGATAACGATATGCAACTCGATGAATTTAGCGACAATGACGACGACGATGGAATAGCCGTTGCAGCTCAAGCGGCTGCTCTGGCGCAAGAGGAGGAAGATGCCGCTATGGCTAAGAGATTGCAAGAGGAACTTTACTCAGGCAACCAAGGGTCTGGTTCAGGAGGAGACCCTGATGACGTGCGAGCACCCATCGCGCGGACTACTGAAACGTTGGTGGCACCTGGATGGGGTGGTGGTGAGCACGACGATGGAATGGAAGCAGCGTTTCTAGAACAGCTGAGACAAAGGCGGCGAGCAAACCCACGTGAGTATTAATGCATGCGTCATGGAATCTATACTGATGCAAATATAGCCAACCGCGCAGGAGGACCATTCTCTCAGCAAATATGGGGCGATCCCGGGAATCGTCCTACTCAGCCAACCGAGAACGGATCGCATGCTAGACGCCTTGAAGATTTGTTTCGGCCGCCTTACGACATTATGGCACGAATGTCTTGGGATGATGCGCGTACTCTTGGCAAGGAGGACAAGAAGTGGATCTTGGTTAATCTCCAAGACATGAATGACTTTAACTGCCAGGCCCTCAACCGTGACATTTGGAAGGACAAGTCTGTCAAAGATTTGGTTTCTGAAAACTTCATCTTTCTACAGTATGACAAGGACTTCCCAGATGCCGAGGAGTTTGTCACCTTTTATTTCCCCAACCAAACTCACGAAAACCCCGACAACTACCCTCATGTCTCCATCATCGACCCACGGACGGGTGAACAAGTGAAGGTTTGGACTGGAAGGCCTTTTCCTTCTGCCGCAGACTTCCACGCTGAGCTTGCAGAGTTCCTCGACCGATACAGCCTTGCAGCCAACAGCAAGAACCCGGTAGCAAAGACTACAGCACGCAAGCCACAGAGAGTGGATGTCGATCGCATGACAGAAGATGAGATGCTAGAAATGGCACTGAAGAACAGTCTGGAGGGTGCTACTGGAAGTGGAGGTTCCTCGACACCGAACGTTCACGATCCTGATGCTTTAACTAAGTCTCCTGCCCCTGAAGAGGGTAAAGGAAAGGAACCTGAGGCTCCAGTTGAACAGAGCCCGTGGGCTCAAATCTCTAGCGCAAACCCGCATACAGAGCCAGAGGCGAACCCAGCAACTACAACACGTATCCAGTTCCGACACCCTACTGGACGAGTTATTCGGCGATTCAACCTCGACGACTCGGTCCGCAGAATTTACGAATGGCTGAAGGCTGAGCCTTTGGAAGGCAAGGAGGGGATCGAGTTTGAGCTCAAGAAGATGCCAGCTGGTCAGGATCTCATCGAGAGTCTGGACGCGACTGTTGTAGATGCTGGACTGAAGCAAGGGACAGTCATGATTGAGTTTATTGAAGACTGAGCTGTTTATGGCGGTTACTTTCTCTTTATGCGGGATCAAAGCAGGCATTTGTAGATAGACCAACATCGGAGCCATCGGAGTGAATTGGACTGGCTACGGCCAGTGGTACTGGCAGGTTCTGAATCCTTGTGGCATCATTGCTATTGGAATTGATTTACTGTTATCATGATGGATGGCGTGGGAGGTTACTATCTTTAGACAGCTCAATACTGGACTTATGTATCCAGATGAGAAATGGCACCTGATTGCTATGCTATGTGTTGTCGTATTCCGCTCGCATGACAAGGATAAGTTGACACCAATGCAAGTAATCACAATGTAATCTTATCTATCAAGTTAGTGTGTGATCGCGTCAGTTTGTTCCAAAGCAATCTTGAAAATGAAAACTAAGAAATCTTGCCGCTTGGTCCGGTCCAACCAGAAAGAAAAGTCAAAGCATTCCTTAATGAGTTTCACTACGATCTAGACTAATGAAGTTACTAGAACCCCTGTAGAATTGTGATATTGATTCGTCATACTTGAACATCATTTAATGAGGGTTTTTATGTCTAGAGTTGAGAGTCATTAAATACAAACAATAATTGGTCTCAAGACCATGTCTGTAACTGAGGCTGAGGTCAACTTAGGCCAGGCCAGGCCTTGGCTGGAGATCTTGGGTTGCGCTCAGGTGCGGGGAGGGAAATTCCAGCGACCCCTCCCCCCTGTGGGAAGCCACATTACGGGGGGGTTCAATAAATAAGGTCGCACCAGGAACGGCCATGGAGCATGAGCAGATCGATTCAGGTTCGATGAATGCCATGAATTGATTGGCAAGCATAGGTGGACCTTGAAATTCCGTTGCTCCTCAACAACCCCCACCTAATCCAAGGTAAACAGTCCATAACAATTCAACCAATCTAGCAGCCCAAGTCGTTTCAGAGTAGGAAGGTGTTAGCTTACGGAGTTGTCATTTCTTATTGAAGTGCTTGTTTTGGTTGCATGTTGTCTCTCCTTTGAGTAGCAGGGGATTGGCTGTGCTTTGCTCTGCTTTGCTTTGCCTTGTCTTGCATGGCGTTACTTTGCTGTGCGACAAGCTCAGGTCTCTTTCTTACACATTGTTCCTTTTTATTTGAGCACATCGCCATCATCATCTCTCCCTGATTCTCTTTCATTTCCACCTCTTCTTTTTCCCTTCTTGCTATATTATCTCCCTTACGAAGAAAAACTTGAAATAACCGAGACAGACGTTTCCACGAACCCGGTTCGAATCTAGAAGGCTTCGCTTCTTTAGTAGTGGGGTTGCTTGCTGCTAAACGACACCGCCAAAATAAAGATATTCCCACTTGAAGCGGATTTCATTTGACATCACGCGCTGCTTTGGAAGCGATTGACCTGAACAAGGTCTAGAAGGGCCGTCAATCGATCGATACCGCTGGACCCTTTTCGTAATTGACGAATCCGAGAAACAACACCACTCAGACGAGGGCGGGGCAAATAAACATTGCGACCCAAGAAACGGAAGCTTCCCACGAACGTACACAATGGCGGACCGTGAACATGAGGTTGAGGAGGGGAATGAAGCACTCGACCCAGAGCTTCTATACTCGAAGGAATACTGCATTGGTCAGTACTGACACGATCTTGTGTCGTGCGACACTGCGTTTGGTGCCAACATACTAACATTGCGCAGGTGGTGGCAGTTTCGGCAAAGTTTACAAAGGGTACGTACAGCGACATGCGATAACCAGCAACAGCCGAATTCTTGCTAACAAAAATGCTGCAGAGTCGATAAGAGGACGGGTCAGGCAGTCGCGATCAAAGTTATTGACATAGAGAGCGCCGAAGACGAAGTCGAGGATATTATCCAAGAGATCGCTATCCTGTCCGAGTTACAATCTCCTTATGTCACCAAGTATTACGGATCCTATGCGAAAGGAGCCGAGCTATGGATTGTAATGGAATTCTGCTCAGGTGGAAGTTGCGCCGACTTGATGAAGCCAGGACTGATTGGAGAGGACTACATTGCCATCATTGTGCGTGAGTTGCTCATGGGACTGGATTATCTTCACACAGACAAGAAGCTACATCGAGATGTCAAGGGTAAGAATGACTGAATACTCAACCTGGCGTAACTAATCGTTTATAGCTGCCAACGTGCTTCTAAGCAGCAATGGTCAGGTCAAACTCGCCGATTTTGGCGTTTCAGGTCAGCTCTCTGCAACAATGACCAAGAAGAATACCTTTGTTGGAACTCCTTTTTGGATGGCTCCAGAGGTTATCAAGCAATCCGGGTATGATCACAAGGCCGATATCTGGTCTTTGGGTATTACGGCTCTTGAGTTGGCCAACGGAGAACCCCCCTATGCCGATATTCATCCCATGAAGGTTCTCTTCCTGATCCCCAAGAACCCCCCACCAAGGCTGGAAGGCAATTTTACCAAAGCTTTCAAAGATTTCATCGAGTTATGTCTTCAAAGAGATCCCAAGGATCGACCAACAGCCAAGGATATGCTGCGTCACCCGTTTATTAGACGGGCAAAGCGAACAACTTATTTGACAGAGCTGATTGAGAGGCATCAACGCTGGGCAGCAACACATAAGGGAGATGATGATGACAACTGGGACTCGGGTAGAAGTGGAAGAGCTCCTGTAGAACGTGAGCGAGTCGATGAGGATATGTGGGATTTCGGCACCGTGAGACTTGTTGGTGAGCGTGGAGGCATCGTTAACCGCCCTGGTCTCAATGCTTTGGATGAGAATGCGACAAACGCACGTTCATCTCGACCTCTTGAAAGCGAGGAAGATTATGGCGAGCAACGACGCGACAGCAGCCCCGTCAAATCACGAGATTTCGCCCTTCAGTCACTTGAGACTGTCAAGGCTAATCCAGGCTCAAGGCAACCGAGTCCACAGCGAAAGGCCGTTCCACAGTCCCAATACCAGCAACCAGTCCAATCACCTATCAGAGCACTGCCTCAGACTCCTTTGAAGCTCCCTCCAAGGGATGACGTCGATACACCTCGGCCATTGCGATTGCCTCCCCAACCGGTGGAGGAGTCCCCAGAATACGATCGAGAACTTCAAAGTCAACTACAGCGAGATATTGGCATGCTCAATCTGGATTATGAGCCACAGACTGAGAGAAAGCCTAGCCCTCAGATCCAACCACCACAATGGACATTACCGCCAGCTCCACCAGCACACCAGGCACGACCAACAGCATCGAAGCAGATGAGCTTACCTGAAATACCTCAATACAGGCCTAACCAGGTTGTTACACAGCAGAGGACACCTTCTTTGCAGCCTACTCCGCCGCCGCAAATCATCACGCCCCTTCCAGGAGGCGCACAAGGCCCCCGACCTCTCCCTTCAAAGGCTCAATCGCCTAGTCCATCAGAATTCAGCGCCCCATCAGCTTTCCCTACACCAGCACCCGCCAACCCTAACGGTGAACTGGATGCTTTGAACGATGTCATATTTCCAGCGTTGGAAGAAGCGCTTAAGAGACGACAAATCAAACTGCAGCAGATGTATAAGCCAGGACAGAACCCAGCTCAAGTGACTCCCCAACAACAACGAGCAGAGGGCGCACATGAGAAACTAAGGAAACTGGTCTATAAGCTAGCACATGTTTGCAAGGAGATCGACCATTATGACAAGGCCGAGCCTGTTGGAATGCCCGGAGAAGCTGGAAGTTTCCTCGAGGGGCTCTTGGAGGAGATTCTGGTGAGAGTAGAACCCTTGGACGAGGATGAAGAGTTGCAAGCTTGATTCATGTACACTGTATAATGAGGCATGCGATTGACAAAGCGCTGAAGGGTCTTTTCTGGAGTTCTGGTCTGGCATTGTATATGGCACGTTATGAGGATTATGAGCTCGACTGACGGGTTGACGATAAAAAGATGAACGAAGTAACCATGATGAGGTATAAAGGATATGACATGGCTGAGAATAGCTGGTACAGCATAGATGTGTGGGTGTCTTGAGATAGAATTCAGCGGTGTTTGTTTATATCCTTGTCATGGTATCAGAAGTGGTCATGAGTAAGAAATGCTAGCCTGACAGAGCGATAGCCGAAACTGTTATATGCGAACAGGCATGCACGTATTTTATGTAGTTCATGAGCTATGATAATTGTTTTCTATTCTCAACACTAGTTCGGAGTATCAGCCTACGAGCGTATCATAAGTACAAAGTCCGAGTGACAACCAAATCTTGCAACCTGATACTGAGATGACACTTGATAACCAGTATATTCTACTGAAATATCAAGAAGATCTAAACACCAGGCTTAGGGTTAATAATGGCCTCGATGCAGTTATCCCGAACCCATCCACCTAATTTTTCCGACTTGTTTTTGCCAATGCAACCATCGATAGCAACTCCCATGTACTTCATACACTCGTCGTAATTAGCCTTCCACAGACAATTCTTCCTGACTGAGAAATCAAACTGGATGTGGTATCCTGTTGTAGGCAACTTCTTCCCTTCAAGCCTGTCGTTGGACCAATAATAGCCATTGTCCTTTTTGTATGCGACTATATCGCGGCAGAAGGATTGAGCAGCCGCCGTGATGACGCCGGGGCTTGCAGACTGGCCACTCTTATTACAGCGGAGATAATTCTCAGAGAACTTTGGACTGGCCATGGTAGGGCTAGGCTTTGGTTTACTGGTGGTCTTGGTGGTCTTGGTGTTGACCCATGAATCGCACCGCGAGTGCGTCACACAAGCTGGTCCGTGTCCGCCTGTTCCCAGGTTACACATAGTCTCAGTGACCGTTTGGGTACAAGAGTAACCGTCGGGGGTCGAGATGGTAGGGGAGATACGGTCGGTCAGAGTGGGAGCATCTGTCAGCCAGCCGGGACGTTGGCCGATCGTAATACCTGACTTCTTAGTCGAAGAAGAAGTTGTAGCTTGACTTGAAGAAGTCACGGCTTCAGTTGGGGAATGTGACTCTTGTAAAGACGGTTCCTCGGCATTCGAATGATCTGAAATCGTCCTGACAGAAGTGGCAAAGGTAGTTGGCTCTCCAGAAGAAGTAAAAGTTGGGATGGGACGTTTGCAGGAGAGTCCATCGCCATCTCGCTTGGCGACCGAAGCAGACCCCCAAGTCCATTCAGGTACCGGGACTTTCCACACGACAGTGGAAGCAGTCATCTTTTGGAACCTAACCTTGAACCTCTGAACCTTGGCTTGCCATTGCTGGTCGTTTGCCACACTTGAAGCCGCGTCCAAGTCAGACGTCAATTTCTCAATAAGCTTTGTCTTTCCATAGTCGGTAGCGGCGTTGATAGACCAAGTTTCCGTGCCGTCGAATCTACTGGCCATGAAGGTTTTGTATGCGTCGGCAAATGACCAGATACCGTTCTTTACTGCAGGGTCATCCATGCAGCCTTTAGCGTTGTTATCTATATCTATACTATACCAGTGTTAGAGAAGAGAGCAGTATATCTTTGAAAAGGGGCTTATACTTACAGTCTCTCGTGAATTCGATGATTTTGTCTAATCATAGCTTCAATTGCTTCGGTAGCACTGAACATCTCGACACCGATAGCTATTTTCTCAAGTCTCCCGAGTTTCTTTTCAATCAGGTCTTCAGCCTTGCTTTTGGACGTCTCAGCTGTGATGTCGTTTTCGGATACGACCAGTCTGTCGCACTGACTCCGTACGTCTTCGGCATTAGCCACAAATCCCTAGATCAAATGTTAACATGATTGAGCTCTGAGATGTGATTGCTTCTTAGTGAGATGAAGGATATAGATGAATCTTGCCTTTGCGTCACCATTAGTCCACTGGTCCATCCCTATAAAGTCATCGAGATACTGAGGGTTTCTGACAGCAGTAGGATCATTATTATTCGTGCTCTTCGTTGCTCCGGGATAAGCATTAAATACTCTCTGTAAAAGATTATTATTGCTGTTGGTATCCGCGCCACCGTAAGCTTTTAAGTCATTACAGCTGATCTTAAGTCTAGGAGAACTATCAGTCGCTCCCTTGACATCGGCAGCGTCTGTATCAATGATATGTCGGAAGTAGTCCAAAAGCATACTCTTCTCGTAGACATGATCGATCGAAGGTCTGTTGTCACCCTGACGCAAAACAAACTCAGCCGCAGGAATATTGCCGTTTAGTACAGGACTGCAGTTTTCGTCTGTGGTAGTGAGCCACCATTTCTTAATATTTTTCAACGGAGAGTTGTTGGGAATAATTTTCGCGTCATTGGTCAATACTGTATCGCCTCCGGGATAATCGGGGAACCTGGGATTCTTGGGTAAGCGCCCACAACCTCCAACATTAACGAATTTTGGAGCTCTTCGCTCAAGGCTGCTTTCCTCTGACTCCTCTGACTCCTCGGGATCTACCTCAGACACCAGCTTTCGCTCACAGGACTTGCATGAGCTATTTCCTGAAGGGCCACATGCTGTAGCAGATGAAGTAGTGGTAGTTCCCACTACATCGCATCCAGTGTGTGTCTTAGTGCAGGTTGTTTTGCACTCTGGGGTGATGGTACTACCAGCTGGCCCAGTATATGTTGTACAAGCAACGAAGCAGTCGGTAACAGTTGCCTTATCAGTGCATGTTGTAGAGGAAGGCTTATCTTCGTCATCGCCTTCATCACCGTCTTTAGGTGTATCGGGGCTTGTGTTGCAGAGAGGGGGTATGCAAGGGAGCTTGAACTTAGGAAGGCCGGGCAGCTTGAACCAAGTACCAGGCGTATTAGGAAACCCAAATACGACAATGCCTGATCCCTTCCCGCCGCACCCAGGACAACCAACAAGGACTGGAACAACAGTAGTCTCGGAGTTGTCACCTGTAGTAGTGATCCAAGTGTTGGATGTCCACTCAGGATGACCTCCGACTGTCGTTGGAGCCAGTCCCGCAGGAGCGTCTGTTATGGTAGGAGCAGGTACGGCATCATTGGCAGTGGTTCCTGGGTTTGGTGTAACAGGTGGGATATCGTCACTCTGTGCTTTGGTGGGAGTATTGCCACTTTCATCACTTTTAGGAGTATCGTCACTTCCTTTAGTTGTCGTAGGAGTATCATCACCTCCTTTGCTTGTAATAGGGGCATCTTTACTTCCGTCATTTGTAGCAATAGCACTTGCTGTAGTGACTGTATTAATGTTGGAGGGTTGATCATCGATTGGAGAGACCTGGGCAGATGATGGATCCGGGTTATCTGCAACGGGCCTGGAGGTAGCATCGTTTCCATGGGTAGTTGTATGAGCGCCATTGCCTGCCTCCGTCTGAGTACCCTTGGGTGGAGTGTCAACAGATGATGTATTGTCAGAGCCCAAGGCCGTAGTCTTGTCGGTGACTGGTTGTTCCGCAGGCTGCGAGTCAGTTGCCGGGTCCTGGTTCGGAACAGTACCGGTGGGAGGACCTTGAGAGTCAATTGCGATGGGCACAGTCGTCGGCTGGTCTTGGTTCAAGTCTCCAGCGTTAGTAGCCGCAGGTAGGCCCTCGGTCCCAGGAGGGTCCTGGTTCGGAACAGTACCGGTGGGAGGACCTTGAGAGTCAATTGCGATAGGCACAGTCGTCGGCTTGTCTTGTTTCAAGTCTCCAGCGCTAGTAGCCGCAGGTAGGCCCTCAGTCCCAGGAGGCAGACCCTGAGTTTCCGGACCATTGGAAGCTTGGGTGGCCTCATTGGGACGAATGGACACTGAGACCTGATCATTTTCATCGTCAGGGGGCTCTGTTGGGATTGAAGTCTCAACCACAACATCCTGACCCGGAGGGCTTGTGGCTAGTAAAGTAGATGAGCCTTCTGAAAGCTCATCATTACATTCCTCAAGTCCTCCTGAAGTCTCAGCTGGAGTACAGGGGCCCGCAAGAGCGCCCAAACTCCAAAGCGCCAAGATTAAAGAGTGTTTCATGACGATTGGTCAAAGAATGAGATAGCGAATGAATTGGTTTGTTTGACAATAGAATAGTAAAAGAAATAAGAGAGAAGGCTTTGTTCTGAAGAGTCGAGTTTGTAGTTGTGTTCTCAGGACAGAGGACTTAAGGACATCTACGATATATATAACAATTTGGTATTGAGGACTTCAAACATTCAGAGAAAAGACACTCGACCCTACTACCAGATACAAAGACTGGGATTCGATTCAAGTGCTTAGAAGCAGTTTCCTGGAATAGAACTGGCATTAGTTTGATTGGAAGATAAACGATATCCCACTATACTCATGGTTCTAGATCTATACATCAAATGAGAAGTCATCCTAAGGTTACAGTGGGAAAGACAAGGCTTTACTGTATTCTATGTCCAAGTAGCCCCTATAGGTGCTTGGACAGTTGCCATTGGATGCTGAACAAGGGGCTTTGCTCAGGGCAGAGAAGAGGAAGTCTTACGGGAGCTAAGCACTAGAATACTGTAACTCGTATTTCTTCGTTCCCCCCTGGCATATCAGTCAAGCTCATATCCTATCTGGTTGAGTCCTGGCGTTTGCGGTCTTCTCATGGTGAGCCGAGACTTTTGATTCGTGGTTCAGAGTGAACTTGGTATAGCATCAAGGCTGATGAGATGCAGAATACTTTGGCAGCCAATCAAGCCGCAGCTTCTCAAGGAAATTCTTTGGGGTTTACTTCTGACGTAAGAACAGGGGTGTCTATGGATCCTCATATGTGCGCAGTCTGCTGTGAAAATGAGTGATTATAGTCGCTGTGCGTGGAAGGTCTTGTTCAGCCATAGCCTAAGCTTTAGGGACTGTCCGTAGCTATAGTCATTACGAGAAGCCCTTCAAAGGGATGCTGGGGAAATGCTGAAACAATGCTGAAGGGCTTGAAGAGCCACGGAGTCGACTGATTGAATTGAATCAACAATTGAATCGATTGAGGGCGCAGTAACGGCGATATGTCTCGAAAAGATAAAGTGCTTATCCCTTTGAGCGGCGTATCCCTACAAGGCTATCATTACAGGGGTCAAGAGCTAGTAGGAAAAAGAGGAACTGAAGGAATCTCACGTTTGCTAGTGGTACCACCGGAAATTGGTGGTAGTGATATCAAATTGAAAGTCCCAAGATAGATACAATGAAGCGAGCTCCTAGTAGAGGCGTCTGGCACGTGGGGGTCGAAGGGTCCAAAAGCTACGCCACTCAAAGGAACATGATCAAAGTCCTTTATGCACAGCCACTGATATAAGAACGAGGACGTTAATATTCTTTCTTCATTTTGAATCTCTAGAAATCGCACCTCATATTGCCAACCTCTTAAGTTTCCCAGCTTTTGTTTCTCTCTCCAGTTGCTACCAGTCATGGTTCCCAACCCCGACTATGTCTATTGTACTATTTGCGGTATGGACCTTGACGAAGACACAGTTGTCTTAGCTGGTCCCCATTGGCCAACGTATGATGCCGCACCTTCGGAAGCGCAGTTGGCCAGCCAGGAAGTTATTCGCTATACTGCGGAGATAGACTCTTACCCTGGTAAACTATTTCTGCTCCCAGATAGAGAAGAAGTGTTTCCCCAGCACCCGTATCCAAATACCCCAACAGCAAAAATGTATATAGGGATCCACGCAGCTTGCGATAACATCGCCAATCGCGCTATCAAGTCGCCGTTTGGTATCACAGTTGCCTCCACCTATAAACTTTGGTTGACACTAGAACGCCGCTGTGCTAGCTATCTTGGCCAACTATCAGGACAGCGACTGCGATCAAGGGACATGAATTATGTCCCTCCTATTCCAAATAACGCACCGGGGCAGCCAATCTCTCTCGGCTTTGAACGTTATTATGTTCCCTATCACTGTATTGAACAATGGGGTGACGAATGGGAAGGATGGGTAAGCTTACTATCTCAATAGAAGCCTTATCTCTGGCTCTATATGCTGACAAACTTGCAATACAATAGTGGGGTGAGGACCCTATAAATATCCCTGACTTGACCTCCAGTCTCCTTGCAAATCTCGAGCGACTGGATGATAATCTAGTTGAGACCTCTGCAGAGGCGTCGCCAGAGGAACTTAACGACTATATCTATAACTTCTTCCAAGGTACCCAACCCTTTTCTAAAGGAGATTATAAAGTCTCTCAGTCAGTATGGAAAGATATATTATTCCAAATTCCCTTTCTCTGGGATCTTGATGCTCAGGCCGTATATAACAAGACTGGCTCGGATACGGAAGAAGTCGAGAAGTGGAACTGGGAAAAGCTCACTAGACAGATTGTGAGCTCTCCACATCCTACACCTCCAGACGCAGACAGTTACAGGGATGAGGGCATATGGAGTTATACAGATGTTGGGCTGGATGTTCCTGGTGGATTTACCAACCGCCGACGAATTTGGCAGATCTTGGAAGACATGCGCTGGGAAGATATACACGGCGAGAGCACTGTCAGCAAATAGCTAGATTTAGAAAGCAAGTAATAAAGCTCTTCCTAGTTGTGCCATAGGCTCTCAGCGGGCTTAGTAGTGACGGCCAAAGACACTAATCTCTTGACTATTCGGCCTCGATGGCGATTACAATTGGGCTGCTGAACAGAGACTCCCATCAATTCTCACTCACCTCGAAATACAAATGAATATTATGTAGTTCATGAGCTATTATCATTATTTTCTACTCTTAATACTAGTTCGGTTCGGAGTATTGACCTATCGTAAGTACGAAGTCCGAGTCGCAACCAAATCTTGCAACCTGATGCGCCAAGAATTTACTCGACCCGCAGTAAAAGCTCCACATGGAGAATAAAGCTCGTTATGTCATGGTCGTCATGATATGCCTGTAGCGCATTGAATATCCTTTGTACCCTGAGGGCAGACACGCACATATAAAGAGAGAAATGCAACTGATCAAATGGATACAAATATGAAGCTATATCCTCAATTGACATATCATTGATCGTCAAATTGCTTTCGTGACGTCGTTTGCATCAACATGCTCGGCTCAGCTAAGCCTAACAGAGCAGTAAAATTTAGCGCCCTCATCCCCACAAGCTACCCCTTCTAGCCTAACGCTCCGGGTATAGAACTCCACTTCGTCCACTGACAGCTCGGAACAATCGCGTTTTCCGAGCGGTAGCCGAAAAGAAAAAAAGAGAAAAAAAAAAGTTCAGGCTCGGACCAATGCGACAATAGGTAGTAGAGGCGCTGGGAAACCTTGCTTTCAGTGCACAGTGAACAGCGCCTTGGGCAACGAAACGGGACCGATGGACGAAAACGTAAGGACCATGCGCGATTTGTACTTTCCTTTCTCTCTTTCTTTAACTTCAACCTGAAAACTTATCTTTTCTTCCATCCTTCTTCTCTCTTTCTTCCTCTCCTCCTCGTGTGTCGGTGCCTCGGTTTAGGTTCAACATCTTTCTTAACCTCCCCCTCTAAGAAAGCTCTCCTCTCTCTTCTTTTTAGATACCCCACCATCTGTCATCATGTTGTCTCGAGGATCCCTTCGATCGGCTCAGGTATGTTGCGTCGTGGTGTTTTGTTTGTTTGTGTCATGATGAGCTCTTTGGTGTTGTGATGAGGGGAATGTCTGCGGGTAAATGCATTGTGGCTTGGTGACGGCATGTATCATGTCATGATCATCATCGCGACGCTACCACGAGCAAGAATTGGAGTTTTACTGGAAGGATTGATTGCGAGACGAAAACCACAACGCGCAAATGGCTCAGATTGATCATACACAAACTTAACAACAACTCAATTGACTTGACTCAATCTCTTGCTAACTTTCTTCTCTCAGCTGCTGCGCGGCGTCGCCAAGCAACAACCCCAGCTCGCTCGATCCTTCGCCACCGTCCAGTCCGACATCTTCAAGCCCGCCAAGTACGGTGGCAAGTACACCGTCACCCTCATCCCCGGTGATGGTATTGGTACCGAGGTTGCCGAGTCCGTCAAGACCGTCTTCAAGGCCGACAATGTCCCCGTTGAGTGGGAGCAGATCGAGGTCTCCGGTATGGAGGGTGCCGGCCGCACTGAGGATGCTTTCCGCGAGTCCGTCGCCTCTCTCAAGCGCAACAAGCTCGGTCTCAAGGGTATTCTTCACACCCCTATCAGCCGATCCGGCCACCAGAGTTTCAACGTCGCTATGCGACAGGAGCTTGATATCTACGCCAGCATCAGCTTGATCAAGAACATTCCCGGCTACGAGACCCGCCACAAGGACGTCGACCTGTGCATCATCCGAGAGAACACCGAGGGTGAGTACTCTGGTCTCGAGCACCAGAGCGTCGACGGTGTTGTCGAGTCCCTCAAGATCATCACCCGCGCCAAGTCTGAGCGTATTGCCAAGTTCGCTTTCTCTTTCGCTCTCGCCAACGGCCGATCCAAGGTTACTTGCATCCACAAGGCCAACATCATGAAGCTTGCCGATGGTCTCTTCCGAAGCACCTTCCACCAGGTCGCCAAGGACTACCCTACCCTCGAGGTCAACGACATGATTGTCGACAACGCCTCCATGCAGGCTGTCTCTCGCCCTCAGCAGTTCGACGTCATGGTCATGCCTAACCTTTACGGTGGTATCCTGTCCAACATTGGTGCTGCCCTTGTCGGTGGTCCCGGTATTGTTCCTGGCTGCAACATGGGCCGTGAGGTCGCTGTTTTCGAGCCCGGTTGCCGTCACGTCGGTCTTGACATCAAGGGCAAGGACCAGGCTAACCCCACTGCTATGCTCCTGTCCGGCAGCATGCTGCTGCGACACCTTGGCCTTGATGAGCATGCTAACCGCATCTCCAAGGCCACCTACGCCGTTATCGCTGAGGGGTAAGTTCCAATTCTCTACCTAATTATTTGCAAAAGCTAACAATCCCACAGCAAGGTCCGAACCCCCGACATGGGCGGCTCCTCCACCACCCACGAGTTCACCCGTGCCATCCTCGACAAGCTCGAGACTGTTTAAACGAAGAAAGCATCTTTTGTGATATCCCCCACCACCACCAAAAAAACAAACCATGCGTAATCCCATTTTATTTTCGTTTGTCTTGCCCGTATAATGAGCGGGAACGATTTCGATTTGGACATACAACACGCATAACACGCACACAAACTACGCTCCGAAAAAGAAGAAAGAAAGACACCACCACCTCGCTTCATATATACCTGACGATAGCGGATTTCGGCGTTCTGAGAGGCAAAGGGGTTGGCGGCGACGTCGGAGGAAAAAAGGACAGAGGAAGATGATTGTATAGCGGAGATGGAGAGGAGATTGTACGTGTAACATGAACTTGCGCAGTCTTAAAATATATTGTAAAGTCCATTTTCTTGTGTCTTATGTGACGTCTATGAGCGGGAGTGAGCTACCACTTGCACATTGTTGCACCTATACGCATATTGTTATTTATGGGCTTATTTTTGCTCTGTTATTCTGCCCGATCTGGTATGTTCTTGTTGATATTGGGCGCAAACGGGTTTCTTTCGTCCGAAGCTTGGCGAGTTATTTTGTCGCGGAGACCGAGCTTACAACCTCGGTTGATACTGCACCGAAGTCATGGGCAACGCCAAGAGATTTAATATTTAATTGGTTGTTAGTGGGAATTGACCAATGGGGTTTGAGTATGTGAGCTTCAACCTAAGTTTATCTGCTTGTCTACTACAAGAATGGGATAGTATTCAGGAAGATGATTTGTCTGTTGACATGGAAGAACTCAATTATTTTATAGTTAAATGACTTTTTAAAGTGTTGTACCTTGGCCCTGGACGTACATGGGGTCCAATAGGTTCAGAATGACTTACATTCAGGTCCAGGAGAGTTTCAACTCTCTGCCCTCTCTTTAAAGCCCTACTATTTTGAATTTATGAATCAAAACCTTGATACCGATAGCCAAATCACCCGGGGTCATGGTACACATCACAGCCCTAAGAATTTAAGAAGCAATTTAACTTTTCGTAGAGTATAATTAGCGACGAACCCCTCCACATCTATTTTTTCTTTCCTCAGCTCTATCTCATAATGTTCAGATGTCTTGCAAACACCGTTCGCATCTCTTGACCTATGATGAGCACTTGGCATCAGAGAGCAGGGCAGTTACTGCCTTGCAGTCCAGCTTCTACACTTGAACATGATGCATCTGCGAACTGAGATCTTGAACAAGAGTCGGCAAGTGTCGATAGTAGTCGTAGTATCGGAGTGGTACTATCTTTCGAATACTTAGATAGAGACGCACAAGTTAGCAGCATTGATCATTTTATAGCCTGACTACAATAGAAACATCTGAGTTCAATTCCTACCCTGAGGCCCTCCTGCCTCGAACTTTTGGGTAGATATAAAGGCGTAGAGGAGGTAGTCGCTGTTCATTACCTGCTGTACCTACCTAGTTAATACTGATATAAAGACCACGCCAGTTAGTTGCTTCCTGATGACAACAGGAAGCTTGGGGGTGCCTGCTCGGTAAATCAAGCCTCGACATTTGGGTAGGAGCACTTTCTAAGGATGCAGACGGCCTACTTGATCATCTTCCTCGTCCTCATCATCCCCAACCTATTCTTATCTCTTCATCATCATCACCACCACCANNACCACCACCATCATCATCATCATTACTCTCACTATCATTTTTGTCCTCCCTTCATTGTTCGCCATCGCCATCATCATTATCTTATCCATCTCTTCTCCTTCTTGTCCTATTTTGCCCTCTACCTCTTATCCCTCCCTTGCCTCATATCTTACCTCAATTACACAATGCCTCCCCTTCTATTGCAAGTGCATTTATGACCATGTTGTTTTCTTATACAGATGGCATCCTCACCGTATCCTATAGGGATACCATGCTAATAGTCATTTACAATTTAGATCCGCGAGTTCCTGATGAGCCTGAGTGCGCGAATAACGGAACAGAGAGCTCAACTGGGGAGGTATGCGAAACCAAAGGGCCAGATCAAGGAGTTGGTGAGGAGATCAAGGAAGCCTTGGAGGAGGAAGCTGGCAGTCAATAACCNNTATATGGAGGGCAACACGAGGAGTCAAGGCGACTTCAAAAGTCTCAAGACATTCAGTCGCCTCGAGGCGAAGGAGCTGACGGAGCCCATCGAAAGGAAGGAGGATTAGAAGGCTGTGGGAAGGCTGAAGGATATCATGGTTGGGTGAAAGAGGTTGTTTTACGGGAAAGTTTGTAGTCGTTGGGCCACACCAAAAAGCCTGTTGTGGTGAATGTGTGAGGTGGGAAAGGTCAGATCAGCGAATGTTTGACGTGGAAGTCTGCAAGATAAGGTACTGAGGGGTAATAGAGCGATCATTTGCCCATTAATGAGCATTAGTCTATTCAACTATCTCACTCCTAGGCTCTAAATTCTTCCCCTTTCAAGGAACGCTTTTGGTACATCGACATGTCGACTCCTCAAGTACTCGCCAATACCCTTGCCCAGACCATCAATACGATCTGACGAAGCAATACCTCCATTCAAGTTATCCAAAACTCGACTATACCACGTTAGTATCATCCAAAACTCCCATCAAAAATAAGGGACTTACAAGTGCACAGCGTTGATGCCAGGGAACTCAACCCTCTCAACCCGCCTGTCAGGATTCATCTTGAACCAATCATCCCCAAACAACTGCTTCAACTTTGAAACAGTTAATAAGTTTCTCAGCCAAGCATATTCATCATCATTTCGCACAAAGAACCCAACGTTCGAGTTATCCCCCTTATCTCCTGATCGTGCATGCACAACGCTTCCCAACGGCGCCCACTCCGTCGGTCCGAACGTAAGCATATCAACCGGCCCATGCGTTTCAGTCGATGGCCGAACAATTGGGTATGTCGCTGTGTTTTTAGGTGGTTCAATCCTGTGTAACGCTCCCGTACTCATCTCAACACGATGATCAATCGCAGAAACGGGCATCAGCGCGGGGAACATCTCCATGAAAGGCTTGGGAACCATAGTTCTAAAGTCTAAGTTCATGTGATATCCAGGATAACTCTGCATGCGGAGTGCATAAATGGGGACTTTGAACTTTGAAGCTTCAATGTCTTCTTTCTTCCGCGCCTGAGCAAAGACACGAAGGGATACAGTTCCTGCTTGTTGAGATGTGGGATTCTCAGCTGGTGTGCCGTATAACTCGATACTCAAACGGCTGAAGTTTGAGTCTTTGAACATATGCGCCAGTTGAGCTTTCATCATGGCTGCTTTTTCAGCTACATCAAGTCCATTGATGTAGAATGTCGCTTCGGCTTGGAATCCACCCTTTGCGGCGATCATGACCTTTGCTGTTGGTGGGGGAGGAAGACCCTTGACTCCTGAGACAGAAACGCGATTCTCTGACTCTGTTTCCACTCGAACTCCAGATAAATCCGCAACGACATCTGGGTTCAGGTATAAATGACCCTGAAGTTCATAAAGCAACTGTGCTGTAACAGTCTCTTTTGTGACTCGTCCACCACCCTCTCCTGTTCTGCCAATCGTACAACGACCTTTTGGATCGATCTCTGCAATTGGGAATGCAATATCCACAAGCTCTGGTAGAAAGTCCTTGAATCCTGAGAAATTTGCCCCCACGACATAAGGACCACACTCGATCAGATGAGCTGCAAGTAATGAACCAGCCAACTCTTCGTACTGATCTTCTCTCCAGCCGTGATACCACGCTGCGGCTCCCATCACAGGAGATGCATCGGTGCAACGACCGCAGATAACGATACGAGCACCTGAGCGGAGAGCTTGAACGATGCCCCAACAACCGATATACGCAGTCGCACAGCAAGGCTCAAAACCCCAAGTATCAAGGGTTTGCTCCGGATGATCTAAATGCGTAACATTCACATCCCTCCTACTCACAACATCACTAACGTCATCCCCAAGCACCTTCGCAACAACAACATCCCCATAACCCCTCCTCACACAAAGCTCCCTAACCTTATCATACAACGCATCAGTGTTTAGTGCTCCCGCATTCGTAACAACACGAATATCACGCTGCATGATATCATCAAGACACTCGTCAAGTTGTTCGAAGAAACCATTTTCGTAGCCTAGATTTGGGTCTACTTCTTGTTTTGTGATTGCGTTCCAGGCGATGTTCATCTCGGAGAGCCAGTCGCCTGTTATTACGTTGACGTTGCCGGAGGATACCATGCGGGACATTGCGTGGGGATGGTCTCCTGTTGCGCCGGAGACGTTTCCGATCCGGATTGGAGGTCTGTCGAGCATTTTGATAATATCAAGTGGTGTGTGTATATGTGTGATATGTCAAGGTGAGGGTAAGAGAAGTGGTGAGATGAGATGAGGGTGTTGAAGTGAGATCAAGTTGCGGCTCTTGAGTACCTGCTTTAGTCTGTGGATCAACGGAATAAATATATTCTCATTCGTTTATCCTATCGGGTTATTCAGGATTGTTGCATCTCTCATGACTTATCGTAAATAACCCCGACCGAGTTTTGGTGGATTAGCGGACTCGGCGCCGAGTGGCGATCCACTTACACTGAACCGCAAGTGTCGGCTTCGGAGGCCGAGTCCGCTCACTGAATTGAGAGGCAACGACGGCTGTTGGGGATTGCAAGATTACTTCGAAAGATAAGCTAAAATAGTCATCTCTAGAAGGGGTTGTTACAATAACCCTATAGTCCTGTAGCTCAGGCCGAGTATCTTGTCATTGGATGTTTCTGCAACAACCGTGTAAGCCAAAAATGGTTATCATGCCATGGCCTCCAACTGAAGACTAAGTGCACTATATTCACACTACCAGAACCGTAGCCTCTGCTAAAACAATAACCCTACTTAATAATACGGATGACTCTCCCCTCCCAACCCAAAAAACCACTCCTGCGAAAGTTGCGAAATAGCATCATTATGGAACTCATCCAACCCCAAACTCTGTAAGTCCACAAAACAGTCCTTGAATGTACTATCAACAGTCATATTCGCCAAATCAGCTGAGAAACCAACTGCATCAACCGGTGTGACGCTCACACTACTCTCAACTACATCTGCCACCACAGCATCGCTCAGCCGATCAAATAAATCAGAGCAATTCCTCGCCAGATCCCATCGCTCCGAAACAGCTACTAACACCTTTGAACACGACCGCGTATCGTTGACGACTTGGTTTATCGTAGGTGTTGTATGTAACCTCGCCCGTCTGGGTTCAGATGCAAGTTGTAAAGCTTGGAAGTGATGGCGTAAAGCAAAGATATACGATAATCCAGCCAGAAAAACAGAATGCATCGTTATCCACGAGTAGTTCAACTTTCTTGACCGGTGTAAACTCGCATATAACAAAATAGCCTCCCTTGCTGAGTCAAAGATGTTTTGCAATGCAAGACTATTCACGCCTGCGTCGTTCAAACATGGTGATGGGCGGAATAGCATGAGCATTCCGTTATGGTATAAAAGTCGATACCACTCTTCAGATCGAAAACTAGACCCGCTAGCTGGTGAAGCAGCCGTCGCATCGCTTTTGACAAGTGGAAGATTTGCTGTTTCTGTGTGCCATTCCTGTAACTCCCTCGCCAACGCGGTACGCATTTCTTCGTAGCTTACACTCGGGAACGTAACATGTTTGGCGCTCCGATGTAAGGCGTTTATGATCTTGCCGCAGATAAGTCGATATCGAACGATGTGTACGAACACAGATGTCGCAGCGCGGTATTGTGGTGTTCCGTACGGGGCTGATGATAAAGGACTGCTATCCTCTAGGAGCTGATCCGCTGTTGATGAAGGAGGAAGATCAACATCTATATCTTCAAGTTGGAGAGCCAAAGGTCTTCCAAGCGCGAGACTGGTCACGCGATCCAGCGCAACAAGACTCCAAAAACACCGTCTCTTGGTCTCCATCTCCTCTTCCTTCGCCTTCCGAATCGCATCATCCTCATTTGTCGTTGGAAGCGCATACGTCGCTGCTCTATGCAGTCCCATCTCGAGACAAGTCCTAGCCGCAACACCAATAAGATGCCAAACACTAGTCGTAGTGTTACTCGACGTCGTGCCCATTCTATACTGACATACCAACAACAACGCCTGCAATCGTTCAATACCATCTCGCGCAAGAACATCAGCTAACCTCGTCATAGCGCGATTATAATGCGTTTCGGCATCATACACACCATTCCAGTTAAACTTGTGTACTTGCGCTGTGCCGATTGCAAGAGTCATATCCACGAAGAACGCGTCCACGGGATCTTTCTCGCGAGAGTCATCGTAGATGGAATCTAGTGAGCGATACAGTGACTTTGTAGAGAGAAAAGGGTAGCAGAGGTGATCATGGCTGCAGTATGCTTTTAGAAGTTCCGATGCGAGAGTTTTGGGAGGTAGGCCTGAACCGCCGGGGGAAGCGAGAGGGAGGGAGTTTGGTTTCCAGCCTGATGCGTGGAGGGAAGATGAAGGCTGAGGCCTTGACTGGAGGAGGTTTGCGAGAAGAAGGCCACTTGTAGATCCAACAAAGTGATGACCTCCTCCTGCAATAAGACTCATCTGAATAACCTCCTCGGCAACCTCCCCATCCACAGGGCTATCCTGTACCTGAACCACACTCGCACTCGCACCCGCGCTCACTTCCCTCTGACTCGCCCCCTCAGAACTCCTCAACTGCTCCGTCAAACTCTCATTACTAGCCGTCAACTCCCTAATCCTCCTCTCCAACTTCTGAACATTTCTTCTTCTCAATTGATGTTCACTAACAGCGTATTCACACTGAACGTCAGCGCGTTTACAGGGCCCGCATTGAGGTTGGATTTTATCGCAGCGGACTTTGCGGTGGTGACATCTGTCGCAGGCGTTTGAAGGCATGGCAGCGGAGGCCGAGGCCGAGGATGTGAAAAAGGAAGAGATGGGATGGACCCCGCTTGAAGAAATGGGTCTTCGGTTAATGGATGCGGGTTAAGTTACATTTTGTTTAGTTTTGTTTAGCTTGAAAGTGGTTGGGAGGATTGGACTAAGCTTAATTATTACCTTAATTCCGGGTCGTGGGGTGCAACGTTGTTGAGAGCATCGTGATGATATGCTGGTGGATCGTGTGTAGTGTAAACATCAGACTGTATTACAAAGCCACCAATCAGCTATACACTACTCATTTCAGCTTTACTCTTGGTTCAATTGACTCATTCCAAATATCCCGGAAATCATTACCCTCAATCCCATCATCGTACCATGCCTCAATATAAACGAATATCCTCCATCTCCATCTAGTTCTCAATGGCGTCTTGGCAACAACCATTCGGCCTCGGCGCCGTCTCCGATAACAAGGATATCTTCCCATCTTCACAATAAACACTCAATCACAACTGTTGATCCCCTCAACAACCCCCACAAGCAGAACCCATCCCCCGGATATTCAGAATCTGGGGTTATGCGGGGAAGTCAAATACCGCATGATCCCCCTGCTTTTCGCCATGATCAGTCCAACCATCTCTCTTCTCTTCCTAAGCAGTAGTGTTACTGAACTTGGTCAACATGGCATCGCAGGAAAAGAACATAGACGTTGAGTCAGAGAAGCAGAATGCTGCTCATCAAGAATATTCAGCTGAAGTTCTTGATAAGAAGGGAAATGGTGATTCGTTTGGTGCTGCAGCCAAGACTGATCCTGAGGAGATAAAACTTGTCAAGAAACTCGATCGATGGATCATGGTAAGTCTTCACTTCCTCAGTTCAAATCTCATCTAACATATCAGCCTACTCTTTGGTCCATGTACTGGCTCAACTATCTCGATCGCAACGCCATCACCCTCGCCCGTCTAAATGGTTTCGAAGAAGACCTCAACCTCAAAGGTTCACAGTACAACACAGCCGTATCGATTCTCTTCGTCGGTTACGTTATTGGTCAAATCCCCAGCAACATGATAATCACTCGTGTAAGGCCATCATGGTACATGGGTGGTTTTATGGCAGCTTGGGCAGTCGTCAGTTCTCTCACCGCTGTAGCTCACAACTACACTGGTGCTCTTCTCACACGTTTCTTCCTTGGTATTGTTGAGGCTCCTTATTATCCTGGTGCGCTGTACATGCTATCGACGTTTTACACGCGAAAAGAGTTGGCTACGAGAATTAGTATCCTTTATTCTGGTAACGTCCTTGCTTCAGCTTTTGCAGGGCTTATTGCTGCTGGTGTCTTTGAAGGCATGGATGGACTTGCTGGTATCAAAGGTTGGAGATGGCTCTTTATTCTGCAGGGAGCTGTGACCTTTGCTGTCGCTATCGTTGCGTGCTTCACACTTCCTGACGAACCATTGACAACACGCTGGCTCACCCCCGAACAACGTCAACTTGCTCACGATCGTGTTCTTCGAGATACAGTCGGCCAAAAAGGCAATGGTAATCCCTGGAGCGGTCTTCGCGAAGCTATCGTCGATCCCAAAGTCTGGGTATTCATCTTCTTACAGCATCTCCACCTTGCTACCAACGGCTTCAAGAACTTCTACCCAACGATCGTCAAGACACTTGGCTTCAACACCACTGTCACTCTCGTCCTCACGTGCCCTCCCTTCTTGATCGCGGGTGCCCTCTCGATCGTTTGGGCCAAGTCATCTGGACATTTTAACGAGAGTACATGGCATATCACCATTTCCAAGATCGTCGCTACTTTTGGATTCGTCCTGGCTTGCGTTACAATGAACACCGGAGCTCGATATTTCGCCATGACTGTTTTCACCATCGGCACATATGGTGTCAACTCTATTCTTCTAGCTTGGGTTGGAAATACTTGTGGACAGACGAGGGAGAAGAAGGCTTCTGCTCTTGCTCTAGCCAACGTTAGTGCGACACTCAGTCTCATCTGGACTCCTGTAAGTTACCTCTGTCAACTGTCTTTGAAAAATGACTAACTGTTGCAGTACCTCTGGCCCAAGTCTGATGCCCCTCGATATATCATGCCGCTTTCTAGTAGTGCAGGATTTGCAGTCGCTTGTATCGCTGGGGTTTGGCTTATGAGATGGATGCTGGTTAGGGAGAACAGGAAGATCAGACAGATGGATTCCGAGGCTACTCTGTTCTATGCTTATTAAACATATTGTCTACCGCAGCGAATTGGGTGAAGGATTGGAATCTGATTCATATTTAGCTCTTGGCATATATGCTGTTTTATCCCATCCTCCGAATTTTGACAGTCTTGGCAAAGCTTGGGCTTTCTTATACCTAAGAAGCAACCCTAAAGTTATCTAAAGTTACCTAACGTTACATAGGGATAACTTTAAGTAAGATGAGGTCAAGACTCGTAGGTGATGGTTCGGTGGAGGTCATATTGAGAGAAAATGGTTTCCAAAAAAGATGTTGGAGAGGATATTTGAAGTGTATGTTTGCTCCAACAGAAAGAGGACTTTTATAACGAGATAAATTTTAACTTTATGGCTCACAGGACCTGCATGAGGCTGAAGTCCCACGATGGTTTGTGTCAGTCCTCTACAGAAGCATATTCACTCAAAGTAAGTCGGGAACAGAATTACACTGCGTTACTATCCACTAAATCAGAGACATTATTTTGTTTTGAAGATTCGCTGGCCTCTGAGTGGGCAGTTGTAAATGCATTAAAGTTCAGTGCCTTGAAGAGGCGATGTCTTCTCCATTACTGTTGAGAACTTGAGTCTCTTTTGCCCACAAAAGTCAAAACGCAGATATTTGTCTTATTTATCTGAGTTAAAACGATGACACTCGTCGGTTTCAGCAGCGTTTCCATTCACCTTACCATCTGACTTAACGCTTGCACTTGACTGGTTTACGAAGACTTGTGAGACCTGGGGAATACGAGTACCCTTAAGTCGAACATATTGCTTGCAGTTTCCAAATGACCTCTGGACGCCTCGAGATATATAGCTTAGGAGAACATCTCAAAATTTGCCTCAATTTATCCCCAAACTTAGGTAATCTTTAAAAGAGATTATTATTAACAGGGAATAACAGCCTTACACCATCTCAATAGACGAACACAGGGTCAGTTCTTCGCCTCACGGACAACCTTGAAAGAAGATCTTGGCCATGGTCAAGTTCACGCTACTTACCCTATACACAAGCTGACGCCAATCTCCACCAAAGCAAAAGACCAAGCTCATTACCACAAATGGACTCCACCATGTCTTAACTAACCTACGTCACAAACACCCACAATATATCAAAATATTCTCAATTGGTAAAGGAAACTGTCGCTAGCCATGCGAAAGGTAGAGAATAATCCATCCAAACCATCCATCTCAATCGCTCATCCTCACTCTCAAGTAAACAAAGTCCAGTACGCCATCCATACCCTTATTCCTTTCAAACGCCATCGTAAACACATGTAGACTTCTGCCCCTCAGTATATCAAAAGTCTACCCGCATCGTGCATGTCTCAAACAGCAAGATAAAATCCAAGCATTCGGTTCTCTTGGCTTGTATGCATAATAAGCGATAGACACCCTGCAGTAGCGTAAACTTCAACCGCGCGGATTCCAACGTCCGATGCCTCTTCAGCTATTGGCCAGTGTATCGCGGGGCGTCACGCCCATCGCTTGTCGAAGCGATGGTGTTAGCGAATCAGTCGAGTCCCTCTTCCCCCAATTTCCTTCTGATGTCGCCTTCTTGTCTTCCGGTTTTGCATATGTGGGTGGTGGAGCTTGGGGCATTTGAGCGGCGGATTTTTGTTTAGTTGGACCAATACCGTAGTCGTCGAGTTCTTGATGCTTCAAGTCTTCCAGTGCTTCTTTTCGTTGGTTCTTTCGATGGAGGCGGTATACGAAAGCAAAGATACAAGCAAGGACGATGGCACTGCGGAGGGTTAGGTTAGCCAAGAGATTTAACGACATGTATAGCGAGAGAAGATAAAGCATACCTAGCGATTAGGAGAATGACCAGGAGTTCGCCTGTGTTCAGGCCAGGTTTGTCGCAGGTATTTATATTTTCATTCTTGGTACATGTTTCTGTTGCCTTTGCTTCTCGGGGGAGGATTCGTGAGATCTCCAAGTTCTGGGCGCGCGAGGCCAATGCGATAAATTTCGAATCGAGAATCATGATGGAGAGAGTGTTGGGTAATACAATAATGAGAATTAGTAGTAGTGAAATTAATGATTCAGTCGGACTGTCTGTCGGTCGATATTCGGTACAAAAAGTATTCAGTGCATTGATAAAAAAGAATGGAGAGCCAAGTCTGCAAATGATTGAAGCAAACCTGGAAAAAGGAAGGGAAGGGGTTCAGATCAAGGGCAGGAGGCATTCATTAAAAAGGAACTGCAAGGCCAGTGACGATAGGTGACATTACATTCAAGGCACCTCACTTCCGGCCCTCTGGCCACTGACCTTCGCTGAATCACTGGCACTGACAGTCAATGGCATCTGCCAAAGCTCCATGTTTCAGAAGCTCAGCCCCCTTCTCATGGGTCATGGATCCCCTGTTTTTTTGGTAGATCAGGGGTGCATGCGCATGCTCTCGTGACAGCGAAATTTGAATCCTCTCAAATCGGGGCTGTTGAAGTTTTGATACGAGAATCTAGACTGGTCTTGTCATATCATGTTACGCGTACCTGATTTACTATCAATCAATAGTGCAAGATCTTCATGAATTATTTCTTTCTCCCTTGAAAATGTTTTAGCCAAATGATTAATACTTTCACAATTCTCATCAATGCATAGTCTTAACAGTGAAACTCACCGCACGAACTGATCAAAAGAACAGACGAGCTGAAACTAACCATTCCAACTCCTCAAACAAAGGCATAATCACCAGCTCTTCTACTGTCTGCTACTAATTAAAAATATCCCCCCTTATTGTGGGAAGACAATCATTAATTAAACCAAGTGGGTTACCAATCCCTGTCATGTCAACGCCCACTCGCTGCCTCGGTGCAAATTCCCCCAGATTAAGGGACTCTCATAACGTGACCGGGATCCTGACGATCACGCAACGGTTGAACCAGAGCAAAGAACCCCGATCTGGGTATCTTGGCATGGCTGGCTATATGTGGCAGCGATTGCGATTAGCGGGAAAGGCGTTGCCAAGCATTCACAGGAGGTCTTGGAACACATGGCTCGCATGGATTGTGATGGGAAATTGGATGTTTTACCATGTGGTAGATGAGGGCAAGCGGCAATTAAGTCGGCGCAATCCAAGGCATGAAATAGGATGAGGATGCGACGTAAGAATCTCTTCTCATAGGCTATTAAAATCCGTATAAATAGGGTCTATTAATAGCATCTTATTGGTTGTACTACGGTAGCTCCCGAGTGCACAGAGAGCCGAGGTCCCGTTGCTGACGGTGAGAACTAGTGGTAGAGTTTGGAATAGTGGCATCAATTGGATCTGAAGATGTCAATTGTTGATCTCTTCATAATAGATGTGTATTCTAAATCTCAATCCGTAGTAGGGGTCAGCTTGGCGATAAAGCCGCAAGACGAAAGTATTTGCTGAAGAACCCCAGCCAAGAACCAACACAAATAGGCTAAACTCATCAACACCAACAAAATATCTCAAAATGACCAAGTCAATACTCTTAACTGGACTCACTTAGACTTCAGCCCCCATAGCAAGCCAACTTCATGCAGATGGAACAATATTCCACCGACTCCTCACAATGACATAATTCATAATGCCCCTCGCCAAGATCACATCATGAAGTCATCTCCGCTCTCACAACTTACTGAGGAAATAACTCATTGTCACTCATCAAAATGTCCTACTCTTTGACTGAACAACTTCTCCTCTCAGATGGGCAAGCTTACAAGCGAGCTACTCAATCTGACTTCCTCCGTCTCGCAGGAGAGGGTAAAGCCTCGAAGGAACTCCTCGGCCGCTGGCTCGCCAACGATCGTCTTTACATCCACAGCTATTGCCGTGGTCTTGGTCGTCTTCTCAGCTTTCTCGAGTACCCTGATACCGTACACGCTGGTGTTGATCCTGGTGCTACAACAAAACTTCTAGACTGGGTTGTCGGCGCTCTTGTTAATATCCGACGGGAAGAAAAGTTCTTCATCAACACAGCAGCTGAATACGGCATCAGCGTCAATCTCGAAACTGGAGAAGATGGTCGTGTTGATTCGAGTAACAAGCTAAAAGGTCTTTTACTCTGGGAAGCTCTCTACTCATCTGTATCCCCTAATGAGAAAGAAGTACTTCCTTGGCTTGAAGCAGCGGTGATATACTGGGCGACTGAGAAATGTTACCTGGATGCTTGGTCGTGGGCTAAAGCGCAGTTGTCTGATGGTGATGGAAGTAATGATGCTGATGGTGGGGCTGTGAGGAAGGAATTCATTAATAACTGGACGTGTAACGAGTTTGTTGAGTTTGTGGATGATCTTGGAAAGATTATTGACGATGCTGTGAGAAAGGTTGTTGAGGAGAAGGGTGATGGTATGAAAGAGAAGCTGTTTGAGAGAGTTGAGAAGAAGTGGTATGATGTTCTGGAGGCTGAAGAGGCTTTCTGGCCAGAGATCTAAGTAGATCAGAGAACTCAGCGAGATATCGACGACCTTCACTAGGCGTTCATCTCACCCCCTCAACAATGTGATCCATGAACTAAAAGGGTATCCGTATCAAATTGAAAGGTCTAGATTGAAAGAATTTTCCACCCCCAACGCCGTACAATGCAAACAACCACATCCTACGCCCCCTAAAATTGCACCCGTCTCTTTCGTCCCGTATACTTGGACGTAGACTTGACAATCTTTCCCTTCCTCTCCATCTGCTCCTTCTTCTTAACAATCCAAGCCTTACTTCCTTTACTCATATTCGGCGCATGAGCTTTAATAGACCGTCTAGCATCCTCAACATCCACTCCTTCCATACCCTCAACCACACCAGTGATATCACCACCCTTGTTCGAAATATCACCGCCTCCAACTGTGAGAACGAGGTACAGCTTTTGGTTCTTGGTGCCGGGGTCGTCTTCTAGCATACCAGCGCCGAAACCGGCTTTTACGGCAGCTTGGGTTATCATGTGGCGCTGCTGGTCGTTCTTGGGGTAGAATTGGCATACGGCTCTTCCGCCGCGCTTGAGTGATGCGTAGAGACCGTTGAAGAAGCGGGTTAGACGGCCGACGGGGGATGTATCGCTTGTTTCGGCACTGCAGAGCCATTGGATGGCAGAGATGCTAATGGCTGCGTCGAAAGTACCCGCTCGAAAGGGAACGCCTTGGCCAATATCCGCCAGCATTAGATCGCCCTCTACATCTCTTTGAAGTGCGATATCCAGCATTGATGGTGAGACGTCCATTCCGATCCATGTGTGAGGACCGCCTTCTTCGGGTTCGACTGAAGAGAGGATTTCGCCAGAGAGACCACTGCCGCAACCGACGTCGAGGATGAGAGACGGGGACTTGAGATCGAGAAGTTCGAGGGCTCGTCTTGTCATTGATGCTTGGATGTTCTGGATTCGGGAACTTGTTGTGTACTTTCGCGCTTCGACATCGTCATAGTGGACGTCGGCGGCACTATTTGTGTGAGCTTGAGGGGCATTATGGCGGGGTTGTAGTGACGTACAGTGTATCCTCAGGACGAGACATGTTGGCGGCTGTAATCTGAATGACCTCCGAGGGTAAATAGAGTCTTCGGCTTCAGGGACAGCAATTTTAGAAAAATGAATGGGTCGCGAAGCTTGTAGCTGCACCTTATCGCCGATTTCCTGGTGTTGAGAAAAACCGACTTTTCGTGGCTATCTATCGATAAGGCAAACAACCCCACTATCTAAGAAACCGGAACTTCTTCTCTCCGAAGGTGGAGCTGATTGGCAGGTAGTTAAACCGTGTCCTCGCCTTTGTCCCCTTTTTGAAACTGCAGAAATACTCTACGTATTCTCTCCCCTCCCTCCAACATGTGAGCTTCCAACTTTTCATCATTGCCTTGACTACCACTCAACGCAATGTGGATTCTACCTCTTGTCGGCTACGTAGGAACCCTCCTGGGTTTCTGCTTCTTGACTCTTGCTATTGCCTCGGGTCTATACTACCTGTCCGAGCTCGTTGAAGAGCACAGCGTTATCGCGAAGCGGTTCTTGACGCGTCTTATTTATAGCGTCATTGGGATACAGACGATTCTATGGCTGGTTGATGGATTTCCCTTCTGGGCTACCATCTTGACGATCGTGTCGCATGTTGTTTACCTGGGGAATATGAGACGCTTCCCGTTCGTGAAGTTGTCGGATCCTTTGTTCCTGGCGTCATGTGGTATGTCGTCGTTCTTGTTGGTCGCGCGTTGAATTGGGTTTTAACAAACTGCAGTTCTCGTCTTGGTTAACCACTACGTTTGGTTCCGACACTTTTCCGATACGCAGGCGCAAGCGTACCAACGTACTTCGTACTACGATAAGGCCGATGTTCCTAGCTTCGCGCAAATCGCGTCATATTTCGGTCTCTGCGTCTGGCTTGTTCCATTCGCGCTGTTCGTCAGTTTGTCTGCTGGCGATAATGTCCTCCCGACGATGGGCACCGAACCTGTCCATGGGCTTGATGGAAGAGGCAAGCCTCAGGGCATGATTAAGGCTCTGGTTGATCAGATTCGTGGGGCGATTGGTCAAATTTTTGGATCCAATTCGTCACCAGGACTTGCTCGGCCGTAAAGGTTGTGCAGGGATGAATTGAGATTAACACATTGGGGGGACGATGTCGCTGGCATGCCGAGCCGAGATATTGTTACACACACTGAGCAGACATGAGTTTGGTAAGTCATTATTTTATTACAAGCACAACACAGCACGCACCCCCCTCGCAAATGATGACTTAAAAACTTCACGCTAGATTGTATTTGACAAGAACTTGTATGATTCTATTATAAGTTTCCTGATATGCTTTCTCACACATACACTATGTCTGCAGGCTTTGACAAGTTCAGTGTGCTGACTATATTTAGGACCAACATGGCACACTTCCTTTGAGAAGTTGATGTATATATCCTGGGCTTCATTAGTATACTTTATACTAGTGAGCCCCTCACTGAGTCTGCCAATACAGAGACCTTGAAGTCCACTGCGTCCGTCTGCATTGTTGTGCTATGCCATTCGCGTCCAAAGGATCGAGCTAAGGCTTGAATTGTATCGACTGTTGTGGGCTGTGGGCTTGAAGAGGGTCGACGATGGGCCTCGGCTGGATAGAGAACATTGATCGCCTGGTCATGAAGCAACGTGTCAGCATGCATGTATATCTTTGGACATGTGTTTGGTAGAAGAATGATGAAGGCTACCTCAGCTGCGAAGCATTTCTGGCCCAACTGTTCTACTTGTTGCTACCCTGAGTGGCAGGGTTCTCAGATGGAGTGTTGTTGGAGTCGACGTTGGTCTGGTTCTGCGTCTCAGTTATAGCAATCGAATCAATGACATGGTATGGCATGTCCTTTTGACCCTCTCGCAACCAAGCGTTCACTCGCTCCGAAGAAGATGTGCTCTGTTGCTCAATGTCAGGGGAGAGTTCTCCGCCACGAGGGACTTGAATGTAGTGAGGGTTTGACATGATAAAGAGGGTGATAGGTGACAAGAGTATGAGATGATAGATACGATGAGGTGATATGCTTGGGACTTAACCATGGAATACCAGAAAGGAATACAGAGGGGTATGAAAATATTTATACTGACCTTATTCTGACTGAATACTCAAAGAAAGAACAGACTTGTTCATGATGAGTATATGGAAGGGTGTCCTGGGTGATGGGGAGCACATTGGATGCAAGAGTTCCCCTAGCTATCAGATGGGCAAGATCGTAGCGGCTGGTGCAGAGAGGAACTTGTCCCTGATTCGACCCAAAGATGCACATATGCAATCTGTACTGTCTGCAACACTGACACTGTGCTGATGTGCGATAGCTATAATTTTATAAGACATTATTGGCTTATAGCTCTTGGTCTACAGTATGATTACTTACTTGCTTTAAACAGTGATGGGGCCTACCTAGGTGTAAGGCAGCGTGCGAACCACGCCGCCCGGTGTAAGGCAGCGTGCGAACCACGCCCCCTGATGTGATGTAAGAGCCCAGCGCGCACGCGGTGCTTCAAAGGTCGCGCGCACCTTTATTTTGCGAACCAGTTGGCGGACCACCCTGCATTAGGGTGATAAAACATCCAAACTGCTGGGTTGGTGCCAGAGGAAGTACTGTATCAATTCCTCTGGCCAGTCCAAGATACAGCAAGTGCTGCGCCTTGATGCTCAAACTTGGGAATATCCTATGAACCAGTAGGCCAGAATTACTATTCATCGCTGTTCATTTTTTAATGGCAGCTAAGCTGGTCCGGAGACAATGGCATTGTGGATTGTGATCAATTTCGCGACTGTTTGATGGACTGTTTTCTCGTTCAGCTGTGTATAACACATACATTCTACATAGTAGCACACATTGAAAAGTGGTATTCAAGATCGCGGGTTTCCAAGTTTGGAGTCGGGAGATTTCAGCTCACGCATGTCCTTGGTATTACAACAAACGTCCTGGACCTGCACTAATGCGCGTCCGTCCACAAGTTTAATGCAACCCAATATACAATAAGGCGGCCGCATCTCAATTTATATGATAAGGCGACTGCATCCTTATTAAATTTGCGGCAAGGCGGTGAGGTGAATTCATTGTTTGCAGAACCTTTCTTGGTTAGATTGATGACAAGGCAACATTATATATTATGTTTCAAGGCAACTATCGTTAGGCATATTATTTTACATATGGCGCCTTGTACGTAATATGCATCGTCTATTTGTTTCAGGGTCATATGTTTACCATGTTGATCAGTAGCGGGAGATCGACGTCATACGGGATGGGAACAGATGACATGTGCGAGCAGCTTTTGAAAGGGTACGAATATAGCGCATACTGTGGGGTACCACGATCAAACAACAATTGAGATATAGCAGAAAGAGGCAGTTACCTGGAAACTGTCTTTTCTCGCCATATTGTCGCCGAGTCTATTACTCGACGCCGTGGGTGCGTCGCATAAGGTACATCGGTACGTCACTTTGTGATTCTTAACGCACAAATAAGTACGTATCTTGCTTGTATGGGCTCCAGTCTTCAATGGTACAGGTGGACTAAGGTATGGCATCCATCTTACAATTAGTGCCATGGGCGCAGGATGTAAGAGTGGTCCTACACGAATTATCGGGGAGATATTGGATTGAGCATATATCTATCACCATAGATGCAGTATGCTCGCGCCTCAAAAGAAAGACCAAACATATTGAACAAAAGTATCCGCATGCTCTATACAGAGAAATAAATAGGTTAGGATCAGGTCAAAGTAAATATCCATCCTGTTGTCCCAAGGCAATCATTGCGAGATCCCTTCGCTCTGCATCGTTGACTGAGACGTCCATCCGAGTAAGGATTATTACGCGAATTTGCAATCCTTCTTCTGGACTTAATCAGGAGAGTGTCCTGTAAGCCTCAATTACATCTTACCTGCCACCACGTCTTTGATAGACCAATTGGAATACACGCCAGCCCCGGCTTCCTCTGCAGACCGCACGCGAGGTGCATGCATGGGGAACCATAGGTTGAGAGTGCGTCTAAATCTTGAGACCTTACATGAGAAACGCGGTGGTTTTGATATGGCGCGTTGTTTTCCCGTGGACTGCTCGTCGATCTCATTCGTTGCTGAAGAATCCTGATAAGACTCTCTTGGTTCGTGACAACTGTATTATACAGTAATCACGAACTGTTTACTAGGTTGAATGTATTGTATCGTCATGGGATACCGAGGCTAGCTTGTATCACTTCTTCCATCCTCTTTGTGTTGGTTCCGTTGCAGACCAGCCGCACTGGATGCCTCCTCATAGCTTGGGTCCTATGCGTAGATCCCACACGTTGACCTTTGGTATTCTGAGATGGATCTTTAAACATACACTGCACTGTTTAAAACTGTTAGGTTCCGTCGTTTAACGATTGACAAGAGTTGCTACTAAAGGCCAGTTACATGAATGAAGTTCATATTGACAAACACTCTTTGGTCATTAATGCATCCCAAAATTAAATGAAGTTACGCCCAACCAAAGAAAGTACATACAGAATCCGTCTAAGCCCACTATGAAGTCACTAGAGGATTGTTATAAATCCCGCGTAGACACTGAACGTCGCCACAAGAAGAGACTTGGCAAAGAGATCAGAAAGGGGAACAAGAGGAAGACCAAGCAAAAGACACAAGCAAGCCTACAGCTTCACCCATATAATATCATGGTGGTATTCTCAGCATCGGGGGAGGTGAGATTTGTGGACTCGCAAGCCGACCGTTCTTACACGATTGTGTCGGAAATGTTACTGTCTGACCGGAGATCCATCAAGTTAGCTTTCATGCCATGGGCAAAGAGGAAGAGGTGAACAATACCTTCTTTTCTGAACCTGGATCCAAGGCGAGTAATTATTGGCACTGCCTTGGGTAGCCAGATTGTGGGATGGAGTGTTGTTAGTACCAGAGACAGACTGATTGTTCTGTGCTGTTGGTACAAGAATCGAATAGATGTCATGCCACGGTGCATCATTATGATCTTCACGTAACCAAGAGTTGATCTGCTCTGAGTATAAGGGACTCTGGAGCGTGATGTTTGGTGAAGGGTCTCCTCGTCGAGGAACTGGGACGAAGTGAGGACTTGACATCTTGAAGAAGGGGTTAAGAAGAGTGATGTGCTTGGTGCTGGCCATCGACACTGCTGAAATGTAGAGGGATCTTCTATTTTATACATTTTCAGCACAATAGGGGAGACTCTCCTTTCCTGTCTACCGCTTACTCTACGATTCGCAACTAGGTATACATGGACCAAGCGTGGTCGAACTGTTGACATCTCTCAGCCCTCAATGTAACCTTGGCTTCCTGCTCGGATTTGAATCAGTCCTGGAAGGTACAAGACTTCTATGTACTTCATTGCTACGCCCTGGAAGGATCGCGACCAAGATATACCTTGTTATTAAGTTATTCGGTTTTATCTGCGCTGAAATTTGTGTTAACATCCATGTCCTTTTGCCGATTAGTGGCGTAGGCACGCAAGTAGTATCGTATAACTAAGGGGATGATCTCAGATTTCTGCGCGGATCTAGTAGGGTAGAGGCTGACATGGGCCCTCGTCAGAGAGACAGTTTGGGAGGGGTGGGCTAGCTGCAAGTGGTGCCCAGCGCACAATACACCGTGATGTGACGCAGGAGATACGGTAACGGACCCGTTCGGAGACCCATATATGATGGAAAATCCGGGGTACGGAAGAAAGTGACAAGAGCCGCTCTGACCTAAGTGGGACCAACGCCGTGACAAACTCGAAGCCGCTTGACTTCACATTTAGGGGCCTTGTTTCGATAGTTGTTATTTGCTTCATATTCTTAAATACGCAATCAGCCTTGTTTCATCAAGTATATGTTCAGCAAGTCATTCTTGAGGTTTTTCTTATTTTAAACTGGCATCTCTACGGAGTATAACAGACCCTTGCAGAACCGGCTGAAATTAGCGGCTGCGGGCCGCGCTATAGGCGAACTTTCCTTCTATGTCCATCGGGGCCCGGTTCTTTGTTAGTTGCGTCAGCATGGGGGAGGCCAACAGAAAGAATATCACATCACACGGTTCGCCGACATCACCCTCGAAATTTACCTGCATATTGTGTCATGTTTTCTTGATATGGAGACACTGGTTGGCTATCTCTAAACCTGTTGAAATCCAGGGGGGTCCCCATCAATCCGTTGATGATCCCTGGCCTGTGGCTATCGCATGCTTTGTTTGTCCTGCGCACTCCTGAAGGCCCGTGTCGAGGATGGCTCATCCATCCAATAGGAGGAAACATTCCCATTGGCTTTATGTCACGCAGATCAATTGATATTGGCGGCTCTTTCAGTTCCCCGACGCTTCGGCACTCAACACAAATTAACTGAGATGTAGATCTCGTGGCACGTTACTTAGCCGTGCTCCATGCAGGGATTGTTCTAGCATTCACAGGGTTAAAAAGCAATGCGAATGTTCCTCTTGCGGCAACTACCTCAATTTTAGAATCATTGGAGATTAGAAGAGTCGCAAAGAAACAAACACCTTTTCAGCTGCGAGCTGTAACGGATTAGGCTTGGCCAGTACCGACTCAAACACCACAGATACCAAGACCAGTACTCACAATCCTGACCTTTACTAGTCCAGCTAGCTTATGTTCAAGTTTTTCAGTTTCCATTGCTACACCTCTAGATCTATTACAAAAATAAGTCTGGGAGAGCTTACAACGATTGAGCATTGCCTCGATGTACTTGACCCGAGTGTCTTGGTGATCTTGGAAGATATCGAATGGCCATCAATTACAAGGCTGTTAGACAAGAAATCTATCTCACAGTGGGGGATCTGTATCTTGTCGAATCAAGCCACCTGTATGTATTGGCGCACGGCCAAGGGGAACTGTTGCGGATCTTGAACAAAACAGTAGACCAGCATATCACCTACCATGTAAAACCGGGATTATCCAGCTTCGCAGAGGGTCGTTGAATGTGCTATCAGTTTGGGCTCAAAACTAAGAGCAACGATCATCGACTTACAGATCTTATAAATGGCCCACCACTCCAGACTACGCTGTGTTTGCCATATTCAGCTGGATGCGAAAGCCACAGCTTGGCTTTACGGATCACTAACTGGAACACAGGGCACTGCTCAATAGCCGCACTAGTCATTGCCATCCCGAAAGGGGGTGCGGTTCGTAGTGTTTCATATTGTCGAGATGTTCACATAACTGCATCTACCGGTGCCGTGGGCTGACTTACGTCTATGCTTGACTTGCGGACGGCAATTGTATGTCTTAGTATCACTGCGAATCAACAATCCTTTTTTATATCCTAGGGTGTTTTCACTGAGTCAAGGTCAACGTATAAAACATAAGGAAACATAGTGTGACGTAGCCCTCGGTGTTTTTAGCTGAAGTCAAGGACGATTTGAAGCGGCTTTGGCAAAGGTTTTGAGTGCTTGAACGACCTCGGTACGGCAGCAATACTACAATTTTACAAAGGATATTTGAGAATGAGAAGATGTTTATTGGAAGCAATAGCATGATAAAGGCCTAGACGAGGACTTGGTAGTTGAGCTCCGATTACGCGCTTATTAAGGTGCTGATTGATTGGGGGCTGCTGTGCAGTGAGAACCAACACCTCTACAGCTAACTACAATAAAGAAAGAATTTCGTAACTTATCCAGACCCGTGTCTATTAGGAAAATGCAGTGTCTTAATAATCAATTGAGGATCAACTCTCCGTTAAAGCCAGCTGCTTGCGTTTGACGAGCTAAAGCTTGATTCCTTGCGTCTTTCTTATCTACCAGTGGTGCCAGTGTAATGAAGTACAAGCCGTTTTAGCATGACACTCAAAATCTCACAAATATTTTGCGGTATTGAAAGACCAATCGGAGGAAGAACAATAAGATGAAACTTGTTATATAAGAAAGTAAATACAAAAGAAAACATGCTGCGCGAGACCCATTATATACAGACTTGCATTACTATGTCAACCTCTGGCCTTCTAGGGATGAGTCAATGCTCTAAAGGTGGATGTTTACGAGTAGTTTCAAGGTAAAAATATCCGGAGGGTGTCTTGTAGGAGCCAAGTGACTGGTAAGTTGGCCTTGATGAAGGATCGGTGAAGTATCGATGAAGTATCGACGCTTTTAATCGATGCAGATGATGGACTATCAAGTTATAATAGGTCAGCCTTGTTTGTATATTCTAGGGGAAACAGGAAGAGGTCAACAGTACCTCGGGTCCAGTACATGTGTCTAGGACAGAAGGTTATCTGGCACTGCCCTGAGCGGCATTGTTCTGAGACGGGGTATTGTTCGAGTTAGAGACAGACTCGTTCGATACGACCGTAGAGACCGAGTGAAGGATATGCCAGGGCATATCCTTAGGATCTTCTTGCAACCAAGTGTTCATCTGATAGTTTGTATTTAAGGGATTCTGGTGGGAAGTATTGGGTGAAGGGTCTCCCCTGCGAGGTACTTGAGAGAAATTAGGGTTTGACATGTTGAAGAAGTGAGAGAGAATGGATTGGCGAAATCTGAGGTGCTTCCAGATGACTATGGAACAGCCAAGATGAAGTGATAGAAGGACAGTGGATGCATTTATATACTTGCCTTCAGCCGGGACCGTGGGCCTCGAGGAATACGTAGGACATGTTGACACGAGCGGACATGGCTGTTGAAAAAGCTTGAGAGACAAGCATTATTTGTCTGTCGAGTTGATCAAGTTGATTGCAGACTGCAGTTGAAGGGCTCCTCATTGGTTGCCGTCTGGAAGGAAAGTACGGATAATGCTCCACTTTGTGCAGGTCGGTCGTCGTTAACAGCCGGAAGTATTAGCGTTGTGGGGTAGCCTCTCTGGCCTCAAGACCCCCCAACATCAGCCCTACCTAGGTACATACCAATCAATACCACCCATTTCTTCGTCTGCAGCGCTAGCATCAGTCATCATGCAGCAACGGGCACTACCTAGCGATGTGTGTCCAGGGACCCCCCACCCAACAAGTCCCAAACGCCCGAAAGAAGTCAGAATTATATGCAAGCGCTGCAGATTTGTAGAACCACGAAGTAGCACCAAAATGGTTACATACAGATCAAGACTGGACATGATACTATTGCCCTAATAGTACCCGATTACTTTTGGTCTCAAATTCAAGGGAAGATTTCACATGTTTGTGTTTTAGTTGCCTCAGGCGAGTAAAAAGACGCAAGAGTGGCCAGCCTTCTTGGTCTCTGTATTACTATGTCTTACTCCTCCTCTAAATACTGTGACAAAGCATATACTAGTCGCGCCATTTGCACTAACCCGCAAATAAAGGGACCTTGAGATATTGTACTGCAGCATTTCACATTCTGGGTATCAATCAACTGCTTCCATCCGTCTATAAATCGCGTTTGAGTTACGGGGGTTGACCAAGGTCTCCATATTGTGTCGGCTACCATGGACTATTGGCTTCTGGAGAGGGTCGGCGATAAGTAAATACGTATGGTCGGTGAGGATAAGGCTCATAACTTCGGAAATGGATCATGTCAGCATACATATGTGTACTTGAGAGAGAGATAAGTTACCCCAAGCAAGAACATATCCTCAAGACAGCAGGTCTACTTCGAACCTCCATGAGTGGCTGAGTTGCGGGATACAGTCGTGTCATCGCTGCCAGATTTAGACTGGGTGGTTGATACTGCAACTGAACCAATGTTATTCCACGGCATGTCTTCATGCTTCTCTTTCAGCCAAGACTGAATCTGTGGAGAGTACGAGGAGTTCTGAGTTGTAGTGTCAGGCGACTTGACTTTATCCTGAGGGACTTGATCATTGTGATTGTTTGACATGATGAATAATGAGTTGAGGAGCTCTTGATTGCTTGCTGATTAGTATACTGTCCAAACAGGCGAAGGGGGCAGGTAATTTATATTGCCATGGGCTCGACACAACGGACATTGAGTAGAAAGCTTGGTCCTCAGTATAACAAGAAAGGCAGTTCACAACCACCTCTCGACCATAAACTTTGAGCAAAGGTCATCGGTATCTACAACTCATCACGTACATACACCCCCTGTCGACAAGACTTGGCAGTGTATCCAATACCCTTGCCCAACCACGATAGACAAGCCTTCTACAGCGGGTACGCCGTTGTATGTACCTGAACCAACAGCTACTAGCCGGTTTGCGATCATACATGTGTTTGTGGTGTCTTTCTGACCCCAAGGAGCTCTCTTGATTCACTGCATCTACTCTGACGGTGGGTAGGGCGTCTCCTGCGAAAAGAATGCGGTTTTCCCGACTCCCAAGTCGGACTTTTGGTAATCAATGAGGTTGTATCGCGAGATACCTACCCCCTCAACTGATTGGGCTGTATCTTGAGCCAGCATCTAGCTGTGCACCAGCCACGAAGTGCCATTAGATATTGGAGGATCTTTAACTCTGTAGATCTTTAACTCCGTCGACTCCCTCCTGGTGTGATCTGATAGCCGTCCACCAGCCCTATCCTTCTAATTGGCAGGCATTTAGACCACCGCCGTCCTTGAGCCGTTCTTAAGCCGCTTACACGCCAAGGACAACCTCGAAAAGGGCGAGTATATGGAAACCTTTCGGCTCTTATTTCAGTCGGCATTAGTACACCTCAGTTTATGACCAGTCACAAGCCTCTTACATACTGGATCTGCTGTTAGAGTCTGGCACGTACCATGAGCTATCCATAAACGGGAGACAGGTCTCTGGCTCTGACGAGGTTGAAAGAATGTCTCAGCCCTTTTTACAGTTCGAGGATGATTAACACAGGGGCATCGCCAACAAGTGCAAGATAAGTAACTTTAACCAGTATAGCGCTTCGGTTGCCAGAGAACCTACAGGTGTGCTATGCCTCGACTAGTACGTAGTACAGCTGCCAAACATGCCCGTTAGCTGAATAGAGTTTTATATCAGTTTCAGCGGTGAAGACAACCTGACCTATCCAAGGGCGACCCTACGTCACCACCTGACCCTGGGCCAGAGTTTAAATGGTATTAAGCTTCAGCTGGCAGGAACTTCCAAGCCTTGTTCTAGAAGATCGGTGGCTATCAGCCTTGATAACGGTACAGGCGTTGATAACGTACCCATCAGAGGGTATTGTGCCACTGACCTAACGGTAATAACATATAACTGAAGAAGGAAAGCCGGCTCTATTTCTTATTCATTAATCTGTCGCTACCTCGATTCCCCCCTTCGCACATCTGAAATGTTTATCCAAAGATTACAAGGATGCAAACATCTTCGACGTTTCGTCTTAAGAAAAGGAATTCATTTCCGGATTTGATCTAGATATCTTACACAAGTAAGAATTGCACTGTATACGTAGTAGGTTTCTAGAATACTTGGAATACTTGGCAGCTGAGGCTTGTTCTCCCTGTGCCAGATTCGTACACTCGTGGGGGAAAAAAGGTTAAAATTAATGGGGAGTTCTATGTCGTACAAGAATTGAGTCACAAGGCATCTATAGATTCTATGTGCCTCGTCAGTCAACGCTGACGCCACGCTTCATGGATCATTCCTTCATCCATACGCTTCTAGATGTCGATGAGATCTGCTTTCTTATCTACCACAACTGCATCATCGACTATCACGATTTGTTCCTAGAGAAATTAGTGCGATCTAGGTTCGGGAAGCCCGCAATCCAATCGCCGTTCGTCGCGCCTCTTACTTCTAAGCCTTGACTGAACATTCCCCAGGACTGGTGACCCCGAGTTTGTTGAGGTAAGGCCTGTGAATTCACGAATAGAAGATGAATGAATTGCTGCGTGGTTGTTCCTTGTGAACAACAGAAGGCAACGAGGTATAGTTGGGCTTCAACAAATTGTCAAGTCAGATATTTGCAAGTTCAATGCTGGGACTGAAATGGCGGAACCTGTGGAGACATCCGGAGTGCAGAGCGAGACCGGCAATCTCTTTGAACCTCTGCCCTGAAACTTGATGAATGGATTGATGAAGCTCATTGCTTTTTTCCAATCCCCGTCATGTCAGCCTCTGCCTTGCGACATCTCCTAATTGAACGTGATGCAGCCAAGAACAGAGTACATGTTGTGGGCTCAACTCTAACTGTTGTACCCTCTCACGACGACTCGAGCTCTCATTCCCGAACGTGTCGCTCCGCGTCGGGTCCGTCCTCTTTGACCCAAATATCATTACTGACCCGTCATGGAGTAGTGCTCTATTAATTTTGACTTACGACTCGAGGGAAGATTCACATGTTGTCTTTAAGCTGGAAATAAGAGACAGGCGTAGTAAGCCTTCTTGGACTTTATTCTAATCTATCTTGCCCCTCTTCTTACTCGTATTATTTATCCAGGTGGCGTCCAATTCTCCAAATCCTTCTTCCCGTGCCTTTTCCTACTCCAAATCATGCCCTTACTCAGTAGTATATACTACTTATAAAACCTGGAGACCGGCCCAAGTAATCGTGCCACTCACGCTGAGCTCACAAATACAGAGACATCGGGGCCCACTTTATAAATTCATTTATTCTTTGTCATACATCACGTTCCGTGCATCGAGAAATCGTTGGCATCTACATACCATATATCGTGTTCGCGTTAGGGGGGCTGACCAAGGTCCCGACATTATGTCGACTGCCCTGGGTTCGGATTCGGAGAGGGTCGCCCATAAGCCAGGACATAAGTTCCATGAGGATAGCATTCCTGACTATGTAGATATATCATGTCAGCGTGCACGAATATACTCAAGAAAGATATAGAGGCTACCTCTAAGCAAGAATGTATTCTTAGGGTACGAAGTCTACTTCGCACTTCCCTGAGTGACTGGATCGTGAGATAGGGTTGTATTGGCATTGCCAGTCTTAGTTTGTGTTTCTAACATAATAACCGAATCAATATTGTGCCATGGCATATCCTTAAACTCCTCTTGTAACCAAGCATGAACCTGGTGAGAGTATGTGGGGTTTTGTTGGAGAACGTGGGGTAAAGCGTGTTCCCCACGGGGAAGCTGAATGTAGTTGGCGTTTGACATGATGAACAAGAAGTTTCAGGAAATCTCGAGTACTTCCAGAGAAGTCTGGAATTGCCGTGAGAAAGGAGGGATGGAGGAGGCATTTTATAATACTGGTGGCTCGAGGAGCGAAACTCAACAAGAAAGGCGGCCACAAAATAATAAAAATAAAGAAGGCAGATCTTACTGAGAACAAGGGGCCAAAAGAGAGAATTCCCTGTAAAGACAAGGCGCTGACATCTTGACAATTTTAGGTCTCGTGCTCTTAGTAGAACAAACCTCTAATATTTACGTCCTTACTTACAAGGCCAAATTCATGGCCATGACTCGCCAGGTGATTCTGACTGCTGGTAGTTACATAGAACTTAGTTGCTACTTTTAGAAAATGCACGATTCCAATATGCATGTCACTAGAGCCTAGCTAGGCTGGAAGGGGAGTGTCAGCTGAAATGTCTACGACATCACTCTACCCCTGAACTCCAAAAGATTTACGTAAAAGGACATCCACATCTGTGGATGTCGAATTTGTTGGGGTTGGGGATATGGATTTACACATTCGAGTTGGATGAATCGTTGGGTAGTTGTGTCCCGTAATTCCTATCTGAGGTCTCAATTTCTGGCAATGCTGGTTCGCCAGGCAAATCAACTCGCTCTTTGAGCCGCTAGCTCATGGTTAAGTTATCTGAGACTTAAAGCAAGTTCGTATTCTTTGGGCTGATTATAGTGTTGTCGATCATACAACATGGGTAGTGCGGCTCTACACCCATGCTCACTTCTCCTTAGGCGGCGTAGCACTATCCCCATCCTTCTCCCCATGCCTCTCTCCACCCCAAAACTTCTTATCAACTTTATCATTCGGCGCAGTATTCCCCCGATCATGCTTCTTATCAAAGTCCTTGTTATGCTCCTCAACCTCCTTCTTCTGCTCCTCCGTCAGATCATCAGTGTAGTTGCCAGGAATACTCTGGTTCGACACTTTAGGTTGAGGAGGTGCGTTCTTGGATGATGCGTCGAGGGCTTCTCCACCGCCTGTACGGCCTTTTGCGTCGCCTTCTGCAAGACCGTCGATGAAACTTCCGTTGGCGTCTTTGCTCTCGTCTTGTTTGAGGATGCGGGTTTGGTGGAAGGGACGGATGAGACGGGGGGTAAGACGGGTTGTTGGACGGAGAATAGTGGTGAAGCGCATTTTGGCAATTATGCGAGAATTTGTCTTTTTTTGTTAATGTTGTGGTTGTGTAGATGGTTTGTTTATTGCAGGTTGAGCTTGAGCTTTGAAGCTTGAGAAGAGCTCAAGTTAAGCTCTAGGTATGGCAAGACGACATGGTGACGTCAAGAAGGATGACATCACAAAGGCAACACGTGTGAAACGAAAATAATCTACGAGCCGTTTTGAGCCGAGATCAAAGAACGATCAACAGGTCAATTACAGAAAAGGTTCAATTGGTCGCGTGTTATTCGAAGAAGTACGAGAATTACTCGCTTGAAGTCGCATTATGGTTAATTGAAGGCCCCACCCCCGGATTTTCGGATTACTTGCATTTGAGGCCCTAAAGTAGCTCGAGTATTACCCTGAAGCTGTCCCAATACTTGAGTTATTTTTATACGACGCATCTACAACTTATTTGAGGGTTCATTGGTAGAAGACTTGAACAGAAGACTGCTAGTAATTAACTACAAATGAAATTTTGATCGGAATCTCTATGATCTATTGCTAAAAAGGCAAAACACATCCACTATTTTACAATACTCAAACTCCCAAGCTGAAACCTCAGAAATGACTCGCTCTCAGGAAAACCCACCAAACACCTTTCTCTATAAGTCCAGATTTCTCTGAAACCCTCTATCCATATCGGGGAGGCTCAGCCTGATATCCAGCATCTCGACTCGGCTCATATCGTGTATTCATCTCAACATCGCTGTCACTCCCATCCAACAACTGCTTCCCCTTGCGTCCCCGAATCTTGTTCTTGATAAAAGAAAATAGTCCTGGCATATCGGCCTTGGGTCCCGTCATCATCCTTCCAGGGTGAATGACATTGAAAGCCAATAAAGCCAAAAACATAGGCGCTGCTTCAAGGATGTAGAAGAAGACCTCATGTGTAACAAGAGCGTTGTCCATTCCCATACCACCGGAGAACTCGATGAGGCGGTAGATAATTCGGATAGAGATCATGGCGAGGGAGAAGTAGAGTGCGCAGAGAAGTCTGCCTGAGTCGGAAGTAAAGAAGCCTTTGATACCGCTTTGTCGTTCCATTGAGCGGACTTTTCGTTGGAAGACAATGCAGAGGATGACAAAGATGACGATGAAGAACTCTTGAAGTCCAATACCTCCCATGTAAATATGAACGGCCTTCATCTGCTCATCTGGTGGTGAGCCTGGACCAGACATACTTCCACCGATGAGTTGGACAATGAATGACAGAATATCCAGACCGACGAAGATAGCAGCCAAAGTAGCAGCTGGCATACCAATAAGAGATTGAGAGGGAATAAAGTAGTACACCATTCGGCCGAGGGTCATGTAAGCATATGCATTGACCCCTGCATCTTGTTAGCCATGCCATAGGTAAACAGAATCGGGGAAGACATACAAATTGGCGCGAGAAGGATAAAAATATTAAACGTCAAGAGAACACCGATGCTTTGTTGATGTTTCGTACTTATCGCCCGAAACGTAAACGCCATGGTCTCCCAAATCCCCGCCATGATAATAACCCAACACCACGTCTAAACACTCATTAGTCCCAAGTCCAAAAACTACTCAAGTGATAGCACAACAAAAAGAAAGACGTACGGACCTTTTTATACCGAGCTGCCTGCCAGACATGCACACCCGTCAAAACCGCAAAGAGTAAAGCAAATACCACCGCTGCAGCAAAGCTGGGATAGTAATTCCAATTGGCGTTGCATGTACCGGGTGGTAAATAGCCGTTCTCATCTGGTTCGAGAGTTTGAACACATGTTGGGACTACAATTGAGATTGTCTTTGCGGGGATTGTGACGTAGGAATTTGTTTGGCCGGGAATCGTGGCGATGTTTTTTGTGGTGGTGAACCATCCCTCTGGTGCTGCTGTCTCTGTTGCTCGAGGTGCGAGGGTGATTTGGGGTTGGGTTTGTGTGGGGAGGGCGGATACAAGAGTTGATCCGGAGAGGAGATAAAGAATAAGGGCTCCGATGTTAGAATGCATTGTAATTGAGTGAATGATGATAAATATGATAAAGATACATGATGAAGGGGAATTGGGGGCCTTTTATTTATGTTGATGTTTCTATATTGAGTGTGAAGTTCTTTGCAATGCCTCATTAGTCCGATTGTTGAAATGCGAGATGGATGCGTATGGCTCGCCAAACAGTACGCTATCAATTGCGAGCCGCCCAATCATTTAATTGCAATCAAAGCGAGGGACCCACTGCTCAGCCTTAACGGATCGACTCTAAAACCGCAGCGCTAAAATTCGAGGTTTCACTTCTGAATTGGGATAAGTGGCTATGCTATACCGGGCTGTGCATACAGCAGATTAGATCTAATATACATGTATCGTCTTCATTCAGATACTCTAATTATCCTATTTACTGGAGGTTCCTTAAAATAATCTCCCCCTCTAAACAAATCACTCCTAAATTGAACGCCCCCCTCCGGATTCTTATACACAAAAAATACCGTCCTCGCTCTCTTATCACTCATCACCACCATCTCTGGTCCATTACCAAAAATATACCCCCTAATTCTTTTCTCATCAGGCGGTAATCTCTCATCATTTATGTCATAATCTCCCGAGAGATCTATATCATGTTCCAGTTCAATAACCCGTCGCGACATGTCGTACATGAGCGATGCGTCCCATAAACATTCTCTCTGGCTGGAGAGTTTGCGCATGAGGTAGAGGGCTTCCACGCGAAGATGTAAATAGCGGCATTTTATGGCTATGAAGTGAAGCATGGGATTGAATCCTATGTCGAAGGTGAATTGGGCGGGCGTTTGGAGTTTTGCTACTTTTTGAGCGCAGTCGAGAATCGTGATGAAGTCTTCTTTCCAGTCATCATATCCACATTCTGATGGCTTTGCAGATTCTGCAAGCCAGATCCTCACAAGCCTAAGCCGTGTCATCAGCGCAAGAGGCGCTGGATGATCAAAATCAGTGAGGGATCTCGCAATTCGGAGGTTCTCAAACGCTGCATCCCATGCGTCAAGATCATCCAGAGTCTCACGCTGCTCGTTAAGAAACTGTATCGATGGTTGTCCACCAACGCCTTCGAAGCGATATGCGCTCCCTTTGATCATTATCCGAAGGGCTCGTATGCATAGATGTTCGAGTGCATATTGTGCTTCTGTTATGGTGAAGAAAATGGGTCGGTCGGCTTCCGGATGGCGTTCAAGAAGTGGAAAAGATCGACCATTTTCAGCGAAGAATAAGGGAAACACGCTTATTTGAGTAAACGTATGTGCAAGTCGTGAATTATGCCCTTCAGAGTTGAGGAGTTGTACACCATGTCTAGCATGTGTAAAAGCTGCTTCACGATTCCCCCGAAGAAACTCGATGCATATAAACAACGTACAAACCATCAAAACCGTATCAATATCCGGTTTCGTATCATAAGTTAATAATTGAATAGCTTTGTTATAATGCATAATAGCAAACTTGTCAACACCAGGTTCCCTCGTCGGCTCAAAGTTTTCGAATAGAGAACTTATCGCAAGAACAGCATGTCGTGCAGCTGGTTCAGAGTGAGTCATTTGATTAACGAAATAAGTCCAGAAAGAGCCGTCAAAGGGACCGGAGAGAACTGGTGCGACGGCGTGGTGGAAGTAGGATAAGCTGCGGACTTCTTTGGGGTTTTTCACGGGGAGGACATTGGGTGATGTACGGAGGAGGATTTCCCATGAGAAAGAACCAGCTGGGGTTGCGGCGTAGCCATCGCATGAACGACCTGATGAGGTGCAGCGATTACAGCGTGGCCAAGCTTCATCGCATTTGACTTTACGGGCTCTGAGGGATGTCAGTTAAACATTCACTGGAGGTATCGAGAGGGGAAGAGTACGAACTTGCATGTTTTACAGCCTGTTTTTACTTTCTGAATTCCTGAGCGTGGCATTTGTTATTGGTTTATGGAGTAAGATAGGTGGAGAAGGGGAAAAGGTGAAGGGGGATGTGATGTTAATTAAGGTGGCCTTAAAGGTGCGGTTGGTGTTGATGATCAGCTGTGGCTTAGATGCGGGGCCTGCAAGGTTCGTTTGAAAGTGATCAACCAATCAGAATTAGCCCGTGTCTTACAGCTTCATACACTATTATGACATCTGTTATAAGTGCTCGTATCACTCACAAGCTAAAGAACTATACATATTCCCATGTCCAGATAAATAACCCTTCCTAAACCCCCCATCATCCTCTTCTCCAGGTCTTGAGATACGATCCTCTATAGCCCATGCAATCCTCTCTGCACCAACCTGTGCACCTCCTAAATTCGGCGCAGCAGGTCCAAGGCGTAACGCAGCGAGTCTTCCCATCATGAAGAGCGGGACATCATCATTCCACATGAGATCATTGTTAATACAGGGAAAACCACCACGTCCTTCGATGGGGTGTTTTTGTAGGATTGTTGAGAGGTAGGGAAGGGACGAGAAGTCGGTTTGAATGCCAGTTGCGAAGTACATGTAATCCATGACTGGCATTTCAACGGGTGGGTTTGTTTGAACAGTCCATGTTCCAGACTCAGAGTCGAATGAAGCATCAATGAGACTTGTTTCAGTGAAGAGCTCAAGTTTCTTTGATGCGATATGTTTCTTGAGTCGTTTGTGAAACACAGGCGTGATACTTCCTCCACCTCTAGCCTCCTTTATCATCTCAACCCTCTCATCATCAGAATCAGCGTAGTAAAACTGCGCTTGCTTCGCGTTTTTAAACTTTCCCATCCATTCTAGCGAAACATCGAAATGTTTGATACGTAAAGGTCCACGCATTATATGCCAGACTTTTGTAACGCCCTTGCGAATGGCGAGATCGCTTAGTTGTGCGGATGTGAGACCACCTCCCACGACGAGAATATTTGTTGTTCTCTTTGCACAAATTCTTTGTTTGACGATTGGGTGGGGGAACTCAGTGATGTGCATGCTATGACATGTCTGAGGGAGATTCTCTGGTGCAGAAGGGATATGGGGGATTTTGGCAACGTTGGCTGGACCGACTGCTAGAACGACTGCACGAGCGTAACGACGGGTTTTGTTGGATGTAACGGTGAAGAGTTTCTCGTCGTCGATAGAAATACCCTTCACTTCACCATAGTCGAGCATCTCAAGAGATTCTTTGCGAATCATGTTTGAACCGAGATGATACCTCGCAGCGACCTTTTCGCAGTGGTCGCAGAAGAGAGATGTTGATGGGTTGAAGTAATCATTTCGTTCTCGGACATTGATATCAACACGAGCTTCTTGTCTACACAGAGTCAGTTTAAACACTCAGCAGGGCAGTAGGGGAAATACCTTCTCCCACAAGCTCGTTGACCACTCTTCTTCTTCCCATGTTTACTAACCTCCCTCCCCACACAATTCCTAATCTCCACCAACTCATCCTCCCTCTCATTCGCATACGCATGCGCAAGCAGCGCATCCCGATCAAGGGGATCAACATGCCAAAGCATAGGACTTCTCAAATGCTGAATATCATACATCTTAAACAATCGGTTCCACCTACCCATCCAAGTATCGCTATCAGCATCTAGCACGAGCATTTTATACTGTGGTTTTGTATGTTTGGGGGTAGGAGATGTGATTTTTCCACTGCGGACGTGCTTGAGGGGCATTTTGTGGCCGTATTTGGATATCCAGTGGAAGCGACGATGTTCTTCGTCGGTGAAGAGAGCGGCGGGGGTGTGTTCGTGGAGACGGGCTGATATGGCTAGACCGCAGGGGCCGGCGCCTATGATCAGGACGTCGTAGATGTCTTCTTCTACTTGGAGGGACATGATGGTGATGAAAGATCGGTGATGAGAATAAGGATGGAAGTCGGGGGTTTGAGGGGGATGATGGATTATAAAAGATAAGTATTTGGGGCTCAAAGGCCCTCATGAACAATCTTATTAGAAGATGAGAACCTTTGTGGTTATTTGAAGCTCATTCTTTGTATAGCTTCACTTCATTCGCGTTGAGTCGTACCTTGATGGGCATTTCCATCATGAGGACATCAAGGTCCCTGATGGAAGTTAGGGTCCACTAACTCATCATGACAACCTTGATGACTACTCATGATGAACATTCATCCAGAAATTGAGGCTCAAATGGAAATGCTCGGCATATAAACTTCGCAATTAAGCCTAGACTACTTGGCATCACAGCATCTGGACACCAACATAAGAGAAGTATACCAGATATCATCATCATCATCATCACTCATTATTTAAACCCGATTTAAATCAGTAGTTCTCAATTTCTTTTAAAATACATAGTTCTTATGTAAGAACAAGCAAATGTCTATTTCTCGACAAATGTGCACGAAGTCATCTCATCTCAACTTCTCTCCTCGCCAAGCAGATTCGTAATCTATGACAACAGCCAAGACACCTTATTCTCTACCTATATCAACTCCCCCTCCCCTCAATGATTCCACTCCGAATCAAGCGCATGTCCCAAAGGTCCACTCGCCGCATAATCCGTCGTTACAAAAGCCCTATCCACAACTCCCAACCCCTCCGCACAATACTGCAACGTCTCAGCGATATCATGAGATCGATTCAACGGCGTCTTCTCATCGAGTAGAACATCGAACTCAACCCAGACACCATCGCCTGCGTGATAGGCTGTTACGTTCTTGAAACCTGCTACTACTGGTGCGAAGCGGTATGCGAGGTAGATTAGTTTCTTGAGGGTGTGATCATCTGCTGCTTCGCCTGATAGACGGACCACGTTTTCGAAACAGGTATGACCCCAGTCGTAAATGATGAAGAGTGATAAGAGACCAGCGCCGACGGGGTCGAGCCACCATATATCAGCGCGATATCCAATCAGTGGAAACAGAAGCGATAAAGTATTGAAGATAACGTCCGTTTTACAATCTTGAACAAGAGCTTGTACTTGACTCGACTGAATAGGTCGACATCCGAGGCCAATAGCTCCCTTGAGAATAATCGTCGAAAGCAGCGAAGCGATAGCAGCCCAGCTCAGAATCTCAACGTCGGCGTGCGCAAGTAATCTCGAGAACGATTCCTGCAAGATTTGGAGGAATGAAATTACCATGATGATGGAAAAGACGAGAATACCTAGTGGTTCCAAACGGCGTCGCCCAACGGGGAAGCGTCGCTGCATAGCCTGTAATCGCCAAAGCACAAGGCGGCTCGTTGACCAGACTATGAGTGTACAGAGAAGATCCAGCGCTGAATCCACAAGCGACGCAACGAGTGATAACGACCCCGTTGTGAAGACCGCAAAAGCCTTTCCAGCTAGAAGAAGAATATTAGCTACCACATTAATATTGATAGCATAATTCGCCTTCTTCGCAGCTTTTTTTCTCTTCTCCTTCTCCTCTTCAGGTAACAACTCTCCGATATTCCCCGCCACACGCTGGATCCCACCTCTCCTCTCCAAATCTCCATCATGATCAGGATCCGGATTCATCGACTCAAGGACATCATCCGCGATAGCCATAACAACAGCATCGACCTCGAGCCAATCATTAAGCCGCTCGTTCTGATTCTCATAAAACTGGCGTAATTTCTTATTCTTCATCGCTTTGAGTTCATCATCTGATTTCCTGTATTTTTCTAGACCCGAGCGATCGATGCCGTGGAGGAGTGCTTTCTTTATCTCGCCGCGACGAGCGTCCTCGAGGGCTGTGCGGGCTGCGTCTTGGAATTGCATTATTCGTGGTTTGGGACGGGTTGTTGAGTGAGGGCCGTCGTAGGAATAGTAGCGACCTCTCTCGAGATCGCGTGGGTGGTCGTTTGATTCATCGCCGACGTGGTGGCCTCTATGGCGCGGACCTTCATTATTCCACTGACGTTTTCCGACCATTCTGGTAGTATTCTCTGAATTTACTGTGAAGATCTAGTATGAAAAGAATAAAGAATAAAAGAAGAGCTGAGCTAAGTAGAGCTGCGTTTGTTGTTTATTTCCGGTGCTTGAAGCTACCCTTGTACAACATGTAACACGATATGACGTAGGTGACGTAAAAATCCGGGGTTATCAACTCAGGAACAAGAGACTCAGCTCCACAGAATTCGGAGAAATAACAAGGAAATAGTAACAATTATTCCATATATTCTTGTTTGATTGCTTATTCTTTTACTACCACATCCACAATGGATACGGTACACGTATGCTTCCTTGTGCCGTTTATGCCGAATTGTCTTGGAATCTCGTCGTCATGGGTCAGCCCGTTACGACATGATAATTTTGAGTTCAATCTCGATGAACGGGTATTACGGCCGGAGGTTTGTTCTAAATTAATCTGGTAAATTTTATGAGTTAAACTCTTTTCGGGTGCGTGTTTCAGCGTTGTGCCTGGTTTCACTCACATGGTCGATTCACGATGTCAGCATCAGTTACGAGTACTCATTATCAGTGGTTGTTCAGAAAATGAATCATTCTTGGTATTCTATCTATACAATAAAGCCCGTGACAAACCACCCATAATCGCTTCGTTACACAATGATATCAAAAAGTCCCTTCCAACGCCAATTAATCATCTAATCCTACTCTTTCTAGTTTCCCATTCTCATGGCATTCACAAGTCTATGTCGTGCACCCTCTCGGCGACCGTCACTTCGACTAGGGCTCTCATTGTAGGAGTCCTGGCGACGGGCATTGTCATAGTATGACTCAGTCTCTCCAAGGCCTACCTTTGATGGGCGAGGAGGAGGGGGTGGAGGAGCATTTCCAGATTGACCCTGCTGCTGCTGGGCATGGTAAACTGGCTCCCAATCACGGTTGGCCTCTTGTGGGTATTGGCCGCTCTGGTAGGACTGTTGGTTGGGGATAGGAGGTCGACTAGCTCTCTGTTCCTCACGCTCAGTTCGGCCATCACGGCTGTCGCGCTCTGGTCGACGGACTGAATCGTGGGAGCGAGTTGGTTGAGGGGCCGCTTGTGCCTGGAGGAGCCCACCTTGAGATGCACCGTTCTGGGGTGTACCATTCTGAGGCGCTCCAACCTGACGGCGGTTTACCTCTCGAGGGGCCTCTTCTTCATCCGTCTCCGCATCGTCATCTGGGTCATCCTCGTATGCGCGCAACTCACTTCGCATAGCAAGGCTGGCACAGATGTTTCTAGCTTCTTCAATTGCCTTCTTCTGCAATTGAAGAGCCTTGCGACGGTCGCGAGTCTCCTTGTTCTCGGCGGCAATAGCCTCGATGGTGGAATCTTGCATGCGAAGAATCTCAATAGGATTGAACAGTCGCAGCATACCAAGTAGGAGATGTCGCTCGACAACTTGTGTGATGACGTTGCGAGTAAAGATACGTGCAGTAAGGTCATAGTAGATAAGCATCTTCTCCAAAACCTCCTCAGCCTCAGTGTAAGTTCCGCCATTCTCAGTAGCTTCAGCGCGCCACTTGCGAAGACGTTCCTCATACTCGGGGTCGAAGGGCTGGATCTCCAGTTCCATATCATCAGTGAGACGTACAAGCTCACTATCGGCACTCTCAACGAGATCCTTCATCCTGAGCTCAAGAAAGTGCATGCGAAGAGGATCGCGCATGCGCATGGGCCAGACGTGATCAATAACATCCGCAAGAAACTCGTTGCAGATGACACCGACATTGTCCTTGTACTCTTGAGCCAGAACAGGCCAGTTTCTGGAATAGTCCTGGAAGAGGATGTATGGAGCTCGAGGGTTGGAGTCAAGGGGAAGTTCGTTACCCCGAATCTGTCGAAGGAGAGGCTCAACCTCAAACTCGGCAAAGTCCTTCTTGGATTTATCTCCAACGGTGCCAGCAGCAGGAAGGCCATTACCATTGGCAGCACCGTTTGCGCCGTTGGCCCCATTAGCAGCTCCAGCAGGCTGGCTGTTCTGGAACGTGACCTTACGGCCATGCTGTCGGAACCTTCGGGCAAAGCGCTCACTTTCATCGCGAATGCGGGCACGAAGCTTCTGCGATGGTGTGCCCTTGGGGCTAGACTGTCTAGCAAAGAATCGTTCACCAAAAGGGTTCTTGTAGTTACCGTTCACCGCAGGAGTGACGAGGTTGTTGGATGCTGTGAAGAGTTCACCCATCTGGAAACGCATCTCCTCTGGGGTATCTTTGCCGACACCCATGGCCTTGAGCTGACCCTCACAGCCTTCCAAGGCCTGCTGGATCTGACGGCGAAGAGTCTTGACATGCTTGCCAATATGTCGCTGAAGCTGAGTGCTCAACTTGGCGCGGAGAGCACCAATACCCCACATCTCTGGGGGAAGAGTTGCCCATCTTCCACGAGAGAAGAACTCAGCTTCTCGGTTAGCGCGATCTTCGGGAGTCTGCCATTGTTCACCAGGACCTGGGTTCAGCAGGACGTACCAGCCGAGCTTGAAGTTGTTCTCCTGGTCCTTGTTGGTCACAAGCTCGATGAACTTTTCTTCAAGACCGATGCGCTCGGTCATGTCGGGCTTTGTGAGAACACCAATGGTGCGAGATCCCTTGGGATCAAAGTGGCGCGCCTTCTTGAGGATGGGAGCTTGAACATAATCGTTGTTGCCGCCGATGACAGCAAGGATAATTGTTCGTGGACTCTTCATGTATCGTTCGGAAAGGGCTTCGATGGTTTGGATGTCAGATTCGGATTGATCGCGGTTGGCGACTCGGACAAGGCCAGGAAGATCGACCAGAGTCAAAAGTGGCATGTCGGGACCGCTCTTCTCGACGACAAGAATGTCGCGAGCGGCGAAGCGACCGGGGATGCTTCGTGGAGCGATCAACTCGGTCGCATCTCGCATCATCGCATCGAAGGGTGTATCACCAGTGACGTCGCCGCCATATTGAAGAAGGCGAGCTTGATCATTATAAGGTCGTGACTTGTCGGGAATGATAGAAACTTTTAATTTCGTCTCTTTCGCTCGTCGCATGCGAATCTCGGTCGCAAATCGTGTACAAGCACCGGCATCTCGAGGAAACGGTGTACCGGTCAAAGCTTCAAGAACCGAACTCTTTCCAGCGGACTGGTCGCCCACTACGACGATTTGAGGAAGTTTGACATCGTCTAGCTGTGCGAATTGAAGCTTGTCGATGAGGTCTAGAAGGCTGCGTTGCTCTGTAGCAAGGCCCTGGTCACCCAGAGAAGATTCGAGTGAAGGGCGCATATTTTGCCTAGCAAAAGAAGAACGAGAGTTAGTGGCTTGCTGGGCGTCGTTGTCTGGAGGGATGACGAACAGAGAGCCCATTCTCTCGCAGTGATGGAAAGTTTGAGTTAATTTGACAGCAATATCAGTTGGAGAGGGTGGTATTTGTATGTAAAATCAAGAAATGTAAAGAGAAATTGTTTCAGCCACGGCATTCGTCATGTGTATTTATACATGATGACGCTCGGGCTGTGATTCGTTCTTTCTGGGCTGCCTCTGTGACGGTTTGCGCGGCAGCCAAGCGTCGTTCAGGCGACTTTTTGGTGGTCCAGATGATGCCCAGCCATCTAGCGTCATACCTGATGTATGCTGCGCCACTCTCAACAGAACCCTGGGGAAGAAAGAGTGTGGCGTATCTATATGTGGCTGTGCAGATCAATGTCTTGGCATTCAGAACGCCACATTTATGTCGCAACAAGAAATTTACATTTTCTTTGATTCCTCCTTCACTTACAATGTCGCCTCTGATGGTTTGCCAGCTCCATCAAATGGTTGCTTTCATTTTCTTTGGATGTAGTTTTTCATCTATTATACGCAGTCGCGTTGCTGGTCGCATTTTAGCTGGGTGACGCAGCCAACCACGTACGTCAACACGTCCGTCTTACGCACCCTAGACCTTAGGTAAAGACCTAACCTTAAGCATAAGCAAATGGTTGAAAGAGGCACTTAGCACTAGCTAAGTTAAAATTTCATGCTCAAATATTTAATCTTAGTAACTTTCAGTTCTTTGTAGGTTCTTAGTTCCCTGAGAAGTCAGCCCTGCCTACTAGCTAAGTACTGAAGGCATACAAAAGCCAATGTACATTTCGAACTTCATATGCGTCATAGCACAAGCTTCTATAGTAAACCAATAGCAATTCATTCTCATCTGCTCCAACTACCTACCTACCTAATGATAGGCTGATAAGTTAAAAAGAGCCCCACTGCTGCCTAGATACTCACAGCAACAAACCTCCTCAACTCAGCTGAATGATTCTCTTTTCTCTTTTTCCTTCTTTTTCCATACTGCCATCTCAATTGATCAAGACCAATAGCAGATGAAATATACTTCTTCCTATCATCAAAGAATTTAGACCTTAGCTTGAGAGACCGTGAAGAAAAAAAGAGAACTCTGTCCAGCCTTCTCTCTAATTCTTTCCTTAATCCTGAACGCTTCAAATGGATCTCGTTAGTCTCCCTCGCGAAATCCTGGCCAGCATCTTCTCACCAGAATGCCCCATCCTATCAAGACAAGACATCAAGTCAGTTCGACTTACTTGTCGCGAACTGGCTGGAGTTGTCACGCCTATCCTATTCCACCGTATCTGCATTTCTCCCCTCATTCAGGATCGAGACAACTTTCTCCACATTGCATACTCTCCTCATCTCGCTGGCCTTGTCCGCGTTATTATTTGGGAGGAATTGAATGGAAACTTACAATTACTTGATCAACAACATTGGGAGTCGAGTGTCTCCAACTATGAAAGATCATTCTTTGAGGATTTCACCATAAATGCACGTTCAATGTTCTGGCTGGATAGTGTCTGTTTCCGACTTCCGGACTCGCAAGAATGGGAAGACGATGATCGATTTGCATTTTATCATGAGCAAGCTGTTGCCTCAGGCTTCCTGGAAGACTTTAAAGCCCTCATGACAATGAAGTTCTTGAATGTCGACACTGTTATTTCTCGACCCATGCACCCCCATCGTCAAGTAAAGATAGCCTCAATGGACTATCTTGCAAACGTCGAATCTATCAAGTTATTCATTCAAGAGAATGAAAGCAGCTGTACTTTCAACTTTGGATTCTACTTTTTCTTGATTCCTGCCTTGAAGACTATTGTTGATCACAGTCCCTCGCCCGAGTTGCGAACCAGAATCACCCGACTGATCTATGCCGACGAGAGCGCAACGAAAGAGACTGTCCTAACCTGTCTCAAACCCTCAGACGCAGCGGCTTTCTCAAGTCTTCAACACTTGGATCTCTGTATCACTGGTCAGAATGTTGAACCTTCAGCCTTGAATGGATTTTCTACATGTCTCAGAAGTGCCAACAATCTGAGAACTTTGAAAGTGTGCCAAGAAGGAGTGTGGGAGTCCAATTCTATTCCTTACAGACTTGACCTCTTATCACTGATTCCTACTCTTGATCGACTCACGGAAGTACACTTTGTGGACATCAAAATTAATGAGAGAGTGCCAGCCTCAACACCATTCGATTTCATTGATCGTCATGCAAAAACTCTGAAAAGAGTCTATTTCACTTCTTGCGACATAAAGAGAGGACAACTGAAGCGACTCGCAAAGATGGACGAACTGAATTTGGAACGGTTTGTCGTCCTTTCAGGGGATGACATTGACTCTCAGCGACATGAACACATCAGTGAGCATGATGTCCTCGATTACATCAATGCCTCCGATCCTCAGCGGCTACCCCCGTATCAGCTGGATCACCAAGATGCAGAGCTGCATACCCATGACGCAATATTCGACATTGATACCTGCACATCTGCAGCTATTTGCGAAACACGCGAGAATTGGTGGGATGAAAGAGGATACGACTCAATGGACGTAGATCTTCTCGATTCCAAAACACTTGATCGAAGAGATGAATGGGGACTTGCTCATGGTATTGGGGCCAGAAGGATAAAACATCCTGGCACCGACTTGTGGGTTGATTCTGACGGTGTCTTTTATGACCCTGTCACAGACGAAGAAATTGACAATCCAGAGGAAAGCCCACATCAGCCTGAAGACGACTCATGGATTACCCAAGAGCTACGAATTTGGGATTTGGAGCTAGGGCTCTGGAGAGACAAAGAAAGCGGAAAGCTTCACAAGTTTGCTGTTGATCGAGAACCCTTAGGTCGACCAGTCTTCCACGATGATGATGACGATGACAGATATGAACGATATCGAGGAATCTCTCGTATATTTGACGAGACTGAAATGTATGGAGCGGAAGATCAAATTCCCGATGACCTAGATATGTGCCCGTTTTACAACAAAGAAGATGATGAGCACCGCCTGAGAGTTGAAGGAGCCCCACGATGGGATTGGGGACGCGACAAAGAGGGTAAACTATGGTACTGGCAAGTCTCTGGCTCAGGCGGTTACGCAACCGAGATGTGGCGTTTCGAGCACATGGGAGAAGTAGCGTACGGTAATGATCCGTTAGAATTCTGGGCTCACTGGTATGATGGCCCTGAGGATAAAGCAGAGGCAACGCCGTACGGCTGGAACCTGTTCCACTTCAGACAGAGCAACCAGACTGGGAGAGAAATCCCTGAAGACACATACCAATCTCTACGTCTGTATGAGGAGTTGGACGACCCGATGGATTCTCATTGGGAAAGAACCCTTCCAGCGCCTGTGGACGCTCGAGACTGTCATTGGTATGATATTTGGGGAAGGTATTTTTGAAGAAAGGCAGGCAGGCGGCTCAGAAAGTAACAGCACATCACGCGCGTGGTGTCTTGATTGTTTTCTGATCTGCCTGCTCCTAAGCTATTTCTTTTATGGGTTGCATACATGCATGTCAGAATTCAAAGTAACCCAGCCGTTTCCAGGATCTTGAATAGGATGCATGCAGATTATAGGCTCACCCCCTTTTCTTGCCAAATGAGTGCTACCTTACTTAGCTATACTACCAGACGTATCAAAGAGGCACAGAATAATTCTGCTGTAGGAATTGGTGATCACAATGGCTATTCTCATCCATAATTCAAGTTAAAATGTGCATGTGCTCCTTGGGATGCGTTGATAGTTGCTGACTGACCAATAATCTGATCGCAACTTGATATGATATTCAAACTTAAACGATTGTCCTGAGTATGCTAATAACAAACATCCAGACCAAAGAAGTCCCTTTCTCTCAAAACAGTAACAGCTTAAACAACCTCGCGGGTCTGAACTTGGCTCTGGTCCTCCTCTCCCTTTGAGTCTCCAAAGTGAATCTGCTTCTCGACAGCAGCAACAGTCTTTTCCTTGAGTTCCTCGTCCTCGAAAACTATGATTTGTTAGCTTCTGTAGAATATAGCAAGTGAGGAGAAACGTACGGAAAGTAAGTTCTTCGAGGGTGCGGCCGCTGGTCTCGGGGTAAAGGAGGTAGACGATGCAGAACTCGAAGAAGATCCATCCACAGTAAATGGCGAGGTACTTCCACTTGATGGCATCAAGGGCGATGGAGTTGACGTTGGTGGAGAAGAAGCCGGCGAGCTTTCCGAAGATTTGTTGGGTACCGATACCTCGGCTTCGCATGGCATAAGGCCAGAGTTCGACGAGATAGGCTTGAAATTTGTTAGTAATCGGTTGAAAAGACTGATGATTTCAAACTTACTGTATGTGAGAGCGTTGTTTCCAATGTTGTAGGTTGGGGAGTAGGCAAAGTAGAAGAACAAAGATGCAATACCAGCAGCAGCATTCTTACCACCCTCACCAACAGCCTGAATTCTCTCAAGAGAAACAGTGATTCCGATAAACATGGCTAACATACTAGCAGCGGAAAGCATGTACATGTGGCGACGCTTGAAGCGAGGGACGATCAGGGCAATGATAGTAGCGTTGATCAAACTCCAGCAGGCATAGGCGAGGTTGATTCGAGTTTTGGTGTATTGGCTTGTGTATCCCATCATCTCGAAAAGAGCACCAGAGTAGTAGCTCAGAAGAGTGTTACCGGAAAGTTGGGTGAAGAGACCGATGAAGATTGTGACGAGGAATCGACGTCGCATACCGGATGTGCGGACAAGTTCCATCCAAGACTGCTTGGAGGCTTCCATTTCAGCCTTGATAGTCTCGCGAATCTGAACGATTTCGGCTTGAACGAGCTGAGAGTTGGCATCTCCTTCGGCGTGGTACTTGATGAGGACTTGAGCAGCCTCCTCTTCGCGGTCCTTCGAGACGAGGAAACGAGGAGATTCGGGAAGAAGGAAAACGGTGGCGATTTGAAGCAGAGAGGGGACAATCTGCAGCAATGATGGAATACGCCAAGACCAGTTATTCTTGATTCCAGTGGTTCCAAGAGCTATAGCTGAAGCTAGAATCTGACCGATGAAGTAAGATGAGTTGAACAGAGAAGTCAGAGTAGCTCGTTCCTTGGGATAACCCAACTCTCCGATGAGAGCTGCACCGGAGATGATACAGAAGAGAATTCCAGCACCGAGAATCATGCGGGCAATGATGTACATGGCAACTAAACCTCATTAGCATATCAAACGGATTGCATCACGAATTACTCACCATGCTGAGCGAAACCCTGGATGATAGCACCGAAAACCATGATAAGAGAACCAAGCATAACAGACCATCGACGACCATATTTCTGGGCAAACCAAGGCGCAAATGGAACAGCAAAGATGGAACCAAGTTGGTAGCACGAGTTGACAAAGCCAAGCAGACCGGGTTCGATGGCGTATTCTTCCTTTTCGGTACCAATCGTGCTGGGTTTTATTCGTCCATTCCCGAGATCTAGAAGTTATCAGCTCGAGCCACCTGGAGACTGGTGAGTTTCATACACTTGTGGAAGTATGGCGAGTATTGAAGCGTGTTGATGAGCTGGGAATCGAAACCAGATGTCATCTCAACACCCATACAACAGAGGAACAACCAAACGTACATGAGACGCAGATTGCGCTTCTTGTACCATGGTGTCTTGTCCTCCTCGACGAGGCGAGTGACAATGGGATCGGCGGGGTTGCCTGCGTTGACCATCTTGACGAATTGACTTTCTTAGATGTGAGTGTTTACCTAACTGGGCCGTCTCCAGATGGTATGGAAGTGCTGAGGAACCAGAAAACACAATTTCAATGGGGCATTGTAGATCATATTATACCTGACATTTCACTCCCCGCGTTAAGATAAGATAAAAGACCTTTGACCTTACGGTACCTTAACCGAAATCTCCGTATATCAGGCTAATTCTGGAGTTGTCTGGGGAAACGTGGAGTCTCCGCGAATACATTTGACCGCATGTCCATGTTGCATCACAGCGTGGCATTTGACTCTGAACAAGACGGCTGATTGGTCCGTGTACGTTTCGATCCTTGTCTAGCTCAGGTCGACTCTCCCCCAAACAAGGGAACGGATTTTCGAGCCGAGGAGGAATGAAACTTGCGGTTAAACGGACCGGCTGATGGGGGTGGTATGTTAGCTTACTGCGTATGCTTAAAATGCAGATCAATACTATATTCGTAGCGAGATCTAAACTAAATTGCGGGGATGAGGAGGTGCACGAGGACTTAGTTTTGGGGTAATGGGGTCAATTTCCCGTCCACTGAGGAACTGAGAATATATAATGGATACAAGGGTGTAGGCCGACTGGTTGAAAGATGATCAGGTCGTTATGACTAAGTTTATGACTGGGCTGATATATCGTATACGGTAAATACTCCGGCAATGAATATAGCCAGCCAGTCATAGTCGTGTAAGCGAACATGTCAGAGTGAAAAAGCATCGCAACAAGCTTATTTCCAGGAACAGAATGGAACAATTCTCGAAGGCACATATAGAATAAGGTATAAACAACATGTTCAGTTGGTTGTCGTCCTGTTTTTGGAGAGGGCTGCACCAGGATTGTTAAGCCCCTGTCTTCAGCTTGTCAACCCGTACACCTGGGAACCGCGCCTTCAGGCTAAAAAGAAGAGGACAAAGAGCAGTATTTAAAGCTTGGCGGTCGCCAGAATAGAATAATAAAAACCCTGGGAGGGTTGACAGTGAGCCCTCCCAGTTTTCAAAAAAAGCGTGGGGGAACTGTCTTATGAGCTTGATTCCCTTTTCCGGAAGAATCCTTCGAACGCTGTGCTTCCCCAATGAGGCATGCTTACACATTCGCAAGGTTCGAGAGAAGAGGATTTAGAAAGATGCCAGGCAGTATTGCAACGGACCGAATGGAATATATTGGCAGCATGGCGCGACGGTTCATGACTCCGGTCCAATGAAGTTTCTATTGTTTGTCACAACAGAGACGCAATAGATACCTTTTGCCGAGTGTGATGCATCGTATATGGTAAAAAGAGAAATTGCATGCCCATTGGGGATAAAGATATTCTGTGATGGGGCTTGGCGACGTTTCGCCGAGACACTTTGGTGAAGAAAAGCAGGTAGATCTTGGGACCGGTCTGGGTAATAAAGAGATCTGCAATTATGTGAGAAGTCATTGGATTACAGGGTAGTATTTAAACGGTTGTGTTGCAGCTTAAGGCTGACATATTTTGAAATGGGGAGCGATGGGCCGCCATTTGGAGTTTGCGTATTCAGCAAGGTTGCTGATACGGCAGAACTTTCAGATGATAAAAAGCAATACCCGGAGACAAGGCAGGAGCAACTGCATTGGATGTAGATGTAAAAACCGTCGATATCAAGTCCCCCAAATACGAAAAGTGCAAAAATCAAAATTATCAGATGGACTCACGGGGAATTGAACCCCGGACCTTTCCCAGGCGTTGTTTTAATAATGCGAAGGGAAAATCATACCCCTAGACCATAAGCCCGATCGTTTCTTGATGCTGTAGACCGTAAGAAACCAATCTATATTCTTTTGATATTGCCTGCTCGCCGAGAGGTTTTGTTTAATACCACAGCGAGGAAGGGTCAATATTGCATATTTTATGGAAAGAGGAATGACTGTACTTTCTTTCGGTTAAAGTAAATTGAACGGTTGAATTAAATTTAAAGAACTATCGCGTTTTTTTAGAGGCGTGCTCATAGCGACAGAACTCAGACACTGCCGAAACCTGAGCGAACAGCATCAAATAGAGTTGATTTATTACTCTTCCAACATCTCCAGCTCGAACTACAACACCAAATTCCTCTCCAGGCATTGAACGCGGCTATTATCGGGATACAGACCCATCGCGTTGAGCATGGGTGCGAATAGACTTCGATATTAGCTATATGCGCCAAGACCAATCGGGCTCGATGGGTCCCGTCCACCACATGGAGCTTTACGCTTGATTCAAATTTAGCCAGTCAGACCTCTTCTTAAGAACGCCTTTCTTAATCGGACGCGCGATCGCATGGACCCCGCAATGTCCATAGCAAATCACAAGTTATGCTTCATTTATCGGCCTCGCACACAAAGCAACCTCGGAGGCAAATCTTGGATATACCTGAGCTTTGAGAATCGGCTGTCCTACTTGAAGATGAGTTGTAGCTATCGTTGATTTGCTTGAAGACCGAGGGCGGTCTACTTGAGCGTCGAGCTTGGGTCGTATAGCTAAGCGTTGATGTGCAGGCGGTGTTGATTTGCTTGGAGACTGAGGTCCATTTTGAACCTCTTTCTGAGGAGCATTTTCCCGGCGGCTGTAAGAATGACCTTCTTGGCGTTGTGAGCTTTGGATACTGCATGCATATCGTTGTCGTTTCTTGGTCTGTGTGTTCTGACGCTCTCCAAAAGAGTCCATTCCATGCATTTCAAATCTGCAACTTTGATATTCCTCCTGCAGACGATGGTATTCGGATTCCAGCTCTTGGAAGCACATCTTCGAGTATGTATCTGATAACCGTTGCTGACTCCCGCCGTTTGATTCCGAAAGAAATGCAAGATCTGCGCGATTCGATTTCATTCGTTCAAGAGTCTGAGTCATCTTCTCGGAAATCATCGTATGAATGTTCGACATTTCTGTTTGTTGAGTGGCTTAGAAAATCTTGAAATTGTGTTGGTAGTAGAGGATAGTTGATAGAACATTAGATTGGGACGGAGATAGTTTTTATAGTGCGAGTCATATATTGACGCATTGTTCAGGGAACTTTGTTTCGAATTTTAAGTTAAAGTAAATTCATCTCACAGAAGTTTACTGATGTGCTACCTCTGTAAAGGCCACAGAAAGAATTAATATATCCTCCTGAACATTTGCTGAGTATTGAGACATTACTGGTGACGCAGTCTCTCAAGTCTAATGTTATATCCCTAGCAGGCGAAGGCTCGTCTAGTCATTACGTGGGCTTATTGTGTCATAATTCAGAGGACCAGTCGTAATGATATTGTTCACAATGCCTAAAGCATATACGATATATAGTTTCCTTTATTGACTACCTTAATCAATCTTGGATTAGTAAGGATAGCTAAAATAATATCCGAGTTAATAGGTCTAACTGTGATCCTGAAAGAGGATAAACTGCGTAGATAAAAACGAATTGCTTTTGGTTTCGACAACATAAAATAAAGGATTCCCATTCTGTTGCTTAGTCTAAGATACCTATCCGCTATTATTCAGAATCACGATCTTGTAGTTCAAGATCCATCGATTCAAAGACTTCTCCATAGACGCCATTGTCTGATCTAATATCCTCCAGCATCTTTAGTATATGTGCTCTTCAAATAAGGTCTTGACCTTATAGCAGTCGGCTCGATGTACTCGCTCTGGGTGAAGCATATCCGTCTTGATGAACTCCAGCAAGCGCACGAGAAAGATTGGTCCATTTTCATCTTGTACTCGAGAAATAAGTTTATCAACCCACTGTTATCATGTGTTAGTGGCACCACTGATAATAAATTGAAATTTGAATCGGTAATCTCAGATATGTAACTTACCTCTGATACGCTGGTTTTCAGTTTTGGCACCAAATAAAACTCCTGGTGACGGTTAGAGCTTGGGGGACTAGGTTTGATATCCAACCCGTTGAATTCGTTGGCCGGCATGTTTGCCATAGATGAGCTCGAGCCATCCTCTACTGTCCGGACCCTATACTCCTTCAAGAAGAAATTGTCCTCCAGGGTGTTTTCCTTAGGTACAATGTTACCTACGAATGAAGCCTCTTCGAATCTTGCATCCGAATACTTCTCGACCTCCCCATGAGGAACAATAGCCCAGGTTAGAAATTCCGTAAAGACACATCCCATAGCCCAGACATCTACCTTCTTTGACATGACGCATCTAATATCATGTTCAGGTGAACGGTACTTTTGAGTGCCAAAACGTGCGGTTGTGGGGCTTTCTTGGGATCGTGAGTTTGCACTGTGGAATTTGATGAGACCAAAATCGGCAATCTTGAGTGTTCCATAGGGGCTGTCCTGTGTTTCTTGGCTGAAGTACAGGATGTTGGCGGGCTTGATGTCGAGATGTATTCCGTACAGCTTTTGACCCAGGGGGTCTGCTTGAGTGACCTCGGAACAAGCATAATGAATCATCTCGAGCGCTTCAACTAGTCCTCGACACTGTTTTGTGATCCATCTTGAAATATCATGTAATTCCACGGTCCAAGGATCGAAGATTGTTTCCCGTGGTAACTTCATCAAGTCTTTCAGCGAACCACCTTCAGCCCAAGGAAAAATTAACATGTACCGATTCTCCTCGGCAATTTCGATTGTGGCTAGTAGCTCAATCAAGTGTGGCATTGATTCGATCTTGCGAAATGCGGCGACCTCTTGGATGAAATATTCACGAGGAGTCAGATTTTGTCGCATAGTCTTGAGGGCAAAAGTACTGTGCTTAGTCTTGCGTCTCTAGTTAGCATATAAAGATATCAAACGTCAACGAACGTCTAACTTACGGAGTGGTAGTGGTCTGGATGAATCTTGAGCTTTTGAACAACTCCGAATCCCCCATTCTCGATTTTGTCTTCAAGAGATTCCCAAGGCATTATGACCCCCTCTTCCAACTTATACATGGCAGTACCATTTAGTTTGAAGATTGGGACACGTACCGTCCACTGGTTGCTGTGGATAGTTCTGATGAGTTCATGATCTTCTGGGTATTGGAATGACTTGATGGGTTGTTTATCCGAGGAGTGTCGAGACCATAGCTTGGTTTTCCCTTTTGTCGACCCGAGAGGTAGGTCATTATCCTTGATGTCCTCCTTGAAGAACTTACAAATAGAACCCAACTTGTCATGGAGAGCCAGTATGGCGAAGATCTTTAGAGCAGGCTTTCTGGAGTCACACACATAATCCGCAAGGATTGTTGCTTCGGTTTCAGAGTAACCCGCTATAAGCATGAGCTCTCGATGTACAGCAGGTCTGGTGCATACGCTTTTGATAGCTCCAGCGGGGAGGAAGTCCCGCCAATGTCCCTCCACGCTGTTGAGCAACTTTTCGACAAGAAGCTCATGTATGGATTTGTCTGTGACTCTCATGACGCTGACTCTGCTACTATGTTCTCTGTAATTAGATACGGACGATGGATGTCTCAGGTCTCTGATCTAATATTATGCTTAGTATATGGTTGGTGTATGTCAGGACCAGTACACTCACTTTTTAGACTCTCAATCGAGGTGGATAATGAGTCTTGTAGAGTAAAAGGATTTGATAGCTAGAGATCCGATTTGGATGATATTTATATCTTGCTTCTTCAAATTAAATGTTTACTAAAACAGGCAACTTATTCACTGAGAAACAACTGGCAAACTCATTATAACTATCTACAGAACATAGGTGATTCACTGAGTATTTTACTCCCGCAAGTCTTTCAACAGGCAGCCAGGGTTTGGTCTCCTGACAGCTTTTCATTGTCTCTTTAAATCGTGAGTACGGGGATGGCCTCCTACTCTTTCCTGTGAATATTTCTTCTACTAAAACTCACACCTTAATCTAGTTTGCTTTTGTATATAACCCCATGACCTTCTTTGAAGTTCTGTCTCATAAACTTCCCATGCTGCCTGGACTGTCTTTGTCCCTCCATGTTTGCGGCGTTTTTAAAATCAACCTGCCATGTAATACATTTAGGCATTATATGCACATTAGTCTTTCAGGAGCTATGAACGTAATTAGTTGCTTGTTTGGCAGGATGTAACTAGTGAACCTGGATAGAGTGGCTACCTAAAGTTCATTGAGGTTTACGTATGCCAAGTCTTGATCAATGTGAGTCACTATTTGCTTTACATCGATATCTTGAACTAGGACTTAATTCACTGATAGCATTGTATATTCTGCTCACAGGGTATGAATATGGCTGACACTACTCATTTGCATTCGAGATTTTGCTTAATTTGCTCTTCATATTTCAATGCAACACCGCATGTCCCACCCCCCTCTGTTGAGGATTGGTAACCAACTAGCTGGTTGGCGTAAATCGACGACTCATGTGCTTTCTTATGTCCTCGATCTGGGCCTAAAATGCGTAAGTTAGTTGAGTTTTACTTAAGAAGTATGTGGAGGACACTGACAGTAGTGAGCTTCTCCTTCACCATGACCTTCCAATGACTTCCTACACGCTGGTTGAAGTTAGCAGTGATACAACCTGGTTCGGAAGAGAGAAGTCAAACCTGAATAACCTGATAGTTTCCACTCCCTAGATGCTCGTCTAGTTTTTGCTCGAGCAGCTTTTTGTTTCCATATTCGAAGGATAGGAATTGCGGGAACATCTCGTTTTGATCTGTCTCTGGTGATTCACTCATGATGGCAAAATGTTCGTTGGTTTAGGCTAGCTGTTGCATGGGTGATTCGTAAGACAGAGTCAGAGCTTCCCTTCAGCCTACTTATACATTTGATAGCATGAGAATCTCCGGTTTATACTGTCTCTCTTGTTGGGGCATATTGGTCACATGTTGAACGATTCTGGTTTGCCCTGTTGTCCTGTATCAGAAATCGATGTAGTACTCTCTATATAGACCATTGAGTCACTGATAGCTGTTTTCAAAACGTTCCACAATCATGTTGTGTACAATCATTGTAGAAAACCTGTGGAGGATTATGGACAAGCACTAGGATGCTCGAATTACATGTGTGTAGGTAAACCGAGGCTCCAGTCTTGTTCTAATGGAAAACGCCTTTTCTATTGTATGAAATAGTGTTTCAGCCTGCAGTGACACGTGAAAAGCACCCCATGACGCATTTAGTGAGTTCTGTGAAACCCGCTTCGACAGATATATGGCTGGAGGGATGGAGTAAAGCTTCACAGGCGGTTATTGTAGGTGATACATTACAAATCCAGGTTCCAAATCCTAGTTGTTTAAAGATCTAAGCCGCCTTCCACTTAGTTTAGGGCTTCTGGAACTTGTTCATGCACCCAATGCTACCTGAATAAGGTGGGACAAAGGGGCTGTGAATAACTGGGATCAAGGACCTGTGTCACTGCAACTGGTGTTAGGGTCAGTGAGTAGCGGGCAATGGCAAACCTATAAGTACATGGCACTACGGCCACGACAAATTTGTGAAATATCTATCTGTACCTACCAAACTTGGTAACAAACACCGGCTACAAGCAACCTCCATTAAACCTCTACCACAATGTCTTGGATTACTCAGCAATCAGAACTACGGCCAGAAGACTGGAACCTGCTTGACTTTGAGCCAAAGCCTAGCGAAGCGTTCACCATCTCACGCCGTTACAAACCCTCTCAATTAAATGAAGACCCCAGTACAAGCGACAGGTTAGATTTGCAGACAACCCACAAACCTCTCGAAAACGAAAGCGACGTTCAGTCATGGCTAGAAAGTATCGGCGGCCCAATTGATCAGAAGAAGACCACAGACGATGGGTTCTCAACTGTCAATTTGATCATGGCCTCGAAAACGGACTCTCTTGATGAGCTGCCGTTCACCAAATCAGGATTTGGGGACATCATGAAGAAGCTTTATGTCCATGGATCTATCGTCCGGGCTATAAATCGAAATACCAGTTGCGCATTTGTTACAATTCCGTTCAAGTGGACGGGCTCCGTCTCAACGGTGCCCTCTATAGGTGAGTAGGTATCTCTTCAGAAATCCCATATGCTTACAATATTAATAACAGTATACAACTGCCGAACATCGGCATGCTGGGAGGGCGACATGGCCCTATCGGTGACCTTTTTTCCGGATACTCTCACGACCAACGCAATTTGGTATGGATGCGATCTATCCAAGCGCGAGCTCTACAGTGACATGATCGCAGACTCCAAAATCATCACCGGGCAATTGAAGAACTTTGACGGCGGAGTATTCCATCCTCTAATTCTCCCTGTAATATTTGCAGGTTTCGAGAGGGAGAGACACATCGGGACAGTGAGAAAGTGTCTTACTCAGTTCATCCAGCGAATTCACGATCTTGCCTACCAAGACCAGGAGGCAACGAACGGAATTGAGACTCCAACAACCTCAGAGAAGGCAGAGGCTGCTACGGGAAGCTCGTCCGAAATCAAGGAAGAGTCCCTGGCGTCTTATTTCCGACTAGCATCAAGACTTCTTCACTCAAAGCCTACAAAGCCGATTCCTACACGAAAGACCAGCTCAAATCAGGCAAATGAGCAAGAACCTGCTGTCCTTCTTTGGCAAAACATTAGTTTTCTTCGTATTGGGCTTCAGAACTGGCAAACTCAGCTTCGAAAGATGATTAAGCAGGTTCAACAACTTGACGATACCCACTTCAGTCTTGAAGAAGAAGCCAGAGATCAGGCTAAGTTTGGCATCCTCCTCGAAGTTGGCTCTCGACTCAGGACAAGACTTCAGGATCTTGTCGATGAGTATGATGAGTATATCAGGCAATGTACTCATATCATGGATGGTTTGACCTTGGCGACGCAGCTGGTAAGTAGAACCACATAAGCATAAGGTCCAAGCTCAACAATTTAGGAACTCAACAATATCGGTCGAAAGGACGCAAGAACAAACCAAGAGATATCACGCGTCAACCTTGAAGTTGCGCAAATGACTCGTCTCGACGGCAGTCTCATGAAGTCCATAGCCACTCTCGGCATGGTTTTCCTCCCCGCTACCTTTGTATCCGTAAGTCTCTCAACGCCAATGTTTGCAACCGCTAACTCTTTTAGACTTTTTTCTCTATGGGATTTTTTCAGTGGACAAAGCAAGACGAGGAAGGAGACGAGACGTTATCGTCCTACTTTTGGGTTTATGTTGTTGTTGCTATTGGATTGACTATCTTTACTATGGCGATCTTCTATACTTGCGCTTTGAGGCGTAATTTTTCGCGAGTTGAGGATGAACATTCGGCTTGATCTTCGCAATATGATAATTGTTTCGTCATAATGAATAGTTAATTGACCATTCCTCGCACTTCACTTTTGCTTCGAACTTGGATAGTTATTTCTTGTGAAGCGAGTCTCCTCCTATGTAAATTTCCCTTGGTAAAAGAGAGATACTCATTTTAGATAAAGTCAGTGTTCTGCTTATACATGTCTCCCTTGTGTCATTCCCGAAATCACTGGTGTTCATTAAAAACCGGACGTCTTTGAGGCCATGCTGTAGTATGTCCACTCTAGCATTAGTGATCACCGTTCTAAAAGTCCAAGATGCTAAAAGCGTCATAGGCTGTAACGTCTTGAAGACTATGAAACCTACAAAAGTACGGCCGATAGCGAGGTCGTTGCTGCTCTCATAGCCAGCTCTGCCATGGCCACATTTGCTATCGAGATATGCGTCTTTGCGAAGAACAGATTGGACCAAATTGCCGTTGATATAACTGCCCTTATTGCCGCTCTTGCCATCACAAGCGAAGAAAGTAACACTCTTGAAAATTTGTTAGAACCTGGTTAGAGAGTTGAGGCCAAAACAGGAGTTGTATTATACAGAAATCTGTCCCTTGAAGTTACCAGAGAGATCTATCTTTCCATCAGCGCCCTCTCCAACCCAAAGCTTGAACTTCTCAGTGCCAGCAACAAGCTCATCTTCGTTGAGTCCAAACTCGTCGCCTGATGGGCAAGTAGCTGGACCAAGGAGATCATCACGGACTTCAAGACCCATGGGGTTGGGTCGTGTGGGCTGGGCAGCAGTGAATGCTGTGAAGGCTGTGATGAGAACTGCCAAGGTGCGAATATTGATTGAGGTAGAAGACAATATTGTTGATACATATGATTCGCTCGATTACGACTGAGTGATACTTGATTGCTCTGCCTGTTGCAAAAGACGTCGATAGCCCCTCTGGGTTTCACTTTTGGGCTAAAAGCCTAACGCAATTGATTGGGAAAAGACCACGCGCAAACACGGGGAAGTGATACTTTCAGTGATGTTCAAGATTTGTTTCTAATTCAGGTCTAATTTTCCCAATTGTCCCTACTGCTTCGACGTGAAGCTTATGAGCACCAAAGGATCGATAGATTGAGTGACCTCGAGGTCTCCAGAAACCAGGGGTGATTCTATGCTCTTCACACAACTACCTATGTTTAAGAATGATGCTATCTATAATGCTCACTTATATATATGTCAAATAGCTATCACCCCTCTCATATGATACTCGGTGCTAACCCTTGTGACCTATGGTCAAGCCTCCCGTTTCTCGGCCCGTATCTTATCCACTTATGACGATAGAATCCACAACAAGGATTTGACAAGGAGCCACTTCAAGCTTTGGCGAGTCCCCAGATTGAAGCTCAAGTGGATTTGACGTTATCAACAAGAACTTTGAAATGCCTGCGATAGCGGAACATGTCGACTTTTTTACCCCTCAATCTCCACCAATTCTTTAGTCTTCTACTGTGCTCATCTTTCTGTCAACTCTCTTTTGGTGCGCCGGTTATTATTCGGCCCACTTGGTACCCTAACATTAGTGGGGGTGGGGTGAGTCAGTTGGAGAAAGATTTTTTTTTTCTGGGTGGTTAAATGCTTGCAAGGTCCCTTGTTCGTTTTCAACCTGGTTTGCGATTAACCATCGTCACAATCCTCACCATTTGAATCATCTTCCCGTGAAAAAAACAAATCCTTCATACACAAAATGGGCGACTCTTTTGAAGATGCGGCTCCCCCGCACGCTACCTTCGACGTAAGATGATACCGAAGAATCGCTAAAACGGAGACCCTCTGAGCTAACCACTACTGTCTTCAAGACCGTGCTCGTGTTGGATTTGGGATCTCAGACCAGCCATGTTCGTCCTGACTTACCCCTGCTATACCATGCCAGAGACAAAGAACTAACAGGTTCAAAAGCTCATCTTGAGACGTCTTCGCTCTCTTGGTGTTTACTCTGAGATGTTACCCTGTACCACAAAGCTCAAGGATCTCACTTGGAAGCCCGTTGGTATTATTCTTAGCGGTGGTCCTGCAAGTGTCAATGACCCCGTTCCTCCTACCGTTGATCCTTTGGTCTTTGAGCTCGGTGTTCCTATTTTGTAAGTTGTAGGCTAAAAAGCATCAGTAAAGAATGATGACTAATATGTTGCGTAGGGGTGTTTGCTTTGGCAACCAACTCATTGGTATTATCACCTCAGAAGTGTCTATGTGATCATTGACTAATAACTATTCCAGCCTGGAGAGTCGACCCCAAGAATGTTGCCCCCGGTGTTAAGCGTGAGTATGGTGAAACCCAGATGTCCATCCGCAAGGTCAGCCCCCACGCCGATCGTCTCTTCGATGGACTCGGAGACTCCTTGAACGTTGTCATGAGCCACTTCGACAAGGTCGTTCACCTCCCCGAGGGTTTCAAGACCATCGCTACCACCAAGAACAGCGAGTACGCTGCCATTGCTCACGAGACTGAGCCTATCTACGGCATTCAATTCCACCCTGAGATCTCTCACACCGAGCGGGGTACAGATATCATCCGCAACTTCGCCATCAAGATCTGCGGTGCCAAGGACGACTGGAAGATGGATAACTTCACTGAGCGAGAGATTGTTCGCATTCGTAAGCTCGTTGGCGAGAACGCCCAGGTTGTATGTGTTATCCCTGCCTAGCGACACATATTCGCTTGCTCACCATTTCACAGATCGGAGCCGTTTCCGGTGGTGTTGACAGCACTGTTGCCGCTAAGCTGATGAAGGAGGCTATTGGAGACCGATTCCACGCTATCCTCGTGGACACTGGTCTCATGCGTCTGAACGAGTGCGAGCAGGTCAAGGAGACCCTTGACAAGCATCTGGGAATTAACCTTACCGTTGTCGACGGATCTGAGCTTTTCCTCGGCCGTCTTGCTGGTGTCACCGAGCCTGAGGCCAAGAGAAAGATCATCGGAGGAACTTGTAGGCGACCCCTGACAATTGATCAACACACCATACTGACCTCAGATAACAGTCATTGACCTCTTCGAGATTGAGGCTCTCCGAATTGAGAAGGAAGCAGAGAACACACCCCGCGCTGGAAAGGTCGAATGGTTCCTCCAGGGAACTCTGTACGCCGATATCGTCGAAAGCTTGAGTTTCAAGGGCGCCGCCAGTTCCACCATCAAGTCTCACCACAACGCCGGAGGTCTTCCCGCTCGTATGCAAAACGGAGAGGCTCAGCTCAAGCTCCTCGAGCCCCTTCGTGAGCTTTTTAAGGATGAGGTTCGAGCTTTCGGACGCCAGCTGAAGATCCACGAGGAACTCATTGGTCGACACCCCTTCCCCGGCCCCGGTCTTGGTATCCGAATCATCGGCGAGGTCACCCCTGAGCGAGTCGAGATCGTGCGACAGGCTGATCACATCTTCATCTCCATGATTCGAGAGGCTGGTATTTACGATGAGGTTACTCAAGCCTACGCTGCGCTTGACTCCAGCAGAGCTGTTGGTGTTCAGGGTGATGCTAGAGTTTACGGTTACATCTGCATTCTCCGAGCTGTGACTAGCTTGGATATGATGAGCGCCGAGCCCTACGAGTTCAAGTGGAATCTTCTCAAGGCTATTAGCAGACGCATTGTGAACGAAGTTGACGGTATTGCACGTGTGGTTTACGACACCACATCTAAGCCTCCAGGTAAGAGCCTACTTTCTCTTTTGTATGTATGTGATACTGATAATGTTATAGGCACTATTGAGTTGGAGTAAACTCTCCATCAGGTTCAAAAAAAGGAAAGGGAAAAAGGAAAAGAAAATTACAAGCTGTGCTTATGGCGCAGACCTGATATGGCGTTGATGGATTGATGAGATTTGCGGGATAGAGGGATAGAAGGGTATGTTTATTGGGCGCGGATTTGCGAAATAGGAGGCTTATATGACTTGACTCGACGAACAACGACACAGGCATTCCAGGCAACTTTCCATCTACTATTATGATACGGTGGAGGTACAGACTTTGCTGGCCGGATTCATTAACTTAGAGTCAGCTCAAGCTACAATAGCGAGGCAATGAACCATTACGTTGAACGTATTATTGTGTTAAGCACGCGCCATAATGTCGAGCGCATTGTGATTTTGAATGAGCCTCGGGCAAATCATGGGTAACATGGGTATCAACGATTGAACCCCGATGGATAATGGACCTCCAAACACTGCCACGTATACCCACAAAGTACACGTAGACATCATCAACATCGTCTCTTACAGAAACTATACATGCGACGATAGGTGTACCCTTTTGTAACTGTAGAATTATTCTACATCTCAACTTTATAACCTTTGTATAATCCCACTCTACCAATTAATAGTTCTTCGCACAGGCTCTATCCCATTCTTATCATCCATATGTGTCATCATCGTAACTACCGCCTCTCTCTTCTTATCCAAAAAGTCAAGCTTCACACTACACACTCGAAACTGCAATGGCATCTCATCATCCACATACCCGTACGTCCTGTCTTTATCAAGCACACACTTCCCCTGAACTTGCTTCCACAGATCTAGTAGCTCAGCTTCTCTCATCCACATAGCTTCAGCCAAACTCGCACTCAATGCTGGTTCCCAGAATCCTTCCAGCCGAGGTCGTCGAAGTAACTCCATAGCTCGTTTTCTAGATGGAATAGAAAATCCAGACTGTGCGATGAGGAATAGTGAACCGCTTGTTATTATAGAAGGAGTCATACCGAGTTTTCCTGATGAAGGAGAACTCCGTGCGAGGATCTTTTCGCTTAAGGTGTTGATGCGGTCGGCTACTAGAGGCATGTTAGCTCGCCGGGATATGGGATCGGGTCGTTCGGGGTCTGAGAGGAGATATAGGCTGTTACTTGACTGAGTGAGTTCAAGGACACAGAACTCAACAGAGTCATCTCCGAAACCGAGGTATGTAGTGAATTTTGTGATTGTCTTCTGAAGTTCCATGTAACATCTCGTATGAGCCGTTTGTTTAGCCAGTAATTTCTCATAACACTCTTTTACTCCTTCAGTACCATAGAGTTTATGCACATCGTCTCGATTCTCACTCCACCACAGAACTAAGCCATTCTGTAGTGACTCAGCAGCTCGACGAGCTCGGTATATAAACCCTGGAACGAGATGTCGTGGAGACGCAGATGATATCTCAGGAGATTTGTAAAATCTCCAATAGCCAAATGAATCTGTGCGACTCATTGTCGCTGCATTCTGATCATCCGCGTATCCTCCGCTGGCGAGTGTAAGAGATAACATCTCAAAGTCAAACAGCAAATCCTTTACTTGTCGAAGATTAATAGGCGTCGATGATATCGTATCATGTCGATCTCTGGTTATAGGCTGCGGTCGTTGAGCATCTTCTTCAGTTTCCATCTCTCAAATAAGATTACATCCCGCCGCGGTATGAATAACAAGAGCTTGTTTATATAACCCCTGTATTACACAGATACAAGTAAATATCGCACTCGCGATAACAGCTCTCCATCGATCTGTAGCACGATGTGAAGCAGGTTCTCTCAAGGTCACAATAGCAGCGTTAAACTGTTGTAGACAAAGTGCATACTGTGGTTTCGTCTCAGGTGCTCTATCAGTAGAACCACAAGCTTCATGGATGGAACCTAACGCAACGACGGCGTGCCATAGAGCGGGATCAGCGACGCAGACTTTTGGGAGTTAGCAACACCAAAAGTCAGCGTCGAACAGACTTGATAGAGCTGAACCTGTTACTTCGAGGAAGTAGTTATAACTGCGGATCTCATCTGGGTTTTTGCGAGGGATGAGGAGTTTTGGTGGAGGGATTAGAGATGGTGGTGTAATTGTTTGGTTGGTGTTGGGGTTATCTTTGTAACCTTCGCATTTGCGACCTGTAGATAGACATCTTTGACATGAAGGTCTAGCTTCATCGCAACGAACTCTTCTTGTTCTTGTGGTATCTGTTAGTCACTTTTCTTTCATTGCGATGAGTATAACCTACTTGCAAGTCCTACATCCTTGTCTGGACTTTTTGTGGAAAGCTCGACGTCGTTTCGGTTTAGAGACATCTCCGATTTCAGTATCGCTAAGCGGTTTAGTCATGTTTCACAAAGGTGTGTTAAGGAAGAGTTTGATGTATGGATGCAATGTTTCACAGTTGCTCGTTCAGAAGACTCTTTAAGTGAAGATGATTCGCGATCGAGGGGCTTGGACATGGCGAGCTGACAGTTACATTGAAGAATCAGCCTCACTCAAAAATGGATAAGCTTATCCGACCAACGAATTGAATGTTGAATACTACTAGAGTTCCAGTTTATAGAATAAGATCATACCATTGTAGTCGACAACTGCCGCTTCCACAGCCACTTACATGTCAGATATTGGTGAGATCCTTCACCAGAGCGCGACATAAGACCTAATGGGGATAAGACAGTGTCGATCTATGCGTAGTCTCTCAGCTCCTAAAGTATGCTTATTTCAGATTACTATCTAATCTAAGCGACATCACTAACAACCAACAATCAACTCATTGATACCATCCACCTCTCGCCACGACTTCAACTTCAACTTCTCACCACCATATCCCACCACCAACTGTCATCTCTCAATCCTTCCTCTTCAACCTAACTTCAAAACCAGGTAAACCAAGCGAAATCGCTTTGCCATTACCATCCAGGTTAAAAACAGCAAGGTCAAGGGAGAGACCAATATAGCCCATGCTGTCCAGTTGTAATCCAATCATCTTCAGAGACACCTGAAAAGGGTCAAAAATTGGTTCTGGTCATTTGTAAAGGTCTTGTTGAAACCACCTCGGACATGGAATGCGTATTTTGAATCTTTTTATCGTAAATGCTGAGTACCAGGCGAAGACCATCGTCACCCAGAGTATTGAAGATTGCTTCGTGATTGGCCATGACATCTGTGCTGTTGCTAATCCATTCGGATATTCGAAGTCCAGCGACGAAAGGTTCCATCGTGAGTGCTAGAATCGATTTGAGTTTCTTATCATTGGGTGCATGAGTTCCAATAAAGTTTTCCTTTACTTCGACCGTAGCTTGGGTTTGTAGTGCCCGTTTTCAACAGTATCGATGGAAAGTCGATCGATTCTCTTCCGCGCCTGCGACGAGGCAATTGAATCCAACACTGTAGTCAGGTATAATCACTGAGTCACACTTAGGGGCCAAACTCTCCAGGCTTCGTGTACAAGTCAATCACGGCTTGGGTGACTGGATGAGTATATCTGATGATCTCCTATCCCACGCCAACGCTCAAGTTCTTATTCCCAGTATCAGAGATTAGTTTCAACCGCGTTTTCGTTGCTTGCTCTGATAGCAGAGTGTAGTTAAAGCTCATCCCAAGTTGAGTGTGCTGTAGACTCCTCCTGATGCAGCTCCGAGGCCTGTGTCTGGGAAAGCATGTGATATGTTTCCACTCATTACAACATAATGATGTATCAGATACTTCAGATCATTGATCGAAGAGGACGACATGTTCAGGGTTTTGAAGAGAATTAAGATACGCGTCGGATAGTGTTTAGTTGGTGGGTTCAGCAAGTGCCGCTCCCAGAAGTATGAACCCATTTCGGTGTAGTCCAAGGCTGATAGGTCGGATATCTAGACTTGGTCTCTTTGATAACAGCTTCGTTTGTTCATTCTCTGTCCTGTTCCTCGCAGTATTTGCTCAGAGAGGGATTGACCTTTGGGAGTGGTCGAAGTCTCTTGCTGATGTTCTTCCATGCTTGAAGGGTTGGACTCGAATACAACGAAGCTAGTACAATAGAGCATTGTCACTAGTTTAAAATGATTGGATAGTAAAAGAAGTAATAGTTTAAGGTTGTTGATAGTAAGATTTCTGAGTGTGTCTCTTTATATATCCATCCTTCCAATTCTTCATGGCGACACAGCGGTCTTTTTTACTAAAAGAGACCATCGTTTATAGCCTTATCTGCAGCTTCAAAAGGCATATACGAAAAACAAGGCTATTCAATGTAAAGTCATAGTTCTATACTCAGTCATATACACGCAACAACTAACCCATCACTGATTGGCTACACAACCAGACAAGCTCGTATATTTCACCAATTGACCAATCAGATATGAAAAGGGTAGCTGACACCCCATCTCACCAAAACCTCATCTCACATGTCTAAGCCAGGACCTTGCATTACTAGAATATTAAATTTAAACATGCAATTTTCTTGTTTTTCTCCATCAATGACTTCATTGTTCGATTGCAGTGTTGTATTGGCGAGGCGCCGAATCAGCTTATTGTTGTTCCTGTCGGAGCGAAAGACCTCGTGAGCATAGCTGAGCTGACAGTGTAGATTCTACGAACTGTGTACTCAACCTTAATATTAAGACTTAGAGCATATTAATCTCATCATTGCCTATATTTCAAGTAGAAATACTTCCTATTGTCACCCACAGTCAGCCCATCAATCTCATCCAAGATCTTAAGTTAGACAAACTCATCTACCCTAACTTCACTCCACCAACTTGTAACTCTCCCACTCCTCATACCTCACTCGAACACTAAAACCTACTTCTAGAAGAAATGTCTTTTCTACAATCAGCTCTATATGGTCGCTCCGGGTATAATGTTTCCTCCTTGATGAACTCCCAAAACCTCACGAGAAATATTAGCCCACTCCAAGAGCCTTTTATTTCGAACAATCAAGAAACAGAAATGAAGCCACGAGGGCACTATGAATATCTAAAGGCCAGGTTGGGTATCTCATGTTAAAAGAAGAAAAAACACCAGCCGTACCTCATCCTAAATCGGTTCGGCATCAAAAGCACACCAATACAGACACCACCATAATCATAGAACTATACTATCATATTCTATGCTTCCTCAGCGTGTCCCTTTTTTCCCTTCTTCACTTGCTTAAAACCGTCGTATTCGCCGTCTCATCCATCAACGCCACTTCTAACTTCCAATCCATCCTTGACAACGCACCACTCTCCGTTCTCTAACCCTCAATAGGGATACCATTTGTATGGCACAAAGTCTATCCTCCAAACGATAAGAAAAACAAGAAAAAAGAAACTTCCAACGTCTAAAAGCCATATCCCTGGTGGTATCATAAAAGTGCCATCAACCGGTCAAAATTCCTTCATCTAGAGTCCATGGGTTGTTCAGTTTCACTGCCGGAATCTAGCCAGATGTGACATGATATTCTGAACTTTGGCCATATCATCTCCATTTGGTGGTGCACCGTTTGAGGGTGGCTGTGATCCATAAGAACCTCCATAGGGGGCTGGGGGGGGTGGCTGATGTCGAGGTTGTTGAGATACAACATTACCACCCAGACTTCCAAGGAGTGCTTGGATGTCAGGTTGTGCTCCGGCATGGTTCGGGCCAGGTTGTGCAGGGGGTGGGTTCTGGGAACCTCCTTGAACTTGTGCCAACAATTGTTGGAGCGATGCGGGGTCAAGTTGTCCCATCAAGTTCGCAATGTTAGCAACATTCACTGCAGGTTGCTGTTGACCGTATTGGGCTGGAGGTGGAGGACCAGGATAGCTAGGCGCAGGTGGTTGATAAGGAGGCTGAGGTTGACCTCCATATGGAGCACCGCCATAGCCGTTGCCCCCATAAGACTGGCCATAGTTAGGCGGGGCAATAGGCGCTCCTGATGCCTTGGCTCGAAGGATTACTTCAGCGGCAGTAGAGGGATCCAGGTTTTCGTACTGATCGAACCGCACGTTTTTGGAACCTGCTGAGCGATCGAATGCTTGTACTGGAACCTTGCCCGTCTTCTGCGCTGCAAGATCGAGATCAACAACAGCGTGTACACCTTCAGCAGCTTGCCGTTGAACAACCATGTCCTTGGGAAATCTAGGGTGCAGGTACATAACCTCAGACCTCAGACCCTTGGACTTAAAGGCTTGTTCCACCCAGCTGATGAAATCACGATTGACATCTTGCTGAACAATGACTTGAACATCAGGGACTTCGGTACCATACCTCCGTGGAAGTTCAAGCTCGCTCTCATGCCGGGGTCGTCCATAGGGACTAGGACTTCTTCGTCGATAGTTGTCCTTGTCATTACGTCCATACCCAGGGGATCGAGATCGTCCACGACTCCTACTGTTGTCATAATGGCTTCGATCACGACCATACGACTCGTCCCTTGCGTAGTCATTGCGATGAGGAGAATGGCCCCGGCTTGATCGATAATCATCTCGACTTTGATGCCCATGTCGATCATTCCGACGTCCCATGTCTCGACCCTTGTTCCTATCGGGACTGCGAGCTCTCTCCTTTTTGGACTTGTCCTGAACACGAGATACTTCGAGATCTAGAGAATGTTAGAGCAAGTGTGGAAACACCAAAAGGGAACTTACGAATTCTACGTCCTTTAATCTCAATACCTTGAAGATTATCCATCGCTCTCTGTCCTTCTTCTATGGAATGATACTGCACAAACCCATAAGCAGACTTGAGTGAGATTTGAGCAAGCCTTCCGAACCGATGAAACAAATCAAAGACATCACGCTTGGATACTTTGTCGCTCGAGAGGTTGCCTGTAGAAGAGAATATGTGAGCGCCATTTTTGGACGCGCCAGAGGCGGAGCGTGTACCAATAAAGATGCGCGAGCCCTCAGGAAAACGATCCCATTTAGCCTCCGACATGTATTGGCGCTCATCGGCTTCAAATTGCTCCCACTGACGCTGATACTCGACATCTTGAGCTTGATCAGCATTATATGGGTTGGACTGAGGCGGATATGGAGGGGCGTTCATGGAAGTTATGGCGAGGGGCATCTGAAGACCAGAGACGGGAGCAACCGGGAATTCACCCAAAGCATCAGGAATTGCGACAGGCGCACCAGTCGCCACATAAGTGGATGGCTGCCCGGGAGTTGGTGGCGCGGCTAAGCTCGAGGGAATACTAGCATTGATGCTCCCTGGATGGTGCTGGGAGGCGTACGTTTGAGGAACCGCTTGTGATAGCGGAGGCCTCGGTGGAAGAGAGGTTGATGATGGGAAGGCTGAAGGAGTACCAGATTCGTGTGACTGTTCACCTGTGGCGGAAAGAGCAGATGGATCTGTGTTGGAATTGGAGCCGGCTGATGCTGTGAGATCAGCGACCAGCCGTTGGATATCAGTTGAGGCAATAGCAGGCTGAGCCGCATTTGGAGACGATGTAGGTTGGTTGGAAGGATGCGACTGAGACTGAGCTTCGGAGGAAGCATTGGAAGCAGCTGATGTCGCATGTTGGCCTGGCTGCGCCGGCAAGGATGAATCATGAACGGCATGGGAGACTTGGGATGTGTGACTTGTCAAATGATCGGATGAAAGAGAAATATCGTTGGATTCTCGGTGTAGCGATGATACATCTTGTGGTTGATTGTCTCCGTCTTCAACCTCCTCCGGCCCAGTTGGCGAGTCAAACATCTTTGCGTAGTCGTCATTGCTGTCGGGAAGTTCCTGTTCGACCTGCTGAGGCACTTGGGTGACTGCACCTGTGTCATCCTCACCATAAGGGTCGTTGAGGCTGTCGTCATCTACGATATCGTCATCACCGGCCCCTGATGTGGGCTCAAGATTAGGGGCGTTGTTGATAGGGCCATTGGCGTCGGCGGCTGCGGCGGCAGCAGATGCGGCGGCAACCATGGCGTCAAGGGTATCAACCGTCTCTTGCAGTACAGGAACTGCCAGAGACGCAGCTGAATGAACAGGTGATGGGGAAACAGGGGAGAGGTTGGCGGCGGTGGCCTGGAGTTCTGCCTCGGGTTCTGTCATTTAATTCAGGCTGTGCTGGGGTTGGAGATTGGTGGGTAGCAGACAGAATGAGGTGACCCTCAAATGCGCCGGCAATTCAGTCGTACAGACGATGCGGGATACAAGCGATAGTGCGACTGGAGATGGAGCAGATGAGCTCGATTCTTCGGTTAGTCAAAGTACCGCCAGGCTATGGGCCTGGCGCAAGACGAAAGATGAAAGTGTGGAATAGACAGAGCAGAGTCTGAGTGGCGGTCAAAGCTCACAGCTGAGCTGACTTGTAGACCAGGTTGACGCGTGAGAATAAGCCACAAGAAAACTGGCACTCTCACCAGATGATCGATGATTAGCAAGGGAGATAGAAGACTCGACCAGCTTTGAACAGGGGAGTTAGTCGGTAGTAAAGGGTTTTGCGACGTCGGAGCTTGGCTAATCGCGCCAAATGAGTTGAGTTCTCCAGAAGAATGGGGCACAAGCGCGAGCGAGGGCACGTGATAAGAAAAGGAAGATGAGCTAATTAAGTGGAGGTAAGATGGTTGCGATACCAAAAGTGTTACAAGTTGATGAGCAGAGTAGAGTGGATGGATGATTGAGGGAGAAATGAGTAGATGATCAAGGTTAAAAAGGTAGGTAGGCAGAGTGAGAGAGTGAAAAAGGCTGGGCTGGTTTTCGGGGTGCAAATGAGGCTGATCGGGCGCAGGCGTCAACCACATCCAACGGAAGACTAGTACTAAATAGGCAAGGCGGTCAAGCACTGAAGAGGGCAGTTGATCAAGATCTCAGCCACAAGCAAGCATAAAACAAAAGCCAAGATTTGAAAGGCTCATACTTGTGGTTTATATGAAACATTGAGTTTCAAACTGAATTTTCACAAACCGTATAACGTCCTTTGTTACTGGACATGTCTCATATCGTAAGCCCCAGTCAATTGCTGTCTTTTACCATGCTTCGGCAGTTCTCTTTGACACCTTGTCTAAGAATCACCCCGGCACATTTGATAAGAACTCCATTTGCGCCTCGGTTCAAAAGATATCAAGCTTTTGATGCTGAACTCGACCAAGAAGCTCTATCTGAGGCTCGAACATGGTTTCGATCATTCAATCAATCCCAACTACCGAAAGGCAATACAACATACGCCCGCTCAAGTGGACCAGGGGGGCAACACGTCAATAAGTACGTTTAAACCTAACTTTGCTCAAAACCCCAACACTAACAAGTAAAAGAACAGAAACAAAAGCAATTACAGCATATTCAGTAGAACAATTGTTCTCGGTACTTCCAAAATCATTACATCCCAGTATCCGCAAGTCAAAGTACTACACAGCAACCAATGACTCTTTAACTTTTCAAGCTCAAGATTCACGGTCAAGGGATGCAAACGCAGAAGATAATAGAAGAAAGTTGGTCGAGGAGGTAACGCGCATATACAAAGAAGCTACACCTGCAGAGACGAGTGCGGAGAAGAAGAAGAAACACGATGAGATGTGAGTTGTGTTTGGCTGGGGATGTGAGTATGTTGCTAACACCAAGCAGCGGCAAGCGATTTAACGAATCGAGGATAAAGCAAAAGAAGTTTACAAGCGCGAAAAAGCAATCACGGAGAGGACCATCCGATTAAGCAATCGAATTGCGGAAATATTGTTTCCGAGGAGTTTAAATGAAACAAGGGCTTATTGGAGGTCATTATCCTGACTCATCCGACAGCTCCCTCAGTGAGGAGGCTTGACAGAATTCTTGTCAGTTGCTCGAATGGTGCTAAGATCTTTAGGTCAATGATAATACGCAGACACCAAAAATAGATCAATTCGTTATATCTCTTCGAAAAGCAAGGCTTTGCAACGCATTTGAAAGCTGTTAGGTGTAGGCAAAGTGTTGCGGATACCAACATGTGACTAGATTACGATGTGGTCAATTGAACTAATGAAAGGAGTGCAGATGAAAATGGAGCATTGTGCCCCGTACTATCAATGCAGTCGATACAATATTGAGTGGAAACGAAAAAAGTCAGTATAATCCTTGATAAAAGACTTTGAATTGAGTATGATGCGCTCAAGGGTAAGATATCGTCATTATCACACTACATCACAACAATACCCTGCATTGATATTCTGTAGTAAGCACATAATTCTCTCTTATTCTACTCAGGATATAACGGCAGTGTATCAGTAAACCACGAATAAATAAAAACCCCTACAACCAATTATTCACTCCCACTTTAAAGGGTCTAAACTAAAACTAAAACGCCTTGTTCTATTATCGTCGTTCTCTCACTTGTCACTATTTCATTCAGCTCACTTCACTAGGCTTTGTCTGGATCTGACTCGAACCCCACCTTTTAGCCCCCGATCCTTCAAACCGACTGCCCAGCCCAACTCAACCCTCCACTTCAGCCCATCTCATCATCTCGACACTCGCATTTCTTCAGCTGACAAACTGTACTCTCTCTCTTCAACCCAAGCGACGTTACAATCTTGTATCCATATACTTACCATCCATCGCATTCTCTTCTCACCGCGACTACGCGCGACTCGAAACCCCTCTAGTTTGCTTCTGCGGGGCATCGCGATCTTATCTCCTCTCCTCACATTCTACAACACACTCGAAATGGCTTCTGCTGCCCCTCAACAACCTCAAGTTCAACCTTGCAGGTACAAGGTTGGAAAGACGCTGGGAGCTGGCTCCTACTCCGTTGTTAAGGAATGCGTCCATATCGATACTGGTCGTTACTATGCTGCCAAGGTCATCAATAAGCGACTCATGGCCGGTCGCGAACACATGGTGCGCATTCTCCTTCTCTGCTGTTATCACTCTAACGTGTAATGCGCATCAGGTCCGCAATGAAATCGCTGTTCTGAAGAAGGTCTCCATGGGCCACCAAAACATCCTCACTCTCGTCGACTACTTCGAGACCATGAATAACCTCTACCTCGTCACCGATCTTGCTCTAGGTGGTGAACTCTTCGATCGAATTTGCCGAAAGGGATCCTATTTCGAGTCAGACGCCGCTGATTTGGTTCGCGCCACGTTGTCAGCAGTTGCTTACCTCCACGACCACGGCATCGTTCATCGCGACTTGAAGCCCGAGAACTTGCTCTTCCGAACCCCCGAGGATAACGCAGACTTGCTCATTGCAGACTTTGGACTTTCACGAATTATGGATGAGGAACAGTTCCACGTTCTGACTACAACCTGCGGTACTCCCGGATATATGGCTCCTGAGATCTTCAAGAAGACAGGACACGGCAAACCGGTTGATCTCTGGGCTCTTGGTGTTATCACCTACTTCTTGCTTTGCGGTTATACTCCCTTCGACCGCGACTCTGACTTTGAAGAGATGCAGGCCATCCTCAACGCAGACTACAGCTTTACTCCTATCGAATATTGGCGTGGTGTTTCCAGTCATGCAAAGGACTTTATTCAACGTTGCTTGACTATTGATTCCACCAAACGCATTACCGCCCATGAAGCTCTTCAGCACCCCTTCGTCGCTGGCTTTATCAATGCCGAGGGCGAGAGCCAGAACCTCCTACCCAATATCAAGAAGAACTTCAACGCTCGTCGAACTCTACATGCCGCTATCGATACAGTTCGCGCTATCAACAAACTGCGAGAGGCCCAGAATGGTATGATGGATGGAGCTCGCTCAAAGGAGCCAAGCCGCAATTCCGCACGACAGCAACCTCAACAGCCCCCTAACAACAGAAAAGGAGACAGTGCCATCTCAATGGGTACCAATCAACCTAAGGATAGTGGATATGGAACACAGACTGAGACTGACGTAGTTATGGGTAACACATCAGCATCCAACGTACCATCCTCATTGCAACCTGGAAACAACGGAAATCGAGTCATCGAGACGTCGAAGGGACTTTGGAGTGGTTCTACGACGAACAGGTAGAACCAAGATGAGATCGAAGCGTCCAAGGCATTACTGGGTTTGTGGGCTGGTGAGAAACGGAAGAGATGAATGGACTACCACAAGAGGAGGATTAGCCCATGCAGCGATATGAGTCGGATACAGAAAAAAGAGACGATATCCTATCCTATGCTCATGCACAACAGGGCTACAGGATCAAACAGCGATTTGTGTTTTTTTCTTTCAGGAATGAAGTGCGATAGGGATGATGAAGAAAGTATATATTCGGTTTTCCTTCATTTTGTTCTCTCCTTTGTGTTTCAAATCTGATGTTAGTAACTTTACTTTTTTGTATCGTCCTCTCATTTTGATAGATACCAGTGACTTTGCAACTCAGGTTGGAATTAAAGCATTTGAACAGCTATCTCCGCGATATGTCACTCACTTAGAACTCATTGGCCTGAGACTATCTTTTGATGAACGAATCAGTAAGAAGCAAGTGGATTCATATGATCTGATATGAGTGTGTAATCAATGATATCAGTCTTTTGTCATATACCAATGTTCTCGCTTTATCAGAGTCTAAACACAGGAGAGCAAATGGTTAACACAATTACATCATAGTTTAAAGCCTGTTAAACCCTGGATATCTTACTGAACCACCCAACACCAAGCTGAAGTTATCCGCAACTTCAAATTATCATCAACACTAACCGAGCACATCGCCAAGTCGGCGCTTATAACTGCCAAGGTTTAAGGAGATGGCACGTGCTTGGCGTTTATAATCCCATAGTAGCGTAGTATTTTAGACACACAACAAGTTGCAAGAAAATTCTTGGGTCAGATTAAGATCGGCATTGTTGAGATTTCAGTATCGTGAATGGATCCACTTGCTCGCGTGCCAAGGATATGTCTTTAGACAGCAGAGAGATCTGTTAGGTCTTGAGGGATAGCTAAGTTATAGGCAAGTTAGGCAGAATTAAGTTGGTGACTGATATGCGCCCTAGATAGTCAGAAGAGAACTAAGTTGGAGTGTAAGTACGGATAGGAGGCTACATTCACAAAGTATAATATGACTGGGACTGATGTAATATGTGACAGTGACATTTTTCTGTCAATTCGTCTAACTGCTAATATCTAGCGAATGGTATCTTTGGTATTCCTTTTCATTTCTTTTCACCAAAGTCAGCTGGCCTCCTTGCGCCGCCTGGCTTTTTCTCTCCAGGATCATCCAGGTTCGTGCAGCGAGCCATATGGTCCTATTTCTCTCCTCCTCATCATGAGTAGGGTTGATTATCCCTCTCGTATCGTCGTCCAGGCTCTTCCTAGCGAGCGTATCGGTGCATGACATGACTTCGTCTCATGTCCATGCACGAATTAAACTTCCTCTGATTGTACACATTACTCTATTCAGGTCCGGTTTTGTCCTTCCGTAAGGGTATACATTAGAACGGGACTTCGTGCCCCTTGAACCCATTATTACAGTTTGCCGTCTGGCCCTGACGGCCCTGCGTCAGAATCCAGTATCTGCCGTAGTAAAGCACCGTATTGCGCCATTTCGCTGTGCCGATGAATGCCAAAGATGTTATATATATAAAAAAAAGGATAAGGTCGAAGATTAAAAAGGGTTCGGGCATTAAAATCGTAAAATCCCAACATAGGCTTCGTTGCCCCGGCGTGGGATGAGGTTGTCGGGGTGATGGGCGTGTTATTATTGAATCGTACCGATTATCGGGACACGACAACCTCGCTGAGCTCCACATCTCGAGCGTGATTGTCCCAGAGGTTTCTGTTGTTATCCATATCATCATCCAGGAGGCCAGGAAGAGCTTCCTCAGACAAGGTTGGGCTGAGAGTTCCACTGCTGGAGCTGCAGCTTGAGCTTGCAACAGTCCAACCATCGCTGGAGTCGGCACGAGGGCGACCCAGCAGACCCATACCAAAGTACTCGCCATACTCCTCATCGGAAATAGCGTTGCGGTCACCATACTCCACGTATTCGTATTCCCATCGAGTGATCTTACCCTCCTGTCGGCGGGGAAGCCATCTAGCCTTGGCAGCGTAGAAGAAGCAAGAGGCAATCAAGCCACCCACAACCAGGTCAATAGCGTAGTGGTGGCTGAGGTACATGGTGGCCCAGCAGACCCAACCAGCGTACATGATGAAGTAAGTTCGGAACTGAGGGAAGCAGTGAGACATGAAGAGAGCCTCGAGAACAGCGTTTGCGGCGTGGAGTGAGGGGAAAGCACCGAAGGGAACAGGTGCAGTGCTGAAGTTGGTGGTGTAAAGATCGATGCCGAAAATGGCGTCAATGCGGGCGAGTCCAGCGGGAGATCCAGGCATGCCGTAGGCAGCGGGCTCAAGACCATGCTCCATCTCATACCAAGGGGGAGCACAGGGGAAGAGAAGCTGAATGGTGACACCAAGAATGCTCATCCAACCGAAAGTGCGCGCCCAAACAGGGGCGGTACCAGGGGCAGCGAAGACGAACATAAGCCCAGCGCAGACAGCGGGAGCACCGAAATGGCAAAGGCCGTAAGGGATCCACGCAAGAATGTCCAGGACTGAATGTTGATGGGCGGAGAGAATGCTCGAAAGGTTGGCACCGTACAAGACGTTCTCGAGGGCGGGTAGCACGCGGACCCAAATGTGAGGTCGGTACTCGTTGGGGATAAATCTGAACTCAATTAGTAAAATTCAACGGGTAATGAAATGTAGACATACCGACTACAAAAGAAATATAAGAGCCAGGTCCAGATTGCGACTGATGGCAGGAAGAATTGACGGGTAGCAGGCATAAGCAGGATCCAGACGCTACCAACAATAGCTAGAAGCTTGACACCAGGAGCCGGGGGAGAAATCCAGAATGAGAAGAGAACAAGAAGTCCAATGACAGCATACTGGAGATCTGAGGTCTTCCAGTGGTGCTTCTGAAGATCGCGGACACCATCCCATGCATTAAATGAGGTCTTGAGGCTGGTGATCTCTTCGTTACCAGGTCTCGATTTCGACTTGGTACGTCGGCGGCCAATTCGATATCTGGGAGGAACAGTGTTGAGAAATGGCAGATTAACATGCTCGGGCCATAGTAGCTGGAGCTTAGGCTTCCCGGAAAGGGTGGCGGTGAAGTCGTTCATGGTGAAGGTGGAAAAGTAGTAGTCGACGATGATTCGAAAGGGGGCGTGTGTTGATTATTTGTAGCGTAGCGCAAGATAACTTCGAAGAAAATCGTAACGCGTAGTCGGTAACCCAATATGAATACCCAAAAGCTACCTCATATCCAAGTTGACCTATTTACTTGACTTGCAGGCATACAACGATGGCGTCGGATTCGTCGGGATGGCCGTCTAGAGAGCGATGGTTGTCGAGTCGCAGAGAAGGGAGGACGCACGCGACAAGGGACAGGACAGCCACACAAAAAGAATTGTGAAGCTAGGAACCTGAACGTCGAGAGGTGAAGAGGATAGATGCTTTAATAAGGTGCGAATCTAAGACGAAACCAAGCCGAGGATCGAGGAGAGAGAAAAAGGGAGAAGAGAGGAAGACGGAAGAAGAGGAAATGGGAGTAGTAATATGAAGAAAGTGGAGGGAGTGAGTGGAGGAGAGAGGGATCGAGTATGAATTATGATGACGAGGTGCAGGAGAGTGATGCAGCAGGGGCGTGTCCAGGCGGTAGCTTGGCTGCCGGCCACTAGAAGCGCTGAAAAATCAAGGTCTTTACAGTGAGCTATCCGCTAAAACTTTTACTCTGGACAGGGCAGGTTCAGCGCAGGATTGCAGTGGGCGCTAAAGCTCGCTGCTCATCACACCCGACTCCACTCTAAACCTGCGCAGGATTTTCCTCTGTCCCCGTCCTCATCTCAAATGAACCCGCCCGGATGCTGCGGGAGGAGTCATCGAGCTACAAGGGTGTTGGGTACCGACCGACTGCGACCAGCCAACAAGCCTCAGCGGGGCCCCTGGTACTGAGGAAAAAGACCAGGGTGTTGGGCTGGAGAGATTGCACTGGAGCCAGCGCCTAAGCCTGTTTAGCCCTTCTCTGACGCTCAGACGGAGCTGTTTTGTCAATTGTTGGACCAATCAACATAAACGAATCAGACAGAGTTGCTGACAGAGCACACGACACGGACACCGCGGAGGAACGGGGCTTGTTGCATCCCGAATCAAGGCGTATTACCGTAATTTCCTTCCAGGCGGATGCCAAGACCTTTGAGCGGGCTGAGTCGCGTGAGGATTGCCCTGTCAAATAACGCTTACACTTCCGCGTATGTGACGCGAGCAGCGATTAAAGAGCACGTTTAAAACTGAGGGGGGGAGATTAAAACAAGGCAGACGTGGCCAGTACTGAGACTTCTGGTGAACACAGAGAGTCAAATGAGCCGCAGATGATAATGCTCTGACATTGAGTTTTCTTAGTAATTTGATTTGACCACTCATAATCCTAGAACGGGAGGGAGCCCACGGAGTTTACTGCATGTAGTACATCATTCTCAGCCTTGGCAGAGCTGCTGGGCAACGAGTAGAACAACTGAAAACGTTAACTACTGGTACCTTGGCAACGCAAGCGAACAGGCCTTTTGTACAAGTCCACATTGTTTGAAGTCCAACGGATTTTACGTTTACAGCATAGAAGTCAATGGACTACAGTCTGCAAGTACCCTTCGAGTCGGCCGTCGGAGGCTGCCAAGCTCCATGGGGGCTCCGAACTTCCGACTCCGACGAGTTTAACAGTCCGTTATTGTCGGACGCACTGCATGAGATTAGAAGGGCGATCTGCCGACGTGGATGGCTCACACAGCCCAGCCCAACACTAGCAGTCTTCAATTTCTGACCTCAGCGAGGTTGACCCATGATCCCATGTCGTAGATTACACTCGCTCTGATGGTAAGACAAAACGAAACGAGACAGGACTGATGATGAGGCTTTGATTGTAATCGATCCACTCCTGAATTACATCTTTGTTGTCTTTGATAAGGGTCTACGTCGATGACGGTGGCTGATTCTCTGACAAACGTCACTATCAGAAACGGTCCTCGACGGTGTCTCTTGGCCTACATGCACAGCCTTTAGCTTCAAACAGTGACAGACTGCCAACATCGTCTCTTGATCCGATGCCAGCGTCATGACTGTGGCACAGCGACATGCGCCTGGGTAGATTTCGATCATGTCCCTTCACAAGCCAATCAGATCAGAACGGGAATCTACGTAGGCGAATCCTCCTCATGTGTTCAGCCAGCAAGCGTGTTGTAAGATGATGACGATCGCTAGATCAAAAATCCAACCTGACATTTGGTAAATTGAACAGCTCACGTCCCCATGTGTTGGCAGTTTTACTGCAAGGTACTCCGTAGTAATTTGAGAATCATGAAGCTTGCCGCCCTGCTTGCAATTGAAACATGGAAGCGAAGCGAACCACCCGGGGATATCCTTATCCTTAACCTTCAGGCTTCAAGGGGATAATTCCGCTGAGGTCATAATCAATTTGCGCACCCGAGGAAACTTCCTGCATCTCATGTTTTTCTATCCCGTCTGTGTACTAATTCATGCAACCGGATATTCCGCTAAGGGGTAAGAAACAAAGCTTTAGTTAAAGCCTTGGTTATTAGCAGATCCCCAATATCAACCGAAAGCAATCATTTAATTGAAAGGATGAAATACTCCTTTCTACATAGCACAAAGAAAAAAGACTCCACTGCAAAGTTTCACAGGCCGCAAACTGAGGATGGATGATGAACAATCAACCATTGAGAATCACTATCAAAGACAAGGGTCAGCTTGCTTCTTTGGCGCTAAACAGGAGCTGCATCTTTTTTGGTCGCATTTTCAAAGGAAGGAAGCGAAAAAACGGGTACTTGAGATGGATGTATCTTTTTCTTCTTTTACTCCAAATTCCATCCCGCTGGTGGTGGCTGTTGCACCATCCATGCTTACCTCACTCACACCAAAACTTCAGTTCAGCGCTCCATGGTGCAGTACAAGTATCATTTCGATACAAATCATACTGTAAGATACCTTGGCAGTTTCAGATGATCATCGCTGCAAGTGTGAATACTAGCTGTCGAGCCACGGCAGCGGCGCACTCTATCTCATGTTAGTGTGAAGCCAAACATATCACCAGCCTCTTGTCTGTCAGCACGAGGTTTCTTCGACGCAGAGTCCAACAAGCAGTCATGCTGTCTAGGCTAGCCAATTGATATCACCACATGTTGGTTCAAACGGCGTGACTTCATCCCGACATGGAACAGCTATGCGCCGACGATTTTGGTTCCCTCAACAGGTGGTCTCATTAATTGTTACTCTGTAGATCTCTTTACTCAGCCCTGGAACATGGAATGAATGTGAATGGCGATCCGCGTAACGGTTTGAGGCTTCATGCACTCCAAGTTCATGGGTTCGCTTCACATAGACCCTTAAACAGGCCTTAAACACCATAGCCACAACGCAAGCTCGAGAGACATACAGACGAGCAAGGGTTATGATCCCACGAAACGTTTATCTCACACATGGACTATATCCCACTCTCTACTGGTCCTGTTGTCATCTTTCTTTGCATCTTGACATTCGGATGCAGCGGAAGTTGGGTTTCTTGATGTTTTACACAAAGGAAACCGTTTGGAGCATTTCTGACCACTCAGCGAACTCATCAGTTGCTTAGAAGGTTTTTAGTGCGACAAGCCTCATCGTCATTAGATAGTGACGTTGATTTGATAAAAGGTTTAGACTAAAAATCATCTTCGGTCTGGGAGACTGGAGCTTGGTATATCCTCCGGAGTCCGACTCCGACGCTGCGGACTTTTTTTTTTTTTTTTTTTGCTCTTGATGCTGTGATAAAAATGGAGGCTCTAACGGCCGCTCGGGTCTTATTTGTCAATGCATGAGGCGCTTCTCGCTCGGTGCGAAACGAGGCGCGAGGCCATAATGCGAGGAAATTGAACGTGGATCCTCTTTTGAACGCGGAAAAGAAAAGAAATGCAGTAAGCAGAGCTGTGGAGGTTCGGGTTCAGGGTCTAGAAGAGATTAGGAGGGTCGCTTGCGACAGGGGCACGAAACTCATCCAGTCCCTTGGAGACAAGAAAAAAGTCGTGTTGTTCGCGCGCCATGTTGCTGATAAACAACATGATCAGTATATTGGGAATTTCCTTTTTGCAATCTCCTCCTTGTTAAGCATATTGTTTATGTGTCCCTTCAAGAGCCGCCCGTGCACGGCTTCATCTTCATTAAGCAGCACCCATGTTACAAAAGCCAAGGTCGAATCGAATTGAGGCGGACTGGCCCAAGTTCAGGAGATCGTCAAGGGTCCCCTACCTGCGCACGAGACTCTGTTGCGCGCGATGCCGCTAGTCTTTCGGAGAATGGGATGGATTAGTTTCAACTCAATTCCGGACTTTAGATAGAGATCAAACATGTTGAAGTCAATCAGGAGATATGAGACATGAACTGGTTACATGTTCGAGTCATTTCAAGGTTTATCTCGGTGATGAGCCAATGTGTTGGTTGGTCATATCCATAATAAGCACGATAGCAGGCAGACAGGTCGCTGTCTTGATTTTACAGTTGATCTCCTTTGATCTTCGTGCAGATTCTTGAATATCTGACCATCAGACTTCACATGGTCCAGACCGCATTCCCACAACGCATGCATGGGCAATGACTGTTCACTGCTGAAAACTGTTGCGTGCTATTACTGCGACATCAAAGACCAACGCGGTATGCAAGCACACGCCTTTAGAAGCTAATGCCCAATCAAAGATACATCTTGGTCCATTCTTACTGGTCAACCATAAGTGACTGCTACTCTAGCTTCACACCTTGCCCTCGTGAGCTACAAACTCCAAGGTATATATCATGGATTAGGTATCATGATACCAATACAAACCTGGAGCCCAAATGCAGGGCGGTCAATGCGAGAGGTAACCGAGACAGCCGCCATAACATGTTCTTGATGCTGTCATAGTCTTGGTCAGACAGAAAAACAGACAGTTGTAATAAAAAAAAAACTTCGTTCATCGTTCATGATGACTGACAAGTTCCCACAACGGGCGGGAGTAAATCTTTGTAAAAACCCGCTGTATAGTTCCACCTAAAACTAGATCCATCAAACTTTGCCTTTCAATATTGACTCGGCCGAAATTTTTTTCTTCGATATTTTTTTTTAATCACTCAACTTATTCAGGACTAAAGTCCGTTGGTCTCGGCCCATTAACACATGCATGTGGAAATAACAGTAAAAAAAATCAACGGACCCGCGATCGGTAGTTTTCGGCCGGCGTTTACAATCGGAGTCTTGTAAGATACCGAGCATGGGACGATGCAAAGAAAATCACGGTCTCCTGACAATTGACAATACCGCATTAAGATTTCGCTTCGCGTTGGCCGGATCTTGAAGACCCCGACGAGTGCGGTTCCTTCGGCTTCGGGTCTTGGCTAATTTATCAGACCACATCACATCACATCACATTAGTTAACTGCTCTCTCTATCTGCTTGTAACTTTTGATCTCGCGGTTCGCCTCGTGCTATGCACGTGGTTAATGGATATCCCCGGGTTTCTGCGTGACATACCTTCAATTCTGTAAGTGTGGTATGTTTAAAGTGAGGCGCTCTATCGGTTTCGACCGTTTTTGTAACACTTTCATGTTCGAAAGCGTAACAAATGCGAGGAAGACAAAAAGGTGAGACATTGCATTTCTCACAACTCACTCATGTGCTGGTTGCAACCCGATCTTGGCTGGCAACCACGCTATCCAAGGGTTACAGAGATGAAATGTCTTAGACATAACCAATGTGAATGACTTCGTCTAAGATCTTTTTGCCCCGCATGCTACCGCAACCAGCTACGATCGACCAGTATCATTCATCTTCGCATAAACTGCGGTCAACCTTGGACCCTTGGCTAAGTAGCCTTAGCTTAGATGCTGTACCCTGTGAGGCTGGCGGTGAAGGAGAAGAGATATCGGTAGTCGAAATCTGCGCCAGTGAAACTACTGACGTAGGTAGGGTAGATCTGGAGCTATGACTTTGACGCATGACCAACTGCTCTTTTCAGGTATCGAATTGACTACATGATAATGCTGTACCAAAATAAACAATCGATTTTAGTAAAAGATACTCTTGGATGTCATGCCATATCATATCAATTCTTCATCGGTGATCAGCGGCCTTTTGTTTTCAGCTCTCATCGCAATGGCGTCAAAACATAGTCTCACGTGAGTCTAAATCGCGGACGTCATTCCATCCATCTACACACCCTTGGAGGTTGGGGGAGGGGGCGTGTATGTTTGAAACTAAGGAAGTTTGCGAAAAATGAATCATGGCTATATTAATGGAGCTTTCTTGGGGAATTGACTTTGATGTGAATTCCATGGCTTTTTGCGGGGATATAACGTTCTGAGCTGTGGTATTCTAGATTCTGAGTGGAAGAATGGCTGGGTGGCTTGAGTTTAATGTTTGTGCATGATGTGTTTATACCGTTGGGAAAGAGATTGGCATGTTTTGGATTAATAAACGGGCTTTGCGTGTTGTTAATCACATGTTGTCTTGTCTGAAAGTGGTGATAGCTTCATGGTCCTTGGTTATAGGGTATGTGACTACGAATTGCTGCAGCAAAACTGTCCAATATTGAGGCATGCCTCAAGAGGATGACTGCAAGCTGTAGATAAGAGATAAGGCTTCATACTGTTATGAATTAGATATAAGCACATTGAAACACCTGTTTCAAGTATCAACGGCTTACGCGAGTCACTCTTAGATATAACATATTCGCAATCTGCAGATCATACTGATTTGTTCTCTAACATAGACTACATCATAACATACACCATATCGACACTCAAAGCCTAGCAAATTAAAGCTTCAAGTCAACCTCACAAAGGCCACTGTCGACATCTTCCCTTCATCCCCTTCTCACACCCTTTTTTTTCTTTTCCCTTTGCGACCAAAATGCACCACCAACGCCATGCCGCTGAATTCCAGAGACCACTATCTGTCTCGTCGCGGTATCGAAATGCTTGCAGTTTCAAGCCATGCGCGAAGATAAAAAAAGAAAATTCGCGTCGTTCTCCTATGTGCATCCAACACCGTTCAGCCACTACCATAAACAGCCCATTTATAGTATAGGTTGGCGTGTTGATAGAGGCGATATGTACCGTCTAACCTCTCGAAGGATCACCGGATGGACCCTTACTAGCTCTGTTCTTGCGCTTGCGGTTAATACTATGAGGACTCTTGTTCACTTTGGAATCCTATTCCATTGAGCGCTTCTTGGAGCGCTTCACCTTGGCTTGGCTAGGTGAAGCTGGAGCCTGCGATGATGGAGCAGGTGCAGGAGAAGACCTGACAGGTGATGAGTGAGGGATAGAGGGGATAGGAACCACACTCTGGCGAGGAGCAGCAGCAGGAGTAGGGACAGAAACAGGAGTCTCCTTGACCTTCTTTGACTTCTTGGAAGCCTTGGGAGTAGGAGTTCCCATAGGAATTGTGGGAGGCAGCACGGGAGTCTGCTTCTTTACGACGGAAGCGGGCTCGGAGCCTAGGTCGGGGCTACCAACTCGGTCCGTCTTTTGCTTCTTGGACTTGTTGGCTGCTGATTTGGCCTCTGCTTGAAGTTGCTCGGCGACAGCTGCGGCGTCGTCTTCAGAGGCTGTGAGCTTGCGCTTGTTCTTGCGGGCGTCAGGGGTTTGCACATCTGTTAGAGAGCTAGCGGGCTCAGGAACGCTTCCCTTCTTGGACTTCTTATCAGAGGTCTCCTTGGACTTTCGCTTCTTTTCCTTCTTGGCAGCCTTGGTTGACACAGCGGGGGCCTCATCCATCTCAACATCCTCATCTTCGCCGATGCTACCCATGGGCTCGTTGACTCCGATGGGTTGGTATCGAGCCTTCAGGCCAGCGGGCTGAGCGCGAGGGGTGGGCTTAGGAGCAGGGCCGACTTTGCTGGAGCCAAGTTGTGTTATCTTCTTGACCTGCATCACTTGATCGACTTGCTTAGGAGCTGAGTTATGTTAGCACGGCACTTTCATGAGCGGCAATTACGCTTACTGGACTGGTACTGAGAGCTATTGGAGGGAATCATGATTTGGATGTTACCCTTGGGTGCAATGCTCTCAAAAGAGACACCGTAATCATTGCCGTTGTGAGAGAACAGCTTGTCGGTTGAGTTTGCCATAGGGATTTCGAGATTTTGAACAACAGAGATAGGCACATCGGAGGGAACTGTGAAGTACCAGAACTGCTTGCCCTCGAGGTTGGCCTTGCTGCAGATCTCAGCAACATCCTGACCGTTTGTGCCATCGTCGCCCTTACGAAGGACAAAGTCGGGAGCAATAAAGTTGGGTAGAGAAAGTGGTCCTTTGCGATCCTCGATATGCATGGATTCGTCAACCATCTCCTCGTCGGAATCCTCCTCTTCGCTGGAACTGTCTGACTCGGGAGCGGCAGGCTTGGCAGCAGCCTTTGAGGCGGGCTTTGCGACGGCTTTAGCAGCGGGCTTGGGCTGTTCTTCCTCCTCGCTTTCGCTATCACTCTCTTCGCTGGAGCTGTCTGATGTAGTCGCAGCAGTGCCGTTCACTGCGGGCTTGGCTTTGGCAGCTTCATCCTCGCTCTCATCTTCGCTTGAGGAGTCGCCAGATTCACTGCTAGAATCAGAGTCGTCCTTCTTGGCCGTAGATGGCTTGGCAGCAGCCTTCTTCTTATCTTCCTCATCGCTATCGCTATCGCTTTCCGACTCAGAAGAGCTAGAAGTACTGTCGGTCTTTGCAGCTGTGCCGTTGGTCTTGGCCTTGGTCTTTTCATCGTCAGACTCGTCGCTGCTTTCTTCGCTAGAAGAGTCTGCTTTCTTAGCGGGAGCAACCTTCTTTACAGAAGTGCTCTTCTTGGAGGCGTTGCGCTCGACGTCGCTATCGGCGATTTCATCCTTCTTGGCAGAGCGAGCGGGAGCAGCCTTAGCAGCAGATTTTGTCTTGCCGGTAAGCTTGTCCATAAAGTTGCCGGGGTTGCCGTTACTGCTATCGCTATCGCTTCCACTCGAGCTCTCCTCGTCATCGTCATCATCGTTGTTGGAGAATATCTTGTTGGCGTCGCTCGACTCTTTCTTGATTGTTGCAGCACGGTTGCCGGGGCGGCGGTTGAACTGCGCTTCGGCGGATAGACCCTTCTTTGTGTTCTCGATGTGCTTGTTAAGGGAATGCACCTTGAAGGGTTCTTTAGGCGCCATCTTTGGCGATTTTGAGGAGTAGAATTATCGGTGGTGAGGGTGCAATGGGCGAGATGAGGTTTCTCGAAGTGAAGTTGAAGTTGCTAGAAAATAAATTTTGGGAGAGGCTGCGCTAGTGGGGCAATCCACTAAGCTATCGGATCTGCAGAGGAAGAGACGCGCCTGTTCGTGTAAATATCTGGTGGCAGGTAACTAACGCGGTTGTGAAATTGTAAGAGGGAAAAGCAAACAAAGCGACCAATAATAAAGTTACTGCCCAAATAGAGTTTTATGAGAAAACTGAGCTGTTGGAATTACTTTTTGCTGATCACGAATCACTCTAGTGAGTGCCCAGGTAACGGACGGTGAAATGATTTTTTCTTATCGATAAGACTTCACTTCACCTGTCTGCGACATCAAGAGTCAAGTTTATGAGATTTAGAGAATGTGCTGTGCAGTGTGACTCAACGGATACTTTACTCATCATCTTTACTTAGGAAGTTAGACAAGAAGAGTACATCTGAGATGATATTCAACTTACTCCTCTTTCCACTTATGAGTCTCTTTCATTGAAGAATAATCTCATCAACTTCTGAGTCGACCCAGCTATGTCACCTCACAAAAAACGGAGAATCGAGGGCGCAGATGCGCCAAAGCGTAAGTAAAAGCCCTCGAGACATACTTAGAAGTCTAGTAACAGAGAAAAACTAGCCATGAGTGCTGCTAGTGCTCTCGCTGCTAGAAGAAGAGAAGCTGCTGCTGCTGCTTCAGAGCCTGAAGAGAGACCAGTCGCCAGCAACACCAACTATTTCAGTGTACTTCAAAAGAAGGATAACCAGAATGTATCTTCATCATCAAATCCTAAGAAGAGTGTGGCGAAGGCTCGACCACAAAGTGGAACATCATCACCTGTACCACAGCAAGTGAAGCAATACTCGTCATTTCGCCTGGACAAGCAAAATCACAGAGTCAAAGCAGGAGGTATATTCGAGTTGCGGCCACCTGGTGTTGGGCGAATTACCATCATTGGAAGCTTTGGAATCAAAGTGCTTCAAGGTGAAGTGAGGCTGGTCGGTGCTACTCTATACCCTTCTGAAACTATCGAATGGGTTCATGCCCCCCACTGCCATGCGATTCCTGTGTTACGGACTACGGAAGAAACGAGGCTAGAAATTCACCCTGATCCGAATGCTCGAGAGCTACGCCAACTGGGTCGCCTATCACCTATGTTCAGAAAGATGTGGAATGAGCCTTCTGGGACGGACTCGGCAAACAAGAACAACAAAGAAGCGACTTTTCAAATTGTAAGTTTTTGACGTTGATGATTGAACTTGACTTACATATTGTGCAGATCCATACGCCGGAAGATGCCCCCAAGAAATGCATCATTCAGGACTTGGTCTCACTACCTGCGTGGAACAAGAAGCTGTCTTCACTCATAACAACAAGCAAAAAGAAATCATCTTTATCAACATTCATCTGTGGCCCGAAATCCTCTGGAAAGTCAACATTTTCGAAACTTCTCTTGAACCGGCTTTTGACGGACCCTTCTCGAAACCAGACCTCCCGTTGTGTAGTGATCCTTGACCTGGATCCAGGTCAGCCAGAGTTTGCACCCGCAGGAACTCTCTCACTTGTTGCTGTGACAAAGCCGAATCTAGGCACACCGTTCACGCACCCTGGAATTAGGGAACCCGGCTCGAATATTGTTCGCTGCCATTCAATGGCTTCGGTGACTCCAACTTCGGAACCCGATGACCCTGAAGACCTTTACCTCAGGTGTGCGGACGATCTGTTTGACACATACTCCAAGAACTTTGCCGGGACTCCTCTTATCGTCAACACACCAGGATGGATCCAAGGGACCGGTTTGGAACTCCTCTCTACTCTCATACAGAGAATGAAACCTGAAGAGGTTGTATATATGTCGGAAGATGGTCCATTGGATACGGTCGAAACCTTACGTGCTGCGACAGGAACCACATTCATCGAGTTACCATCTCAGCAGGCAGAATTCACATCACGAACGGCAGCTCATCTGAGGGCGATGCAAACAATGTCTTACTTTCACTTGCAAGACTTGGCCAAAGACCCAGAATCCGAAATGCCTCCAAGGTTGAAATGGAACGCATCGCCACTCTCGCACAAACCACCTTTGGTTGTCAAATATTCCTCCCCGAAGCGCCCCATCCTGGGTCTGTTATCTTACGACTATGTATGCCCTCCAGAGTTGGTGGCCGAAACCGTCAATGGAATGGTTCTAGCTGCAGTGGAAATTGAGGATGCCAAAGCGTTTTCCAAGTTCCCGTTCCCACAAGAGAAAGCAGCAGCTGATGCAGCATCCGAACATTCTCAGCTTTTTTCAACAAGCCCGGAAGGTATTCCTTACATACATAACTCAAACAATGCTGTGCTGGACCCCCAGTATTCCCGGACTATTGGCCTTGTACTCTTACGAGGCATTACGGAATCAAAGACCTTGCAACTACTCACTCCAATACCGTTGGAAGAGTTTAGACGTGTAAGATCACAAGGAAAAGATATCGTGCTGCTGCACGGGAAATTTGATGCCCCCAATTGGGCCTTTACTGAGGAGCTTCATGAAAGGGCTGGGGCAGCAGATGAGGGGAACGATATGCTTGAAGTTACGGACGAGGATACAGATGACGATCAGTCAGAGGTTGAGCCCGAACCAGAAGATACCGGCAGATCAGTCAGCGATTTGACAGAAGTCCCTTGGGTGGAGGTACTAAACGGTCAAAGACGACCGGTGGGATCAAGGGTTTGGAGGGTCCGAAGGGATTTAGGGCGCAACAATACCGGAGACTAAACCACAATAAGGTAAGAGTTAGGTATCATAAAGATTAGGACCACTTGCCTAAAGCCTACTGTAAGGGCCTAGATTCCCAACCATTATGTCAACAATCTCTTGGTGTGCTGGCTAGGCTGGCTATTTTGTGACCTGCCTCAGGCAGGCTGCCTGTAGGAGTCGGAGTGAACAAATCGGTGATGGTGGCTGCAACCATCTGCTGGTAGTCGCTCACTAGACTAGTGACCGTTAACCACCTCGTGGGTATCAGTGGGGGCTTGGCCCCGGCACTTGGGAACAATTGCCATGTGGCTATCTCGGTATTGGAGGAATAATGACGAATTGCCTGAGCTGAGACTCTAGATGAGCAAAGACAAGGATGGCTGGTGCTGTCTGAGCCTTGGTTATAGAACCACTCGAACTATACTGTGAGGGGAAAAAGAGAATTTTAGTTCCGTTAAAAGTTGGTGAAGAAACCGTGTGAGAGACAAAGTGATAAGCTTGAATTGACCTTGGACCCGAGGTACTGGCTGACTGGCTGACTGGCTGACTGACATGTCAGCTTTGACCCCAGGTATTGACCTGATGTAGCCGTGTGGTCACTTTAGGCTTGTTTCGAAGAGAACGATATATGACATGTCACATAAAATCTCGTGGCTTCAAATGATGCACACGTTGTTTGTTCCTTGGTAAGATGCAACAAACTGTGCGGCTGATATCGTGTGCGGTGGTTACACGATGGACTCGGGAACTCTTCAAAGTCAGGCCATTTTATTAGATTCTAGACCAAGAGTGTTGAGATCAGAATTCATGATCATTCGTAAAGGTACTAGTTATAGTAAAGTTCGTGGTAGTTGAGATGAGTAGTTTTGTATACCATCCTCAACATCGTCCTGAATTAATTGGGCATGGCGTTTACTACCCGTTATGTTAATGGTACGATGCTAGTTTGAGATAGATAAACGAGGGATATTGTTCTACCGTCTCATCGTTCGCCCGTTCATCTGAGGCCCTTCATCTTTTTGATATGCGTCGGTCGACTTGCATAAGTTTACCTGTTTGATGGCCCCGCTTATGACCTGACCACCGATAAATGTCGGGAATAGAGGGGTTCTTTTCGGATGTATTGGCTGTCGAGTGAGGAACTTTTTCGAAGGATGAGGTTGCGAATATCAAGATTTGGTGGACTTGGACTATTGGACTTGAAGTTCTTAAATCCCTGATGCTCGCTCTTTTCCTTTCCACACTGATTTCTAGTCTGCTCACCTGTTGAGGGAAGGCATCTTCTATCTTGACTTTGCACCTACCTTAGTTCAACACTCGGTCATTCGTGCCTGCCATGGAGAGTTTCTTCCTTGACTACCTAAGGAAGGTACAAGCAAGGTACCTCCTGCCTAGGTTATCTTGCTTGACTGTCTCTCACCCGCTTACGTCCGTGTCCTCTCTATTACGAATTCCTTGCTTCTCACCCTTCCCATCTCTCCCAACAAATACCTACCTATACGATAATGCCATGGCATTTCTCCACCAGGAAGTTCTCTCCGATTCCGAGCTACGCGCTGTCCTTTCAGAAAACGGCAATCTGCATCCGTGTCAAGAACCAACACCATGGAGTTCTCCGTAAATCCTTGCTTTCTTTAGCCTTTTTCTATTACCAACCTCGAAGGTCCAAGCTTGCGAGCAAGAACCGTAAGTCTTTTTTCTCCACTGGGAACCTCAAGATACGATTCTCTCGAGACATATGGCGTCGGCTAGAGACGCAGCAACCCCGTGAGAGCTGCATATGGCAACTGAGCCCGATGATCTAAAACCCCCTGTCTCGTACAGTAGGGTTTTGACCTTCACCAAACATTTCGGGGGGGCGATACAAGGCTCCAAAGGTGAACTACCTATAGTAGCCCGCTCGCGGATCCGCCATTGCACAAAAAAGTCATCAATTCGTCAGCAACCCAACTCCTCCTCACCTTACACACGGCGGCGGCGGTTGTGACTCCTACTTTCTGACATGTCGTTCGATTTTGCACCCATATTATGCGAGTCTGAGGCACAGGATCTGCTTTGACGCTCGTAAAGGAACCCGGAGAGTTCGGACGATAGTCAAACAAACGTGTGAGAAACTCGTGGTATAAGCTTGATACTACCGTCACTTCACTTCACCGCCTAGGTATCTCCTCACGCGCCACGTGCAATAGTGCAACTTTAGATCAGGTCAGTTGCAATGGCGCACCGTTGTGACATTAGCTCGAGTTTCGAGTCCAAACAATACCCCGGTCGCATGAAGCCGTTTTCTAGCCCAGCCTAGCCACCATGGGCATGACGTTCGGGCATTGGGCTTCAAAAAGAGTGTCAATTTTGATGACATGGATGGACCAATGGTGGAGAGCACCGTTGAACCTATTTTGTGGGATCCCAAGCATATTCAGTGACATGCATGTTGAATGGGAGAGAGAATATTTTGGTTCAGGTAAGTTGATTGCCAAGACAGAGAGAGATAGAAAATTGAAGCTCACTTCTTTAGATGGTGTCAATATACCATATTCCAGCCTATAGTATATAGACACGGCCTGGTCTGTATATTTGAACGTTTTTTTCAGTCTTATTCTTACTACATATTAATTGGTGGCCGGCGTTCCTTCAAACCACATGGGTGGGTAGCATTCCCCGCCCGCTCGAGCTGCAACAACACAGACACACAGATGGACTGAGCTGCAACGACGAGAAGCGAAACAGAATTTCATGGAGCCTGAGAAGTAGCCCAAAGCAAACTAGGATACGTCTCATGCATAGAACTTCTTTGTCAAGCAAGAAAGGCCTGTTCACGTCCACGCAATAACCGGGAGCGGCTCAAGAGGGACAAAATCAGGCTTTGTGGTCGGTAAACTGGAAAACGCCCAGACCGGCGCGGGCGACGTCGGGCCTGCGTGGCGGGGACAGCGTCCATCAAGAGAGGGGCTCGGGTACGAGAGAACAAGCAAAGACAGAGACAGAGAGACAGCGGTGGACTTGATTTGCCTTGTGCAACAAAAACGATACTGTACAAAGGAATAGTATGGAGCTGAAGGCGGCGATGGATGATGCATGCAGTGGTTGGTTTGGTGTGGGTAAAGCAAGGGCTCTTGGGGGCTTTGCTTTTGAATCCTTGACCACAGTCATAATCGTCTGATGTTAGTGGAGGACGACATACATTGCTCAGAATTGACGATCTCTCTCGACAAGCAAGACATACAGGACAGTTGAGATGATGCCTGACGGCGGGATATTTGCTTCTTTTGGCCAAGACAAGGGAAGGCAAGGTCTCGAACTACAATCAACTAATAAGGACCCACGGGAAAGGATAAGACTCGAAAGGTTCTGTTATGTTCTGCCAGAAGAAGCCAACGTTTCATGATGGCGATACCCGCTCTTGTCATGCACTTGAGCTTAAAAAGAACATTTGCTAGATCCATCAAACATTCCGGCAGTCTCACTCGATCGCCTCGCTTATCTCCGCCGGTCCCGTCTAGGGGAGAGGGCCCCTCCATTAGGTCGCTTCGAATAACCGCCGGCCCAGCCCAGCCCAGCACCCAGTACCTAGCAAGTCGTGCTGAGGGACTTAGAAAATTAAGATGGGGACCAACCCCTCGAAGCGATACATCCGTCTCTTTCTTCCGTGCGTGTGCCACCGCACCACTCATAGGTTGGATCTGCAGGCGGGCAAATGCATCTATCTTGTTAGCAACAACGGTCAACCAGCATTTCAATTTTCCCCACCCCGGAACCTATTTCCCATTCAATATGATTCTTTGTCTTTTGTCTTTTTTCGTTCCAAATCTTTACGCTAACTTCCATTTAACTTGTTTCTTAATTTGATACTGGCCGCTTCTTCTCATACTGGTTCCATTTTGCGAAGCACAATACCCAAAGAGTGTCAAATATACCACATATATTCCTCATTATTGTTTTTTACATCGAACCGATGCAGATATCGATAATTAATTAGACGGTTCCATATTCTGGCGTCATGGGAGAAGGGGCTCAACGAAGGGAAGCCAGCTATCGAGCCGCATGTACGGAATGTGCACGCCGCAAGCAGAAAGTAACCAAACCCATAGCCGATCATGTCTATTTCGTCATTAAAAGCTTAGGACTGACTATATATCTAGTGCAACCGTGAATGGCCCTGTAACGGCTGCCAGAAACGCAAGGTGGCAGACAAATGTCGCTTCAAAGACATCAACCAGCCAACTACAGATAAAGCTATCTTGGATAGACCGAGAAAGCCTCGGATCAATAACAAAGCCCATCATGAGTCTATAGATATGGACATCGAAGATACTGGGGGTGATGGTATTGATGCTTTGGGCTACATGCCTTCACATCTTCTTTTTGACCTTACATCGGAACACGAGGTTTGTGTACCCCAAGACTTTGACATTCCCATCTGACTCCCGCTTCAAGAGCACTAGAACAACATCACAAGAGCTCGTCAAAGATCCTAGAACTTTCCCACAGCTAGAAAGGGCTCTTCGAATCATTCCCACAAGGCCGTACACCGGTATGCAGAAGCTACAATGACACCAGAAACATCTACTGAACCGCAATTTCAGATACACTAGTCCAAAACTTCTTAAACAATGTCAACTACCACAACTATATCGTCTATCCGCCCTCATTTATAGATCAGTACCAACAATGGTGGTCTGCACGAGCTGAGAACCGCCCTTTGAGTGTCCAATGGACTTGTCTTCTTCTCACAGTTTGCGCATGTGCTTCGCAATACACCGACGTCGAAATGCAGAGAATTCTTGAGGTTGATCTTGGTGATACCATCCAGCGTATCAGTGAACGATTCCACGAAGCTGCGAGAGAGCTGGGAAGCGCTGTGCCTCTTGGTTATAGTCATATCATCAATATCCAGCAACTTTTGCATTCGTGTTACTGGTTCAAAGCCGAAGCTCGCTTCGTTGAATGCTGGCACGTTTTGAACTCTGCTATTCGAGAAGCACAAGAACTCTGTATGTTTCTGTCCATAGACTACGTCCTGAAACGAGCCTGCTAACCTTTTTGCAGCTATTCATCAAGAAAGCAAGAATGGCCCCATCTCAGAGTTCGATCTGGAAATGCGACGAAGAGTGTGGTGTATATTGGACACCTGGGACTGGTAAGACATCCTGGGTATGGTCATATGGAAATAAAGCTTACATCCAAAGGCAAATCTCTACACTATTGGGTAGGCCAATGATCATCGATCGAGCCGACTGCGACGTTGGCCTTCCAAGTCTTGGTTTGGAAGGATATCAATACTCGCCCTTAATGCACATGAAGATGCAATCCAGCGTGATCCGACAGATATTCAGGAGATTCAGCTCTCCCAAGAACATCACGGCACATAAAGATGTCCAGGAATACCAAAATATCATTGAGTCTTGGACCAATACTTTCCCACCACCATTTAACGTCCAGAATCCAGACCGATCGCTAGACGCCTCGTTCCCATGGATCATCTTACATAGGCATTTGATACGTACCACCGTATTCTCAATGCTCCTACAGCCTATTAGAGGCTTTCTGACAAGACCTTTCGCTATCCAGTCTTTGGATGCAGAGCTGCAAATACGCAGTGACGGTATTAACTACTGTCTAGAACTCATGACATCTTTGCGCGGATTTTTCGAACACGTCTACCCCCGAGACGCGAAATTCCATTTTGTTCTCTTTTGTATATTCGACATATCGACCATTTTATGTTCCGCGGTTCTCCACGATGAGCATCATACGCTCCCCCGACGAGACGATGTTTACAAAACGATCGATGAGGCGCATGCTATGCTGCAGAGTCTTAGAATGGTGACCAAGTCAGCCAAGGCTTCGTACGGGATCCTTACTCGAATCGTTCAGCGACTTCCTAGGACATCAGCAGCCCATAAAATGGATGGGAAGAGCCCCGCGGCTGCTGCATCGCCACATACACTTTCGCCAGCAAGTGTATCGTATCCGCATAATTCACCACCCGCGACGACTTTCTCACCTTCTCCCATGAACATACCTACTCCCACGCCCGCAGTACCATCTCCAGTATACTCGTTAGGAGGTGTACCTGCTCCTTCAATGGCGGGCGACTTTGTGCCTCCCGCAGCATACGTTCCTCCACCGCCCTGCGCTGACTGGCAGCCGCAGTTATACATGCAGGACCACGCAGCTTTTGTACCCGCTGGGATGCCGACCCAAGACGCGGTGTTTGCGAATATCTCGGACGAGGATTTGGGTGAACTGGCTAATCTCTGGAATCATCAGTCTCTTGACTTTGGCTTCTTCGACGCGTAAACTGTTCATCCGGAAAATGATTTTGTGAGTCTGGATACAATTTACACGAGTAGGAATACCGTTGTAGACACTCGTGACAGCACTGCTATCGTGTGAGGCGGTGACACGAGTCAGGATCATGCGGCGTGGCTTTTGGATATTAAACACACCGAAACTCCAACCATTACCTGAAGAAGTCGACATGGCTGCGGTTGAATTGTGGTTGGATTGCTGGCTTGAACAAAAGTAAGCGGGTATATACGTGTCAAGTGGTGCCTATGATGGCGCAGGCAACCAAGATGGAGAGGGAAGAAGCCGTGAGACTGCCTCAGGAATGAAACAAGGAATGGCAAGGTTTACGAGGTTATGAGACAAATGAGCATGATTATAGATTTGGAGAAAGATATCAAAGTTGTCAAGAAGTTTATTAAAACAGAGATAGGGGTGATGCCTCACAATGACGGGGTCATGAAGCGGGCATCAAGGGAAGATGTTGAATCAACCCAACTAATTTGCACCACATAGAAACGAGATCTACAATGGCCTAGATATTCGTCACGAGTAGGAACAGACATTTCCACCACATTATTCGTTTCATTTTTATCTCTATCTCCCCTGGTAAAAAGTATAAAACTCCTGAGAAAACCGCCTGCCAATCTATATATAGCCAAAGAAAAAGAAAACAACAGTCAAAGCCACCACATGCCGTAATATGTAAAACTTATATCCACCAAAGAGACCGTCTAAATGATATATGACCCATATCATGAATCCTATTCGTGACTGTTGTTTTGTTGATGGGTACTTTTGACAAGACACCTGAGATGAGGCCAATTATCTGCGTGTCCGAGACCAATGAATAGGCAGCCCCAGCGACTCCTCGTAATGCAAAGCTGTCGAAAAAGGTAATAATTGGCTTTGCACGTCTTGGAAAATTCCGGGATTATGGTTGAAGGAGGCGACAAGGAGACTTTCGGACCCAAGTTTGGAAGCCTTAGGATGACGACTTGATTGGTCATTTGGCGACCAAGCCACCCACAAATATAAAAGGCCCAACCCCCCTCGCACATATTAGTCAGTACCATCTTTTGTCCCTCATCTCTCTCGGTTCTCGTCTTTTTCCATCATGAAGCCGTCTATCTCATCTCATCTTGAGACTCCTATTATGAAGCTCGCGCAACAGAGTCTTATGCTGTCTTATTGTGTGCCGCCTGCGACATGAAGGGCCACAGGCCCTATGCTGACATGACTTCATATGCTCATGAGATTCATGGCAATGGGAATACAAGGGGATTTTGGATCGCGCAGTGGGGTAAAGCAGTCCTTCGTGCTACCCTCTGCGATTTGCCCATTATATCAAGACATGATCTGTCTCTTCATTTCATGTCCATCTTCTTGAGCATCGGTGCTTTTCTGGGAAGCAACATGCTGATGCTCTATGACGCCCAAAAAACAAGACGGGGATAACAGACCAAACCAAAGAACACCACTTTGAAACAAGCCAGTGTCACACACGCGAGTGTGTACGTCAGTGGGAAAAGAAATGAACCAAAGACAGATGAAAAGAAAGATAAGAGAAGAAGATCAAAACGCCGCGACCCCTTTCCAGCCAAAAAGAAATATGGCAAAACAGAATGGTTATAATGATTACAACTGAGAAAGGTAGGAAGGATATCATGAACCTCGTGGGGGCTTCTGATCAACATGGCCGCCATGATCATACTGCATTTGGAGTGATGGCAGCTGCAGGCTCCAGTATCATCTCCTGAAACGCACAACGCAGATATGCAAAATCGATTCACGTCAACAACGTTAGGGGATTGCGGCATATGCTTCTTGACATATGTCGTCTTTCAAACAAAATACCAAGGAAGGAAAAGAAGAGAAAAGTCCAGAAGTCTCACAAACTTACCGTGTAGGATGGCACAGACAAGGTCTTGGGCTAGATGCCTTGGACTGAGGCTGGCATTGACATCCTGCCGCTGTTAGCTTTGACAAAGTTTTTAGGCACGGAATAGAGCGACGAGATTTACCTTCACGATTAGTCGAACTGCGATCCAAACCCAGCCAAGACAGACGGGGTGGCCGCCGCAGAGCGCCTGGCCCTGTTGGCTTCGAAGCCTGCGATGTTTTGTCCATGGGCCTGCCCAGCATTGTGGCTGGAATTGGTATCACCAGCTTGGATGCGAGCTGAGACGTTCTCGCAAGACCATGTGTCTACGCGACTTCGGGACATGGCTGCGGGCTCTGCTGGGCGAGATTCTCCGTTGGAACTACTAGCATCACGGCCGTTAGCAACGTACAGCGCCACCCACTACCGATAACGTCCGACACGAATGTTTCTTGAATAGAGAAGACGCATACCCAACGGCCGAACCCTGCTGAGGGACGGTGGAAGACATGGCTGTCAGAGTATAATATCGAACGGCTGTTGCGAGTAGATCACACCAAGTTGGCAAAGGTCTTGGGCAATATGATTGTAGCAGCGGTGTCGACGACGACGATGGTGGTGATGACGGAGGGGAGATCCGGAAGTCGACGACCGAGGCGATCTTTGCGAACGACCGGTAGGAATAATAACATAAGAATGAAGATGAGAAGGGGACTCGAGTTGCATGAATGCCAAACGAGGATCCAGGCAGAATATACTGGCGGCGCTTTGTGCAAAGGAGAGGATGAAGAAGAAAAGTTGTTGTAGGTAAAGAGGAGGAGGAAGAAGAAGAAGAAGAAAAGCGAGAGCGAGAGCGGCGGCGGCGGTTGGTGGGGGAGAATGACGGCAGCGCCTCAAGCTCTAAGAGGGAGCAGTTACGTCTCAACTGAGGATAATGATGGCCAATGTATGGAAGGTAGGTACTAGTGTTGAAGTAGAAGGATGATATACTCAAATAAAGAGGGATGCATGAGTTTATATTGAAGCAGTGACCCTGGGATGAAAGTAAATATTTGTCTGAAGAAATGCAAGAGAGAGTGACGAGAAAAAAGCCCAAAGCTGCCAAAAGCTCATGGGAACACGAACCAGCGCGGAGTCACTGGATCTCCAATCAATGGCTGGATTACCTACCCTACCACTCATGGCGACACCCCTCTTCCCGTCCGGGGGCGTCGCGCTGTTTAGCAGTCTACTGTACTGTACTGTACTGTACTGTACTGTACTGTACATGCTGTGGCTCACCTCACCTCACCTCACCTCTGCCCAAAGAACAGAGGAGAGGGAGGGGGATCCACGAATGCAAGGTCAGTGACGTGCCCCTACCGTTTATCGTCGCCCGAGTCGAGACGAGACCCTTCGAGGACCAGGGAGCCAAGGACCAGGGAGCCAAGGACCAGGGAGCCAGGGACCTTGTATTCGTTCGTTTCTCTTGTCCTCAGCCATAATTCATTCATCCATCAATTACTGCTGTATCACCAAAAACCGACAGCGACATGTGTACTGAAGCCCATCGCTGTAGTGCAGGGATCCCTTGGCCTTTTTCTTTTTGATCTTCTGTGTGGTTCAAACTTCACTGGCTCCCGTTTTTGACGGATGGTCTCTGGGCTTGAATGCTCCTAGCTCCACCTCTCCTCGTCCCTGGTGGCTTGTAGAGTTGGGGATCCAGGGTTCACCAGGTCCCGTTCCACCCCTCCCCTGCTTTTTGTCACAAGCCTGCCTAGATCCGCCGCCCGGGACAGTTTTGGTGGATTTCTTTTTTCTTTTTTCTCTTTCTGACCGAGAGCTCGCAGATGTTGCAAATGAGGTTGATTGTTTCCGTTTACTTGTCTGCGATCAAGATCACAGATCCTTCCGGCGTTGAAGACACACCCATATGCCAACCCCGCATTCATTCCCTTCCCTATGCCGACTGGTCTGTTCTTCTTGACTTCACTCGTCGCCTTCGACAAAGATAAAGAGCCGCGTACTAAAAAGATGAAGAAAAAAGTGTTGTCAAGCACAGGCTGCATGTAGTATGCTTTTGGATCGCTTGCTTACCCCCGGCACGACTCTAACTCCAAGTGTCGGCCCCCTGGGGTCCAACATCGGACCATCACAGCCAATGGATACACCTTCGCTCGTTATTGGATTCTGACTCAATTGCCAACCCGCAGCCCGACCAGCACTGACGTAAACGGTGACGATGGCAGAGGTCTCCTCCTGGACTTCGTACATCGTACATCGTACATGCAAGTTCTAGACTCCACGGGAAAGAGAAAAAAGATTACCAGCTCATGCACAAAATGCATACAGTTGTGTAAGGGCCTGGCTGTGCAGGACTGGATCGGAGCCGCGGAAAGAAAGACAAGCACCCGGTGCCTTGATGCCGCAGAAATTGGAAATATCAGTCAACTTTCAACACCGGACTTCAATTGCCAGTGGAGTCGCTTGCCTTTCTGCCTTATTATTTTATTTTATTAAGCTTGTTATACCCGGCTGCATGGTTCGCCCGATCTACGGGCGGGAACCTCCCCCACTAGGAGGTACCTCACTCTAACTCCACCCCACCTCTAGCCCTATGCCCCTTGCAAGCTGTGGCTCAGACTCAGATGCAGATTGAGGATGGCATCCATAGCACAGGTGTTGGCACACTTACTGAGACGTCAAAACGAATATTTTCTGGCCGCCAAATAATTCTTTCGAAAGTTAAGACATAGGCAAGGTACCAACTTGATACCAGGCGCTCTTAAGTGCTTGAAACAGATCTCGGCAACGCGACGGCGCTCCGCTTCTCAGGCTAATAAGGGAACGAACTTGGGCCATGCCAGGATTAAACCAGGATTGGTTTCTCAAATCCCTAAAGAAATGATAATACGTGATGGGAGTGACAAATGTTCGCTGCGTCCTTGCCTGACCTGAGAGTCGGGATATTCGCTGATAGAGTTCGGCGGCAGATCATTGAGCAAAAACAACGGCGACCCTGACTGACAATTGAGTTGGCGCTCCAGCCCAGGTCTTGGGACGTGGGTACGTACGAGTTACTTCAAAGTCAGCTCCTCGTTTTCTGCATCGACCTCGACCGTTGCCGAGTGCGGCGCCGAGGACAACGGCCGGGGCGGGCTTTCTCCTTCCACCTCCATCCGTTTCCCTTTATTCCCATCCGTATTTCAAACCACATCTTGCTTCTCCATTATCGCCGTCACCCACCCTTGTAACGAGCGCCGACCGAGTGCTACACATAAGCCAGCCAGCACAGCACACACCTACACAACCATCCGTGGTCCCTGGTCCCCTCCCTCCCCCCTCCTAAGATCCTGACTGCTTGACTGTCCCGTGGACCGTGGATGTGCGTCCAGCTCAGAGCGCTTAGGAAGGATAATTTACAGATCTGCCTCCATCCCATCATCAACGCGCCCAGGGTGTCAGGCCAGCATGCATGCGACATGCAAATCGCTGGCA
>JAALXK010000122.1:0-61872 GCA_012977745.1 Fusarium anguioides | reverse complement strand
GATATATATATTTAAGAAGGTAGGTTAATGGCAGGTTTTTATACTATCTTTATAAGATGCCTTTTAAATTTATTATAAAGTTATTTTCTGAGGAGATTTACTAGAAAGAACTAAAGTGCTTTATCTGTTTTTAGCTTTAACTAGTTTAGTTATTACTAATAACCTTTTTAGAAGGTTATAGGGTATAGGTTAAAAAGCATCAGTTTATAGTCCCTATAAGAACTTTAGGTAGATAAAATATAGAGGTCTGCTGAATGTGTTGATGTAGACCTTACTGCTAATAAGGATGGAGGATATGGTAGGGACAAAGGAGGGTATGAGGATTGGAATGGTGAGGAGGATAAGGATGAGATCCAAGATGATGATGAAGGTGGAGATGATGAGAGATACAATGAGATTGAACATGAAAGTCAAAAAAGGGTAGTTGTGGATACATGTGATCCATCTGATGCCGAGGCAACTTCCACTTAGTCTTCGGATATTCAAGAGGAGGCCACTCGTTTACTCGTCACTTTATGTCTGGTCCGTCGCCTGAGGTGCAAAATAAAGGAGTTGTGTCTAGAAATGACACATCACCTAAGACCGGGTCCTTTATCCACTTTGCTGAGTTGGACCTGGTTATATGCCTTAGTTGTAAAATAGCTGTCCTGGATAGATAAGTAAAAGCATATCTTATTGACCCTAATATTAACAGCATTTTATATTTAAAGAACACCAAAACATTAGTAAGTAGATTCTAAAGATACTAATAATTATTAAGAATATAGATAACTTATAATACCAGAAGTTCCTATTTCTAAATATAGAATTAATACTATATCTTAAACTGCTACTATATAGTAGTTTAGGCTGTAATTCCTGTCTTTACATTAGGCGAGATCTTTGCTGCATAAGAGAACACTACCGGAAAGATTATAGTTATATTCTAAAGCTAAGTAGTTTAGTAAACTTAAGTAGGTAAGGCTAATATTCACACCTCTAAAGAATAATGTTACCTGTTAGCGTACATCTAGATGCAGTCAGAAAAGTTTATAGTTCAAGGTTAATTATACTAAGGATTACGTAATAGAGAGCCCTGATCCTGTTTCCCTTCTAAAACCTTATCTTTCAAGGCGTATGCGTCCGGCAGGCCAGTAGCAAGGTTGGTAGATCCAAACTTCAACATGGGAAGACGGTTACGGGTCAATCAATAATCGGTGGTGACAAAAGAATTAAGAAAAACGACAGTGCCGAAAGACGAAGTTGAATGGTGGGATGATACCAAAAGGCTTCAACTTAGCCTGACCAAGATGTTCTCAGCTGACTTGCTTTTTCGTACTCACGTGGTTCATATCTTCAAGTGTACCAATCTCCACGTAAATCGTATTTTAGCATAAGAAATTCTAAGTATTATTTTATAGACAAGACAAAGACTCATGGAAAACTTGCGCTTTTTTGATCATTAAGAGATTATCCAACTGCCTTATCGCAGCTATTAGGCCTGGCTTCGAACAGGAAGAGTCGACCGACGACCCGATGAGAATAAGGCCATCGAGGCTTATTAATTGGTGCAAATATCATTTTAAGATTAGTAACACTCGTAATGAGGCCTTCTATTTGCAAATAGTTGTTGGCTCGAGTGTGAAGAGGTTGACCAATGCAAATGGCAAGTCGGCCTCACCGGACGAACGGAGGCGCATCTGTTTGTGTCAAAGCTCCAGTTGCACAGCGATGTAGATAAACATAGTTGCTCGATTCAAGATAGGGATTTCTGCCTCACACCCTTTATGATAGAGTATATTCTAGGCTAATTATCTAATCTATTGGATATCACTCACGTTCCCGATCATCGGATCAAGGGAAGGTTAACCCCCTCAAGAGGTGCCTCTAGGAATCGGGTGTCTTGGCTGCTGTACCTCTACCTAGCTCTTTGACAGTTTGTGAAGAAACAAGGTGCAAGAAGAGATAACCCGTGTGCAGCTGTGCAGAGTAGACGCGCTTTTTATGCTGTCTCGTTTCTCTTCCTTTAAGAAAAGAGTTGTTATACTATGATTGATCAGAATACGATCGTGGGTACGTGGCCCTGCCCATATGGATGAAAAAGGAATCGGTTGCACATTTTCAACCCCCATGAAAAGCAAATAGCGAGTAGTATCTTCTTGAACTACTGCAGTCATCCTTGAATTAGGTTGCGTAACCCTCAGAAGCCACCAACCCCGTCTTACATTAGGCACCTAGGATTAAGCCATTCTTATCTTCCCCGCACATCGGAGAAAAAATAATGTTCCCATACGTCACCGGGCTGAGTTACTTAAAAGTGAGAAGAACATTCAGCTCATGCTCTGTTCAAGAACGTGATGGTAATTCTTTTTCTTGGACATATTCTCCTCCGCCAGGTCCCTAGCTATGACATCCAGCTCGTCTTCCATAATGGAAGAGTCCTTCTTACTGGAGGAGTCTGAACAATTTATCTACCCGACCTTACCCATGGAAGAGATTGAGAACCACTGGCTTGAGCGTTCTTCTTCTAGTGACACAATTGATGCCCATGAAAATGCAACTCAACAAGTTGAACAACAGCTTTGCTCGGGTTGCGAGATGATGCCAGCTAAAAAATATTGCACCTCTTGCAACTTGATCCTTTGCCTGACATGTTGTACTGCTTACCCGACACATCGAGGACCACGACCTCGGCACCCGATTATCTCATATCAAGAACAGTGAGCCTGGCATTAGAGCCCCACTTTCGCCTCTAATTTGAATGTTAATTATGGAAAGCGAACTATTCAAGCGAATTGTGGACCCGCAAGGTACTTATGAGCCACAACATGACGAGGATTTCTTCAGCCTTTGGTTTGCGATAGCGAAAGAGAACAACGGAAAAATCCAACTCAAACAATTTCCACGGTTTTCGGATCTTACAGAGGCTCATCGAAGAAATTCTGGGCAACTTACTCCCCATTACGCGCAGCTCGTTTCGTTCATCGGAGGGACAGGAGCTGGGAAGAGTACTATAATACGCGTGCTCATGAAACAGCCATGGGATACTCAACGCCTGAACGCAACTGAAGATGAGTCAGATTTACTTCCACTCATTGGAAGTGTTGGCAGCACTTCGACCACTACTGGAGATGTGCACCTTTATTCTGCCCCCAACATAGATCCTGCTAGGCCGGCGATGCTTTTGCTTTATGCCGATTGTGAGGGGTTCAATGGGGGAAGTCAGTTTCCACTGACGACTAAAGCAACGAGAAATATTCTGCGCAAGTTCAAGGCCGTGATCGATACCAAGACTACAGACTCTCTTCCTTGGGCAAAGCGAACATTGGGATTTCTCAGGAGAGTAAACCTATTCCCGTTAGATCTCGACGGCAGTAGAGAAGATGCAGTGGAGAAGCTTTTCCCACGTTTGCTTTACAACTTCTCTGATGTTGTGGTTTACGTGATGGACCATAGTATTTCCAGGTCGATGGAGCACATCATCATCAAGATCATGGAAACAGCTGAGAACTCGCGCAAGACGGCGGTCAACAGAGTCATCTTTCCACACTTGATCGTCGTGTTGAATGGGTCACCAAACAACGCGCCTGAATGGGAGCCAAGTGTGACCACCGCAGCAATTCTCAATGAGCAGTCGAGCGCTCTTGAGACTAACGACGTTATTCGTACATATCGTCGAAATCTGAACCAATTGCGGAATAGTCCTATTACCACTGTCCGGGATTTACTGACGGGTTCTTACTCATCTGTGCAGTTTATTCGACTTCCTCGTGCAGATAATCAGCATCTCTTTTCTCAGCAGGTCCAGAAACTAGACTTGCTCATTCGTCAAGCGTCAGAAGAGACTAGGTGTACCAAAGTTGAAGCGCATTGTCTTCTTGAAACGGAGACTCAAGATCGTATGTTCAAGATGGCCTTTGAACACTATAAGGGCAGCCTAGAAAAGCCATTCGACTTCTTGGAAAGTCTACTTGCTTTGAATCCCCTGGATGCGAGCCTCTCGTCGACTGTCTTCGCGCTACTGAAAGCGACCATGATGGCTTATCGATCTATCACCACTCAGATTTCCGGGGGATACTTCTATAATCTAATTACGCCAGTGATTTGCTCTTCTATTGCGCTGGACTCATGCAGATCCAATCGGAGGCAAGTAGGAAGATTGCAAGACATTTATAGAGGTGGCACCCTGACATCACGAGTGGGAGGGGCAGAAGGCCCGCCATTAACTTATCAATCCCAGCTAGGGGATGCGATTGCCAATTTCTTCGATTTGGCTTGTCCGTGCGACTTCATCCAAGAGGGTAAACGATGTGTTAATTACCGCCGAGCGCACGCAAATTTCATACATCAGGATGATACCGGGCAAGTCATTGGATTTGGGACTTTCCGATCAACTTTCGTGGACGAAGGGTTACAGCAATGGAACGATGTGATCGACGAATGTATGCGCCGATTAGACGACATTGTAGAGACTCCTGGTGCTGACGGGGACTCTAACGACTTAACTAGGTTATGGTCAGCTCATGATCAAAACCTTCGAGAACTGTACAGCACGTTTCCTCAGTTGGACATTACAAAGATGGAAGCTTGCTCATGGTGCTTTCGAGCCGATGCGATAGAGTCTCTGGATTGCGGACATCAGTTATGTTGGGAGTGTGCTCAGGTAGTTGGCGACTTACTGCAAGAGCTCACGCATAGCGGCCAAAGGATTTTTCGTATCACTAGGTGCGATCTCCATCATCCCCCGACTAACTTTGGGATCGCCAAACGTGTGATTGAGGACCTGCCGGGTAATGCTGTCGTTCACGTCAGGCGTGTATAAACAACTATGAAAACTCTCCGTAGTGCCCTTTTCAGATGACAATAGAAGATCCGCGAACGAATAAAGCTTAGCTGTCTGATGAGCTATCACTTAAGCGTTAGGTCAATAAACTAGAGGACTTTATTGTTTTGCAATCGATGTTAGGCTCCAAGATTCGGGCGCCGAGGGGCTGTACATACATCGTAACACAAATATACAACTAGTTATCTTTGGTTAAACTCACTTTTACTTTATGAATTTCCATTTAGCATTTTTTGTTCTTAATGTTTTATTCATTTTTATCCGTAATCAGTCATGCATGGAGGGCGCGGGTTGGGGCCGCCGCATTGCGTCCGTTCAATAAAATGTTGAAACATCCGCAGCAAATCAACCACGTCAATGCTCTGAATAAGAGGTAGACTTATCGATAGCTTTTAGTGTAATGAAACCACTTCTACTATGCTAAAGGATTTTATTTTAACGAAAGAGGCCGTCGTCCTTTGAAGATAAAATTCGAGATCAATTTGAATGTGGTGGTGCCAATCCCAATCCCTGATGAGTGGCTTTCAACGCGGGCGAATGAGAGGAATCATAAATCGCAAGAAACCTTATCAAGTCTATGGATAGCTAATATGAGGCATTATAAAATCGAAAGAACCCTGCCATGCCCTTCCAAACGAATAAAAACATGCTGTGGCTTATTCTACCCTGCATATTGTTGTTGGTATGAAAATGGTTTGGCTAATATGAAGCCTGCTTATCTACATCGCGACCTCAGGAAGAGAAGAATTCATGAGGATGCTTGAACCAACATAGGAAGAGTTTAAGCATAGCATGGATAACGACCTTAATAAATCATTTGACAATGAAGGTGATAGAAAAAAGAACCTTAGCCAAAGCAAATGTGATCGTTTGTGTCTGCAGAACCCTTTCCTCGGTCGATCTGACGTTAAGCCAGATGTGTCGGACTCGAGCTCTTCGCTCCGGAACCAGATCTCTTAGCTCTTCAATAAACGATTGGTTTAATGTCAGTTTGCGGAAGTTCTTCTTTTCCACGACTTCTTGCCATTCTTTGCAGACGGCAGCGAAGTTTCCTTTGCCCGATTTCTCGTTCGCAAGTATCCTGAGAATATTGGACCTGATATCTTCAGGTAAAGATGTCCAGTCTCTCCATTTTTCTGTTTCTGTGCTGTTTGTGGCGGCCATGTTGGCTTGGATGCGTAAAGTATCTGTGAATGGGATGGGAGTGATTGTGTATGAGTAAGCAGTTTCGAGCTTACGATAGGACGTGTGCTTTTATTCGCCAGCATTTAGACTTCGGTTGGGATATGGTTCTACAGAAAACCTTTTTGTGCGCTGATTGAGAATCAGGGCTCAACACGTGCTTGGTAAGTTTAGTTGCTGAATTGACCTATTTTGACTTTTAGATAACCTTCAATATATCTGAAGGCCTCTCCACTATTAGAAACTCACAACTTCAAATTATTGTGCCCTAAATGGCTGGAAGCTTCTGTGAGGTGTCTGTGATAGAGCTGTTCACGCAAAGAAGCCTCATTACGTCCGAGCCATATAAGGAACGACTATTCATCGCTGGAAGAGCACAGAAGAACACATCGAATAGTTATATGCTGCGGTCCTACCTAGCTACAGACCAACCCATTCCAAAGACTTATCCCACAACTTCGCCGCCTTCTCCTTATCAAACGCATGCTCTGCATAACCTCTCGCATACAAAGAAGTTGAATCCTGCCACTTCCCAACGATTTGACAATCTTCAAGATACTTTCCACCTTGACCTTCCAAAGCCTTCGCAGTCGCTGCCCATACACTTGTAGCAGCTCCCTGATCCGGATTCTTCCAAACAGTCTTCAAATATGGATCAACGGACAGCCGACTTGTTTGCTCCTCGGATAAATGTCTTCCCAAATCAGTTAGGACACCACCGGGTTGAATGCTCCATGCATGGATACCCTGATCTGCATATCTTCTTTCGATTTCATTGGCGGTCCAAAGGTTGGCGGTTTTGCTCTGGGAGTAGGCCTTGTTTGGATCGTAACATCCTTCCATATTGATGTTATCGAAATTGACTTCGCCGAAGCGGTGAGCAAGGGAACTCAACATAATAACTCTAGATGCGTGATCGGGTGTAGCGCCTTTGGCTAACGCAGGCTGTAAGAGATGAAATAAGAGGAAATGCGCAAGATGATTTGTCCCAAACTGTGTTTCAAATCCGTCCTTGGTTCGTCCCTCTGGGGGAGCCATTACCCCAGCGTTGCAGATGAGAATGTTAAGTTTCTGAGACTCAGACAGAAACTTGGCTGCGCAGGATCGAACACTCTCCAACGAATCAAGATCAAGTTCCAGAAGGTGAACTCTCTCATCCCGGATAAGGTCGCCCAGTGCTGACTTTGCCTTGTCGAGGTTCCGAGCCGTGAGATATAGAGTTGCTCCAGTGAGATGCATGGCTTTGGCAGTTTCAATTCCAATTCCAGCAGAACATCCCGTGATGAACACGACTTGGCCCCCCAGTTTGCCTTCCAGAGCTTCATCTTTGATGATCTGAATAGCTGTTGGACGAGAGTCTCCCGCGCCATTGGGAGATTCATGGACGGCAACGTATCGATCAGCCATGGCGATATTTTGGGAGAGTTGAGAGAAAGGTAATTGGATAAATATGATCAGGAAGAGTGCAATTGGATGCTATATAACTGAGAGAATGGATTAGACGATGGTAAAAATATGTACCGGAAAGTCGGTAGTTCCTTTTTATCGTGAGTCGTGACGTATAGAGTTTCACGCTACAACAAACCAAACCTGAGGCACCAATCAATAGCTTCGTGTATGTCATTAACGCGGACTTATCGATAAGTCCGAAGATCCGAAGTCATCGAACCCCCGCTCAGATATAAAATTGTATCCATATTCCGGTTTCAAAATGCTCGAGCGTTTATAGAGAAGAAGTATCAAGTCGACTTGGCACAAGGGCTTAGACTTGAAGCCTTGCCAGCGTCCTTTGGAATCACTCCCGCACGTACAGCTTGCTGATAACACCATCGCCAATCCTTTTTGCCGAGGTTACCATCGCACTTCCAAGACCAGAAGAACCATCCGTCAGACTTCTCAAAGGACTGGACTTGCGCAGCCCAATAAGACTTGTACCATGATTCCTGGCCATCAATCTTGAACTCGGGAGTGTTCTTCAATGTGGAGTTGACTGAGAGGGACCATTCGCCGACAAAGACATGTCTGCCCATGTCATCCTTGCAAGCAGTCTCGATGTATGCTTTCTTGGTTCCAGGGATTCTGTTGTCGAAGCTTAGATAACGGTGTGCATCAAAGAAGATGAGATCATCACTGGGAAGTGAGTCTCTTGGGTCTCCCGATCCCCAGCCTTTGCCCTGCAGAAGAACATGTTAGTGGCGCCCTTTATCTTGGTGGAGAGGGTGATCTTACCATGAACTGAATGTGTAACTTATCAGCCTTGGCTACCTTCAAGTAACCCTCCATAGCTTGGATACGTTTGTATGCGCCAGGGTAGTAATTCTTGATCATGTCGGCAGCCATGTCTTTCCACGGTCCTCGAGCGTGAACAGGTTCGTTAAGCACCTCGAGCATGCCTACAGTGGTGTAGTTTCCGTTGGTATGGATGCGCTTGGTCATCCACTCGAGGAACTTGTAGGCCCGCTCATAGTTCTCGGGCTTGTAGAACTGAGGGTCTGGGACAGACTATGGTAGTGTTAGTGTCGATGCATACCGAAGGAGGAGTTCAACTTACATGGCCAGTGAACTGTTCGTTGGGGGAAGAGATGCCAGGACCAGAGTGGAGTCCAATAAGCACATAAATACCATGCTTCTTGCACCAGCCGACAATGCGATCAAGGTGCCAGATGCCTCCGCGGGGCCAGTACTCGTCCTTTTGGATGATATCCTCGTACATCCAATACCCAACGGGGATACGAACCGCATTGAGACCGAGACTTGCGATCTCCTTGATATCATCTTCAGTGACCCAAGTCTCCCAGTGTTTCTTGAAGGCAGCATTGGCCTTGGCTTGTCCAATACCCTTGACGCATGACCACTCGTCATTATAGGCACTGCAGCCCATGGCCTTCCATGATTCTTCAGCGAACCATCGCTCGATAATGAACTGCGAGCCTAAGTTGACACCGCGAATCTTATTGTGGTTTGGTAGCCATCGCTCGGTGAGCTTTTCTCCGTTGGCCTTGGCAGCCGCTGCAAATGTTAAGCATGTTTCCATTTAATGATTAAACTGGGATACACACCTCTGGACTGTGGAGTCCAAGCTTCTGCAACGGCGAGGAGAGAACAAAGGGCTAGTTTCAGTAGCATGATGAAGAGAAAGATATTTCTAGACTTCGCTTCCACCGAACTTGTCGAGCTAGGAAACAAACATCTCAACGGCGGAGGTCTCAGATATATATACCGAACGATCCCAATCAATCAGACGCAACTACGCGTATGATATGAGATGAACGGATTGTATCCGCGCAACGATTCCGCGTTACCAGGCGATCAACTTGGTTTAAGATCCTACCATGCTCTATTTCCGCAATGCGGAATCACATAAAGGACGATTTTGTGTTTAAATGCTATGCTGCGATGAAACGGGAGCATCGTCGATCTTTACTCCAACAAATGAGACGCTCCGAAACCCACATTCTTCTCGCTTGTGAATTATGCTGGTTGGTTTGTGCCAGGATTGCGAGACGCGGAGATATGAAAGGACTGCGGCTGAACCGTTGGAATGTGGGTTATCGGATAACTCCAATGACAACCCTGTTTATTTCACATCATGGGTCATTTGTTTGCTGTCAAACTGGATTTTTGACTCGTGATCATCGAGTATCGAAAATTATGATGTCACTTAGCTAAATAAAAACTTAACTAGTATAGATTTCCTCAATCGTTTCTACTGATGTCTTCAGAACTTTTGGTATCTGGTGTGATGAGTGGACCAAGAGGTGCATATAATGCAACGCTGCAAGGACCCAGCAGTGCCCCAAGTGGCACAAACAAGAAACGTCTCTACGCGAGGCATTTTCGAGATTAGATGATGTTTTCTGCAGATGATTCCGCCTTACTATCGGTGATACGTCTGCATGGAGAATATCCTTCTCGTTCACCGAGCAAAACCTTCGTCATGAACCTGTCTACTAGATTCGTGATGCATTCGGGAGATAGTTGAAGCAAATTCTCATCAACGCGCGCTAACGTGATGTTGAATCATAGATAGCATTACCTAAGTATTGTTTATGATGAGTCTCAGGGTATCATAAAATAGGTGCGTACTTATGCCTTGAACCTTCTTTGCTCTGAATGTGAATCACGCCTTCTCCCGCCTACTTAAGGCCGCAGGCTCTGGCAAGCAACTGCCCTTTCTTTTCTTTCACAATTGCATGCGTCGTACGTCTTTCCGCCCCATCATGATTTCGAACTCATCATCATCCGCTACAGAAACAGCAACACAATTTCTGTTTATCGCTTCAGAATCGTCACTACAAATATCTATCTCGTAACAAAATGGACGACTTCTTTTCTTCTTCTACTGCCGTGACACCCTCGCCCTTCGTTCTTCCGAACTTTGCTTTCGATGTGGATGATTTCCGTGAGCTACACAACATGGCGAAGGGGTCCAAGTTGATCCACTTGGAAGGGTCGACAGGCTTGAAAGCTGTCGTGCATCAAGACCAACACACTAACGTGGTAGTTACCACCGAAGTACGTCGGGGCGCAGATGACCAATTTGACTGGACGGTCCATTTCGCAAACGATCGATACGCCCACAGCAGTTACAACCGAAAGGGAACAATGATGCCTAAGCGTTCATGGAATTTTGATGTCCATACCAAGGCCCTTCACGAAGCCCTACTGGCCATCGAGGTTTTCTAGGAAGACAACCTCTTGGATCCGGAAATAGAAGTAATACTGAAAAGGGTATACATCCGTGTACAGCCGAGGATGGTTTAGTTGTTTTCCCTAATGTACCGGGGACACGTTCCAAGCGAAGAGGGGAGCCTCGAGAGCCGCGAGCACCACCGAATGTATGACCAGCTTATTCCTTCATTCACATTGTTCAATATGCTAGTAGAGCGAGGGCTGGAGTTGCAGTTGTGGCAGACTAGAGACGCTTCCAACCACTACAAGCTAAAGGACCTATGAGAGGAGGAATATACAGTGTGTTGAAGTCACTTTGTGACTATTGTATTTAACCTGATGTGTATTCGTGACTGTCCCGTGACTGCACTATACTATTCTTTTGCTTGCCCTTATTATTCTATTGATGATCTACTGGCAATAGGGTGATATATCACTGGTCAGCTTGGCCAATACTGCATTGTCAACCGAGATACCAGCCCCAATTGAGCCGATCATTGGCCTCGTGGCAGTATCCCTTTGGTATCTTTAGGGTCCGTAAATACCCAAGGATTTGCTCAATTTAGGTGAGCTTTAGGTAAGACTTGGGCAGTTCCTATCATAATTCATCTGCTAACTTTACAGAGTTCATAGTCAATGGAACCTTGCATCAAATGTTTCAAGCTATTGAATTCGTTAATGCCAGCTTGTTCGATAAGGAACTCGACAACAGATTGAACCAGCTCAAGGGAAGCAAGCAGTTTAGCGAGTCAGCCATTTTAGTGCGCTCGGGATCTCTTACCTATTGTGTAAGGCCCAACTTTTCCCCGTGCACTAGAGTTCGCAGGCTTGTGGGGTAGACGATGCATCCTTATCTCGTCTCGAGCGATGATAACCGTCACTATCAGAAGGAGAACAGACTATCTATCTGGGGAAAGTCTAGTGTCATCATCGGGTTCACTATCTTTCTTCATAGCATTTCGGGACTTCCGGGAATGTCATACTCGGCTGCAACAACGGCTTACCCCGGCATTGAATGATAGGAATAGACTATACTCTTTGGGAACTTGACAGTTTCTGGAACTTTGACGTTCCTGATCAAGAACGCCAGGGAGATCATGGCGATGGCCGAAATGGAAAGCCCAAAGTCTAGGGAAACAAGAAACAGTTTCCGAATGAAATGGCTATATAAACTGTCTTGGAGACGGCATCAATAAGACTTCATCACTCAACAATCACACTCAACTTCAATACCTGACTGCAAGTCTTCAATACTTGATAACAACCTCTTTTATTCACTTCAACCCCTTTACCAACAATCGCAATGGCAGCTCTCAACGAGGACACCCTCGACATGTCCCTGTTCTTCGGAATAGACTCCCAGAAGAAAGACTTCTGCGATTCCCTCCTCCGTCTTCTCAAAAAGCGCGGCGGTGTCAAAATCGTCAACCACCCCATCCCCTCCGCCGACATCCACGAACTCTTTTCCCAAACAAAGCGCTTCTTCAACCTCCCTCTCGAGACAAAAATGATCGCAAAGCACCCTCCCCAAGCAAACCCCAACCGAGGCTACTCGTTTGTCGGCCAAGAGAACGTAGCCAACATTAGCGGTTACGAGAAGGGTCTTGGGCCACTCAAGACTCGTGATATCAAGGAGACTGTGGACTTCGGATCTGCGCATGATGAGCTTGTTGATAATCTTTGGGTTCCTGAGGAGAAACTTCCTGGATTTAGGAAGTTTATGGAAGGCTTTTACGAGAAGGCGTTCAAGACCGAGATGCAGCTTCTTGAAGCTCTTGCTATTGCTCTTGGTGTTTCTCCTGAACATCTCAAGGCGCTGCATAACCGTGCTGAGAATGAGTTCCGCATTTTGCACTACCCTGCTGTCCCCGCCTCTGAACTCGCAGATGGTACTGCGACTCGTATCGCAGAGCACACTGACTTTGGAACCATCACCATGCTCTTCCAAGACTCCGTCGGCGGTCTTCAGGTAGAAGACCAAGAAAACCTCGGAACATTCAACAATGTCGAGTCAGCTGCACCCACCGACATCATCCTCAACATCGGCGATTCTCTCCAGCGATTGACAAACGATACATTCAAGGCTGCATGTCACCGCGTTACATATCCTCCTTCTATCAAGGCTAGTGATGGCGAGCAGGTCATTCCTGAGCGATACTCTATTGCGTACTTTGCCAAGCCTAACAGAAGTGCTTCACTGTTCCCCTTAAAGGAGTTTATTGAGGAGGGTGTTCCTTGTAAGTATGAGGATGTTACAGCTTGGGAGTGGAACAATCGACGTATTGAGAAGTTGTTTACTCCTGAGGCTAAGGCTTAGATGAAAGAAAATTGGTTGGATGGCGATTGTGCGATATGGAAGATTAGCATAGCGGATTTTATTTATTGTTTTCTTAACATTCTATATTTCCATTGCTGTGAAGCCTTTGCTCACTACTACAAGCCATCGTTTCTTCCAACATCTTTTTTACCTGGTAATTTGGCGCATATTGTCTAAAGTTCTTGTTCTTTGAAGAACATCGTTGCCTCTGCAATATACTGATGGAGTTCCAGCTTCTTTCTTGTCGTCGTTGTCTAACAACAATGTCAGAGTATCCACCCGACAACGCCCTTTGCCTTGTCTTTTCCAAATCTCCACCAAAAATGCCACTATCGTGCACCAACCAAATCCATACCAGAAGAAACAGCACAAAGGAACAATCTCCTAGTTCATCCCCCTCAACAAATAAAATACCACTATTTCTAGTCTCCAACTTCTAATTGGTCAGCCACAAAACTCTCCCGGCAAACCCGATTTTTAGAAATAGGAAAGAAATCCCGATCCCTTTCCTATTTCACAACTATTAAGTAAATCTCACTACCCTGTTTGGCTTTCCATATCCAGAATCATGGCCAATACTCGAAGACGAACGCATTCTTTTGGAGGTTGTAAGACTTGTCGAAAGCGGCATCTGAAGTGTGACCAGTCTTTGCCGAAATGCAATCGATGCAAACAAGCTGGTTTGAGTTGTGAGGGATTCACCCCGGCGCTGAGATGGTTGATCTCGACGGGGAGAGAGGTTTATGATAGACAGCCTACTCAGGGTGCTGAAACTGGGCCGGAACAATATTCTAGAAGACATTTGTTTACTGGTAAGTTGCTCTGGGCTGAGTGAAGTAAAGATTGTGCTAATTCTTTTGAAGAAGAGGATAGAGAGTTGATGAGCAATGCGTTGGTTACGAATGTTCCATCAACAGTGACAGCGGCTTTGAACCAGATTGATGAAGAGTCAAAGGGCCTTGACGTTAAAGACGATGCAGAGAGTATTTGCGAAGTTGGCCCTTTTCAGGTCTTCAAGTTCGAGACCACTCAATCAACCAAAACAGCATCAATCTCAGACCATGTCTCTTTCAAGGACATGGATCTTGATACACTCAGCGAGAACCCCCAAGAGTTCGCAGAAACCATAGAAAGCGATGAAATCGCCCCCAATGATCTTTCCTCAACTTCACTCGACTTTCTGCACTGGGGTGATCTATTCACATGGGATGTCAGTGTTCTCGACAATCCACCTCAACTTCCCTACGATAACTTCGAAACATTACCTATGAATCTCAACTGGCCCGAGTCAAATATGAGTTTCTCTGACTCCTTGAACTCAATGATACCTTTTGAAACAGTTAGCGATAATCTTGCGTGGCCGCAATTAGATCTCATGATGGACGCATCGTTGCTTTTGAAGCACTTCAACGACGATGTCATCAGCCAAATGGGTTCCCTTCCTATCAACGAGAAATCAGCCTGGAGGACGCTTCATTATCCTTCAGCTATTATGACGTTGAGCGAGTTGACGATGCTGGATGTGAACAAAGACCAGATCAAGCGCGCCAACTTGGCGACATTTTACGCTCTGATAGCAGTATCTTCGTTTCACCTTTCTCTCAACTCTATCACGTTTCCAAGTCTTGCAAGACCTGGTGACCATTGGAAGTCGGTATCGAGTCGAACGTACGAAGCAGCAAAACAACATCTCAAAGTTAGTCTTGAGAAGGAATCTCAACCGGGACCGCATAAGGCCAAGTATAAAGAGCAACTGATGGGAATCAGTGCAGTCTTGGCTACAGCAGTAAGCTAAACCATCTCGTGATAATGACAACAGTCGGCTAACAAGTGCAGCTCCTCTCTGGGAACGAAACAGACACACGGTGGTGCCTCACAGAAATGGAACGTCTTATCTCTTGGCGTGGCCTCACCAAACCCAGTATATCCCGCCGCGCCCGTCTCCTCCATAACATCTACGCCTGGATGCGCATCGTCTCCGAGTCTCTAAACGTGTACCATCCCAACACAAAGCACCAAGCACCCATTCAAAACCCGCAATTGATAAACACCGACATGACTCTCGACAACTTTCTCCATCTCGAGCCACGAAAGCTCCACGGTCAAAAGCCAAAACGTGATATAAAAGATATCCATCTTGCAGACGCATCGCAGGATCATGAGAATATGTACATGCAGATTTATGGTGTGCCTGAGACGTGGCTTAGTCTTGTTTCGCAGATCACTCGGTTGGCGAATGTCATGGATAGACTATGTGTGAGTAAAAAGGCTGATGCAGAAGCGCTTATGGCGTTACAACCTCGGGCATCATATCTTGAGAACGCAGTATGTCTATTCCGATCCCGTCACAACGAGACATCCAGCGCGAGTCCTAGCGCTCCAGGCGGAACACCACATACACACATGGTACGCGCCCTGGCATCAGCTTTGGTGATATTCTTCTACCGACGAATCCGCAACGTAAACCCCCTCGTGTTACAAGATAGTGTGAACGATGTGGTGGAATCACTACATGCATTTGACGAAGCGCTTGAGCGGAATAATCTACTTGGACCCGGGACGGCGTGGCCTGCGTTTATAGCGGGTGCGGAAGCGAGGGCAAGGCAAAGGCGGGATTTGGCGGATTGGTTGGACAAAGGGTTTAGGAGGTCGGGGTTTGAGAGTTATAGGGCTAGTAAGGAAGTTTTGCTGGAGGTTTGGAGGAGGAGGGATAAGGCGGAGGGTATGGAGGTGTGTACCTGGATGGAGGTTTGTAGAGATTTACGGCGGTGGCCGTTGGTGTCTTAGTTACGAGACAATGATTACGAAGTTATGCCAACGAGTTCTTGTGTCAAATGTGTTGTGTTTATAGATATAGAGTATGAGGGTCGAGTTGCGACACTCGTGTAGCTTCGCCCATCGTGGCTAGCATGCTGCCAAATTTCACTGACGGAGAGCTCAGCCCAGTACAAGCGTTGAGGATGGTCAATCAACCGACGACCCTGTATTGAGAACGGAGAGATTGTAGTATGATATCGTAGCAGCGCAGTTGACGCATTCGTGTAAACGTTCGGCGCGAATCGCAAACCTTAGCCTTGCAGGCAGGGTTTCCGCTTGAACTCTATTTTGTAATGCTTGTTTGTTTGAGCACGCATGAATCGGCCGTGGCGCATCGGTGTTCTGAGCGATCCTCTGGGAGAGCTTCAATGCGTCGTTTGGTGTCTTTCGTTCGCGACAAGGTGCAGAGGATAGTTGGAACGATGGGAGTGAGTTGGAGTGGTACGAAGTCGGCGTGATTTACAGTCAGGGTGGGCGTTCGGCGGCCGAAGGCTTGAAGGTCGGAGGAGGATGTTGGTTGTGGAATCGAAGAGACCATTCGCTGTCGCGGAGTAGGGGACGACTCGGCGACGTGGACGAGCGGTTGTTCTGTCACTGGTCAGCGGCGCGACATTGTTATAGGCAGTATGGCTTACCAAGTAGTGAAATTGAAGGATGTGTCTGCGCAAGTGTTGGGTTCGCATAGAATGGCTTGTAGGATGCGATGATGCACCTCCATGTACCAAGCCACCTCCTCACGGATCATATTTCCATGCCTCTACCGGTTTCTCATGTCATATCAAGCAGATGCTAAATGATAGGCAGCGCTGTATCCATGTTGGATTGTCGGCACTCCAGACCTCGTGCTTTTGACCGCGAGCACAGCATCTGTTTCTTCAGTGAAGTCGATCGTGACATTCTATGGCCCAATCCAGACCATGAGGCAGATGAACCAGCTGTAGAAGCAGGAATAGGATGTATGTAGCTCGTAGAGGAAGATCGGTATCGATCAGACAGCGTCGCTTGGTGTTGTTCCCTCCATGGTGCTGAAGTCGCTTCGGAGTTTTGGAGATATTTTTGTTGAAAACTCGCCTGGTAGTGGCTCGAGCTAGGATGCTATGCGCTGGGTGTCATGAATTGTCGAGGCTGATGATACACCATCATTTGGTAGATTCGATGATGATTGTTGGAGGGAGATGTCACGGCGCGGTAACGGTCGCTAATGGTTCGCTAAAACTTGGCGCGACAACAGCTTGCAGCAGCCCCGCCATCGCATTGTCGCATTGAACCGCTGGGTTGGGTAAGTGAATGAGTTTGTCCAAACTCAATTATACATTAATTAATTGTTTGTTTTTATTATACATACAATTCAAATTTTAATCGTGATGCTTTTCCATTGGAACAGAATGTTTTGGTCAGTGATGACACACCTCCGACACCGCAGCGTGGCGTTCTAGAAGTCAATAGCTCCCTCTCTCGTCAGCAAGGTCGAGTCATTAGCTGGATCCTTGCATCCGTTCACCCGATCCTCGATGACCAATTCATTCAACATCTTCAATGATCAAGGTCATTTGGTAGATGAACAGAACAAATCTTGAACGTGTTTATTCATATGTTTGTTGGGTATCATTAAATAGCTATCCCCTGTATCAAATCAATTCCTGCATATCGTACTGTTATACATTCTCAATATACCGTATTGTTCCTTTGGAGGTGTCAGGCGATGCTCTCACGGGTACTTGTGCACCCGCTGATGATGGTAGACTCTGTAGGTCGTAAAAGTCGCCTGGATTTGTAGCGCTTGATGGTGATCTCTCTGGTCGGTCATCATGTTGACGCTGTAGATCTTTCAAGAGGGCGTAGAAGAATGGCGTGTTGGCGACGATGCATGAGCATAGGATCTCAATTGAAGCCCACTACTATATGTCAGTATCACGGCGCACCGGTAGAGGACAGATAATGGAACATACCATTGATCGGGACTTTTGGGAAACGGATTGGTTAAGGATGAGAGGGAGGCGGAGGATGGTGATGGCGACAAGCACAGCACCAACGCTGAAGAGAAAGCCAAGCTGTAGTTTCTCCCGTATGTTGAGCCGAAGATGTCGAAGCATGGGAAAAGGCAGGATTATTAAAGCGACGTTGATGATGATATTGCAAACCGCCATTAATATAAGATTGCCCACGGCTCGATTGCATGCGACTTCTGTGATGCAATGTCAGCAGATATTTTGGTGTGGCGAAAATGAGCTCCTTACTCGAATCATCGGTATTGAGCGCCCACATTCTGGAACGAAGTTAGCTATGTCGTTTGAGGGTGTTTGGGTGAAACATACAGATATAGTGGTCGACATTCTGCCAAGATTGTAATAAAGACGGCGACAAAGGAAGCGATGATGAACCACCAGAGGGCATCGGTAACAGGCTTGCCCCAGCGAAACACATCAATGAAGCGCGAATAAAAGGTCAAAAGCCCCAGCTTCAAAACCCACAAACTACCCAAATCAGCAATTATCCCCTTCCACATTGTATGTAACAGTAACTTACAAAAGCGCATAAAAGATCCGTGCAGGTATAAGTAGCTTAAACGAAAGCTCTCGATCACCATCTAATTCCCCAACACTCTCTCCCCAACTCGCAGCTTCGACTTCTGTAGCAGGATCGTACGTATGGCTCGGATTGAGGTTGAAAGACCATAGTATGCAAACGGCGCGTCCGATGAGAGGTAGTATTGCGATTGTCATGTAGAAATCATCAATCCGCCAGCGTCGATGACATGTTTGGTGGATGTTACAGCGGTAGAGGAGTCGGTAGATGCATCGGGCGAAGATTAGGGCGGCGCAGATACTGGTCGACGCGACTGTTAGGGCTGCGTCCGAGGACGATGCCATGCCTGCTCATGGTAAAGGTAAAGTTACAGCACTGGAGATCATTGCAGGACTTGGCTGATGATATGTAAGGTATCCGGAGTGGAGAGAGAGAGAGGAAGAGAAAGAAAAAAACAAGGAGAGAGAAATAAAACGGGGGCGAATTGCCGACGCGGGGGAAAATGGAGGCTTGGCAACCTAATAGAAGGATTCTGGGGTTAAACAAGATCAGACCAGACCAGACCAGACCATGAGTGAGTCCATGTTGAGTCAATTGGAAGGAGAATCGAGACTAGATCGGACTAATACCGCCAAACCGGCTCAACGGTGTCTAGTTTATTACCCATCTTTGGCTTAGGTCAACATCACCAATTCTCAGCGGTTTGATCGGCGACGTTGAAGAACAATAACTTGTAAAATCCCTGCATTTTGTGACGTGCAGGGAACAGAAACCCAACCAATTAATTTACCTGCATTTTGTCTCAGATGAACAAACCCATTTACTGGTAATTTTGTTTCATGCGGCGTAGCATTGCGCATTCGGATTAATTTTACGGAGTAACAATATCGGCATTGAGACTTGTTTATTATCTCTTTGAGCTCCCGGCTTACTGAGCGATTCCTTTTGCATTGACAATAAAAGTAAAAGTAACCGCCCTGCTTGCCGCTCAAAGTGAGGCGCGACGATCCTACTGGTGTTGAGATAAACGAACGTAATGTCTCGCAGGTCATTGAGTGCACAGACTTGAAGCTACTGCTATTTCTGGTTGTGTTGATGTCAAAGCGCTGACATCTCTTCATCATCCCGCTCCTCCTGATCTGGGTTTTTGAGTTTGATCGCCTGACAAGATGTTGGCTACCCTGGACTGCTCACAGTGAGATATTCCGGGCGATATCTCGGAAAGAATATGTCGGTCCGACTGGTGATTTTCTTCTTCAATTTGTGTCATCTTCTGAGCAATCATAAATTAGAATTGAGTTTCGCGCCTCCTATTCAATGCAGTCTTAGTCAGTGAACCACGCATCAAAGGTTGGATGCTGAAACATCACAACTTTCCGCTCTGCCGATATTGCCATCAAAACAACGACCATTATCCAAAACTTGAGTACTAAGATAGACGTTTTCGAGCTTCCAGTACGTATTAATCTAGATCTAATGATGTCGGAATCGGATAGCCTAGCTGTCACCATAGACTCAAAAGAGCTTATGGAGGAACACAGAAAAGGTAAGAAATAGGAAAGGGAAGTCCGTAAATTGTACAACTGTGACGCCGCCTGGAACCTTCAAGCCAAGGAGTTTCGAATTATCCTATTATCAAATTCATGGCCATGTTCTGATGGGAAGATTGTCATATCGCCGCAATAAGCATGTTTCTAAGGACATGGTTTCTTTGACTAGATGTTCTAGGCCCTAGCCTTATCATGCATCTTAAGTCCCTTATCGGTATTTTGACAGTAAAGCTTGGCCACGGCGTGGAAATTGTGTTCGGTATAATACCTGAACTATGCATTCGGTAATATGCCTGTAATTGTCGATCGAACGCATCTTCTTCAAGCCTTGTGCAGAAAGGCTGGACCCTCCATCACGTTTCGGCATCGACCGAGATGGGATCATCGGCCCAGGTTGTAGTATCACTACAGAACCCATGATGGAGGCGATATGTTGCATTGTCTTATTTGCATGTACATGAGAGTGCTTCGAGACCTGCATGTTCATGCGGATGGTCTGGGATAGGCAACACCCGCGGCATTGGACGAAGCAGTTGAAGCACATGTCCATTGCGACAGTGTCTTCCTATCAGTCAGTGGTGACGATTATTTGAGGACCCGTATCCGTCGGCACAAAATGACTCTGGCATAGACATGACAACCGCCAATGAAGAATAACGGAGCAGCCCGCCCCGAGGGTTGGTCAGAATGTGTTCCACGAAGTGAGTTGAATATCAAGATACGGAAAGAGAAGAGAAAGGTCCACATGAGGCTATCTGACGCATGTCTTACTAAGGAACCATGTTGGTTACAGTCAGGAAAAAACGGTATGATATTCCGTTTAGGCAATATCAAGGTTGCATAAACACAGCAATTGGCCCAACATGGCTATGGAAACAAGAGACAAGATGCATCTTAACACCATCTCATTGGTCAAAGTTCGAAAATCTGCAGCGTGAAGATCAAAGTGGATAAACAAGATTCTTGGCTAGACCGAAAATTGCAAGTACATCTAATAACGATTCCAGATACGATAATGAGATAATGCGGAGCCTGACAGAACCAGCTCATTCTAAACAAATCGTACCTCCTTCCATCCCACAACTGATCTATCATTCGTCCAGATCACCAGGAGTATGCATCCACTTCAAGCTCAAACACAGTCTTGGAGTTCCGTCCAATACCAGCCACTACAGCGCGTACATCGTCACAAAGAGATCCTGGTCCTGAGACGACAACGCCGACTCTCTTCCAGCCTGCTGATGCTTCTTCATCGATGATAGCGGCAACGTCAAATCTCGAACCAATGCGGATGTCTGTCTGTGCGTTGGTTCCATCGAGGGCCGGTTCAATCTCGTGCACTAGGCATCGGGCATCGGCTTTGACACTCCATGCTAGCTTTACGTTCCAGTGGTTATGTACCAGGGCAAACAAACTGGTGATCCCGACTCCGCCAGCGATGAGAACCAGTCTATCACAGCGTAGGACTTGTCGCGTGTCACTACCAGGATAAGGTCCCTCGAGAAAGGTAAGCAGTCTGTCGTGACTCTCAAGATACTTCGTGATGCCTGTAGACTTTTTGATGAAGAGAGTCACTCCAGCTGAGATCTCTGCCGAAGCGGAAGATTGTCTGACTGCAATCTGTGCCGTAGCCTTCTCAATCTTCTCAACGTCTTCCAGTCCAGAGGAGCCCCCTGGTGAGATAGGAGAGCCAGGAGTTGCAGGTGTTCCTCGACGTTGAAGCGCTACAGTTGGAATAACCGAGAATGGATGATTCTCCCACGGTCGCAGACGTGCAAGAGAGGGGAAGTAGACAAAGACATGCTTTCCGGGATCCAATCCCCATCGAACGTTGGGAACGTCGACACGCACATAACCAGCTCCGATGTCCTTGACCCTGGACCTCAGAATTCCCAATCTCACCACTCGAACAATACGTACAAGGCGCTCAAATCCCCAAATGGCAATGGTAAGATAGATCCAGATCTCGTGACCTGAAGTATATCCCGGTGAGTGTAAACGGATGCTTGCGTATCGTAGCATGAGGTGATACCAACATCCGACAACCACAAGCACGGCGATAATGATGTGCATAAGCAAGAAGAGTTCGTAATTGGCCTTTCGGACGTATAGTCCACTGCCCAAAACAGTCACAACGGTGAGACATAGAGCAACAGAACCCCAGCGTCTCCAGTCTGTGCTACCGAGCTTATCGGAGCCAACAAGGGCAAAGATGCCATGTAGAACCCCTAGCAAGGCGAAGGTTCGTCCAATCCAACGGTGGAGGAGAATAAATGTCGAGCGTGACCAGTTAGATAGCCACAAGAGAAGGTTATTCCTTGATGGGAAGAGAATGATGAGCGGTAGACAAGCAAAAGCAAGAGCTCCGGTGCGATAAACGAGGTAAGCCGAAATCTCTCTGCGTTCACCCATAAACCTTGCATTTGGCTGCAGAGTTTGGAAGTCAATGGCAGCGAACACAACAGTGAGTGCGAGAAACAATGCTATGTAGAGGCCTTGACCTATACTGGGTGCATTGCCCATTTGAAACGGTAGAGGGCGGACCGAGTAGGTACCAATCATGCTGGGATAAAGGATGTATGGCTTGAGTTTGTCGTAAATTGATGGGACGAAGGGGAGGTAGCCAGCCCATGTCATAAGAATGGGTATTCCAACGGCGATGGTGACAAGAATAATACTGGCACAAGTTAGCCTCTCGTCATACTAAGGTCAAAGCTCACTTACCCATGTCTTGCTCCCATTTTCATCTCATGGTTCGTCGCCCCGAGTGAGTTCTCTTGACTGATGTACAAAAAAGGATTGGCGTTTGATGTCTTGTTGAGGGATGTATCTGTAGCGTTGAGAGTATACCGAGGTGGCCTGGTATCAACCTCCATGAGAGCCTCGGAGTAGGACCACTTGGCAGGGACGTGTTTGCTACCAGTGATCCATTCCTCCCAATATCCCTCAATCTTTGAGACTTTTTGATCGGCGCACTTCTCACTCATACACCAAGCCACGGATGTCAAGAATGCAGTGTCGTTGGCTCGGCATGCTGGCGGTGTGACCATGTGTCCATCATGCATGCTGGAGCAGGGTAGCCCCAACGATGAAAAACATCGGAGACATGCTTCGGCGCAGATAGGATCATATGAAGTCAATCCATAGCCTGTGAGGCCTGACTGAGCCGATACAGAGCTGGATTGTAGACTCAGTAGAAGTGAGAAAGTCAAGCTGTTTAGCAGCGAGCTGCTTGCCCCTTTGCGGTTCATCATAGGATGCTGAGACTTTGGTGAAAAATATTGATGTAAGACGAGAGCATATGCTACTTCTTAAATAGGATAGTAAAGATGATACAGCCTTGAGTCATGATAGTAACAGCTTGGTGGATAGACCGTCTTTATACAACATTATGCCATCAATCTTGAACCCTACCAGGTTGGCGGGCCCGAGGCCTCGGCCAGGGCTGCCAACATTTCGATCCATCACTGCGTTACTACCTAAACGCCCAATACCTCAGTTGCATCATATCAGGATAACGTACCCACGAACTCATCGTATTCATCCCAATCATCCCCACGGGGAAACTCTAATTCACCAACATCTCTATCGAATCCCGCCTACCTCCGGTCCACTTTCAGACGAAATAATGATCGGTTAGGCCCGAATACCCGTCTAACCGACTGCTCCGTTGTTGTCTATACATGCTTTTCTTGGCAAGGTTTCCGTAGTCGCGCCGGGAACCTTTGCTGGAGATCAGCGTTGCAGTGCAGTTGCCTCTCCGGAGTGGCACCGACTCGGAGCCGTGATGGTTGTCGGTCCAGAATTTCAGGTTTTGTGTGGGAGCACGGGATGAAATGCCGCTTGTTCAAGTTTTGAAAGTCATTTGATTATCGTGATACTTACTCTTCATCGTCGATTCTTCGGTCTTACCTTATGTTCTGTGATGTTGATGTTGGTTACCAAGACATCTTATCGCCGATCATGGAACTCGGAACAGGAGACTCCGAGTACCCTGAACTTTCGTTATTTAATAGTTATTGGACAGTTCGGAGGGACTTATTCCGATTGTACTATATTACTACCCTAAATATTGACGTCGGTAATTTAGCCGCGAGATCTTATAGTCACCGGGTTTTATTAATCTTATCAGATAGCCATATTCATTCATCTGGGCGACCTCAATATTGCTTACGCGTCTGTGAGAAGAGAAAAACAGTCTGACAAGAGGGCATAGTTCGATGTCTTATAATCTTTCGATTGAGAACGTCATCGATGACTTCGGAGGAAGACATTCCGCGTCCTCTATTGCCATTTTTAAATCTAGTTAAAGATCAACAAGATAGTGAAACTACCGAGTCTTACCGAAATTTGACTAGTCGATGTTTCATAACCAGGGTTAAACGTGCCTGTGCCTTAATTCTGACCCGTAATGATATGCAATGGGAAACTTTAATCACGTTCCTTGCCCTGCTCGTATGGAGCTTGAGTTGCGAGGTCTCTTGGTATACTTCTGCCAACACATCGTCGATATGGGTCTGGAAGTCAGGCTTAGGGAGTAAAGTGGAGCATGCAAAGGGTTCTTGAGGTTGACAGGAGTTCGGGGTCATGAGTTGAAACTGAATTCCCCTCGTTCTGTAAGTGACTCGGGTTTGCTGTTATTCATCCAAAGGCCATATTCGATTCCTATGACACTGAGATTCATCATGAGAATTCCAACGGGGATCATGTCTCCTTGTCTAGCCGCGTACCTTTATTAGACGCCCGTAGTATCTTTACTACCACGCCCTATCACCCTCCGTCCAACATTCCCTCTCAAGCTCCAGCTCCTTCGAATAATCCCCAAATGGCCTGAACATATCAACCAAGATCCCACACCACCGTTCATCCCATCTTATATCCTTGAACTGCGCTTTTGTACTATCCCAATATTCCGGATAGAAGCCGCTGTTCTCCCAATCCACTATCCCACAAACAGCCCAGCCTCTAGTCCCGTCTGGCCTTGTAACTCGATCAACTAGTATGTTTTCCAGGTTCGAGTCAGCATGTGTGAAGACGATTTTATGATCTCGCCAAGCTGGATCGTCCGGCTGGTTGAGATGTTGGCTGAAAGATTTTTCGTCTTCAAAGGGCCCAATTTGTTTGCCGAGTCGTAATCTCCAATCATTGATACCTTTTCCTAGTGTATCACAAATCCTGTGATTGTCGTTCTCAAATGGAGGAATGGCCCGCAATTGAGTAACGAATCCTTGTACTTGATCAACGAACTCACGGCAATCTCGGTCTGACATCAGACTCCTAGCTTGGTGAAGGGTATGGCCTGGCAGGCTTGCTGTTAAGAGGTATGTGTCTTGATTGTCCGTCAGCAAGTCTAGTCCACGAGGGACTGGTATGGATGTATGCTTATGGACCAGTTCCAAGGCGTTGAGGTCGTTATTCGCTCTGAAGTCTGTCGTGCGCTTGAGATAGAGGCCGAAAGGGAGACGTGTGGTATAAGAAGAAGCGGAATGTCCGACCTTTTGCAAGAGCTTGTATGTATATAGACGTGCCGAATTTGGCATAAAAAGCCATACTCGCCAACACATGCCTCGAACTGTTCGAAGTATGCCCGGCAAGAAAGCTGGCCTGTACGTCAAGACAGACGTTTCTGGTTGATGCACTGGCGATTCATCGAGGGCAATCTGCTTCTTGACGTCTATCCACCGCATGCTGTAGGCTAGACGTGCTTGAGTGCCAACATATCGTGCGTCTACTGTCATTTCCCTGGAACGTGAGTGATCTCCAAGTAGAGGATATTCCCCATTAACATCAATCATTGGCTCCAAACTCCCGAACAGACATGGGTGAACCCAGAACTAGGCGATGTCAGCACAGATAAACTAATGAGAGAAATTGACTTGCATGAATCATAGATGGTTGCAGCCGCTGAAGTGTCACCAGCCCTTGACTGTATGCATTGGCAGCTGATCGTCGAACAAGCCAGTGGCTAGATATATAGTCTGTCGGCTCTGGGCTCTCCGCATAGTTCAGCCACCAGTCGAAGTAAGGAGGACTAAAAAAGGCGCGAAGCATATCATGGATTCTCGGCTTGTACATCTCTCAGTCATGTGAATTATGTCAGGAAAGAAGGATGAATACCTCAGCCTGAACCCAGCGGGATGGGACTAAAAGGATAGGCATTACAGTCAGAGGATCCCAAAAGCTGCCTGTCTTGCCAGTGATGCAGCATTTGTTGCCATCTCGCCTTGCGATCACCGCTTCACCGTCATCGCCTTGAGAAGGTGGTGTCGTTCCATGCTCAGTGACTAAGAATAGTGAGTCGAGAGAGTCGGTGGTTCATTGTAGGACAACCTCACTGGAGTCTACGATAAATATCCAATCTGCAACAAGGCAGCGTAACACGGCTTCATGGTCATCGCTTGGAAGGCAGCAATTGAGGACTTAAGCAGCTGCGAGTGAGGGTTGGAGGGCTTTCAAGATGAAAGCTTTCAGAAGTTTGGGATAGGGATGAGGTAAATTGGATTCATCTAGGACTAGGGCGAGCGCCTCGTCTACTGTAGGATCCATGATGATTAGCAAGTGAGTGTTGTTCGTTGTGGGATTAGGCAGTCACTTGGGTTGTTGTTAGTTGAAAGCATATGCTGTAGTGCCTGAGGCATCAATATTACAGACTAATCTCACCAAAATATCTGGGGTAATAAATTGGTAAAGAGAATAATAGATTGGTGAATGATTGTTCAATTTAAGATGATATATAAGCGAACAAAATCTCATTCAACTTGCTTCCACATCTTCTCCAAAACACCAACTCTCGCAACGGCAGCCGGCCCCGCCGCCTGAGCTCCAACAAGCTGCATCTGCTGATCCGCCATCGCCGCCTGCGCTAACTGCGCATTTCCATATCCATATCCAACATAATTGAAATTCGTAGAGTTCAAGTTTCCCGCTGCACTAAACGTCACAGCTGCTAATCCCAATGTTCCTGCTTGATTGAGAGCATGTTTGGCTGCTGCTAGCATTCTATTCATCTCAGGAACGGTTTGAAGATAAATCTGACGACGCTGCTGAGCGAAGGAGAGGAATGAGGCTAGGTTTTGAGTTTGACAGGCTTCTTTGTAGAGTTGACGCATTCGCGGGGAGTAGAGATCGCATAGGCGAGATTCTGCGATGTGTCCTCCTTTCATAGTGAAGTGTTTCTCTAAAGAGGTATTCTTGGCTACGAGGATGTAGCATTCTTCACAGATATGAACGTCGTCCCATCCCCACCAGCGCCGATTCTTTGCGAGATCTTGATCAATCTTGGGACATGCTGGTGCTGGAGCAAGTTCCGTTGCCAAGTTGCTGAATGGTCTCCAGTCGTTAATATAAGCTGATTCGGCAAACCTTTGCAGCATGACAACTGCTCGTGGATAACCATAGAGATTGAATGAACAGAGTTTAGCTTCACTGGCAGGAACATGTTTGGGTTTGAAGAAATGTGCCATTCGCATACTCGAAATTGTCCCCGCCATGCACGCTCCGCAAATGTCAAGCTCGGGGGGATCATTTGGCAACGTATACCAAGAAATACCTCTCGCACCTTGTGGGTTACAAGGCTGTTGTTGCGAAACAGCTTGAGCTGTATGCCAAAACATGGGGAACTCGCCGTAACTAACTGCGCGAATTATGGGGATGAGAAAATTGGCCTGATTCATTGAGCAAGTTGCTTGTCGCCCGTGATCCATGCGAGTTGCTTGAAATGATTGACTTTCGGGAGAGTCGTGGAAGTAGTCCCAATAACAAGCCTCGCAGGCTAAGAAACCAGAGATTCGGGAAGACCAGAACCACGTCCTTTCTGGTCCAGCTATGGCCTGGGCCTTGGGACATGGAGGTAGCTGTAGTAGCCTCTTGGAAAACCCTGTAGTGAAAGCAATCCAGTTGCCGGTCGCGGCATGAACTTTCAGCATACGGCGTATGTACCATAGATTATGGTCACACGTCGCTCCATCTGGAGGTGTATGCAAGCTGAACTTGTTCCCAAATCGCGTATGTTTGAAGTGGTCTTCATAGCAAGGCTTACAGATTGCCATTTCTGGTCTATCGGGAGGATAGTACCATTCGCCCTCCCTTGATTTGTCTTCTGGGCAGCCACCCAGTCCAGGACGTGTAGCCATGAAGTTGGTCATGTTGTCGAGACTTGAGGTTGATAAAGAAGCTGGCCACAGATATTCTTTGACACGAGGGCTTCCAAATAAACATATTCTTCCTACTCTGTCTTCATGCCATACAGGGTTGAATGAATCTTTCAATGGTGAGTTGAGAATATGGTCGTGGTAGCAACGACTGCAGATCGTGAAGTTGAGATAGCCGGGGTGGATGAACCAGTAGAGTGGCAGTGTGAAGGGCATGTCGATACATTCTGTAACAGGCTGTATTCCTAGCGGCATCGGACTGTTGTTTTGCCCTCCAGCAGCACTCAGGCTCGGGCGGCCGTCGACATGTCTATTCATCGGAGTAACTGTATTCGATGGTAATTCTGCCGGAGGTTGCTGGGTTTGAGCAAGGTATTGTTGCTGTTGCTGCTGATGGTATTGCAACGGTTGTGCTGTTTGTTGTGAGCCTGGTAGTTCCGCTGGTCTTGGAGGCGGAGGTGGAGGGGCGGAATATCCTTGATAACCCTGTTGAGGTGTTTGATATCCTGAATTCTGGTAGCTCTGTTGTCCCTGGGGCTGATAATATCCAGCGGGCTGTTGTTGCTGATGCTGTTGGAGGTCTCTACCGACTTGTTTTACCTCGGAGAGGAATTTGCTTAGTCGACCCATCTAGACTCTGCAACTTCTGCAATATTTGTAAACTTGACTCTAAAACAAAGAGTCAAAAACACGACGAGTCAGAGAGCTCAGCTGAATCTGTAGTCTTATTATACCTACCCTGGCAGCCCCACCACTATCGCTCCGTGCCGACATTGCCGGACGAAGAATGCCTTGCCTTTCTTATTTAGGACTGGACTAACTCATTTCAACTGACAGGTGTGACTTGGATCAAGCTTATTGGAGTCGGTCTGATTATAAACCCCGTGTACAAAAATGCTGACCTGAAGGGCGTCAATGCGTGATTTATCCCAGTTGCATCTTCAAACGAAACCCGTTTGAACGAGGCTGAATGCAAGGATGTGCCAGCTTTATTAATAATCTTCCCATAAATTCGATGGCCTTTCTACCAGAAACCTATCTTTCTCGGGTTCAAACAGGAAATTTCCGGTGGCAGCTATGCGATGCCATCCACCAACAGCAACTATAGTACAGAGATGCAAACGACTCTCTCATCAAGCTAACTCATGTTCCTTTCCCTCAAAAGGTTTTCAACCATATTGTAGAGCGACTTGGTGTTGAACCAATGTCAATAATCTTATTTAAAAGATGCCAGGGATGAATCGTGCTGTATCCTGACTCCACGCAACCCACTTCTCTCCAAAAGTCTTCTTCAGCATTTCCTCTTCATCTTTAACTCTCATCATGAGTCTTCTCAAGATTCCGAATACAAGGATAGAACAACAAACGAGTCCCCATCCGCCCAGCTTCGACTGCATACTGTGAGGGATGAAGCATCCAAGCGCACCGTCCCAGCGCAGAAACATGGCGAGATTGATAACCAAGACAATGATCTGTCCTGTATATCCGGGATGTTGAACGTATCGATACATTCCATCCGTGGTAAGAGTATCAGGCGGTCCGAGTTTGAAGGTGAAATTGCTTCCAAGTTGAGCAAACGCTGTAAGTCGAAGCGGCCCTCCGATGAAGATTATGAGAAAGAGACAGGCTGAAGTATACGGGTTCCAAGAGAACAAATCGTAGTCCAGGTTTTCAGGATGCGGGCATATGGGACTGTTGTCGCTGTAGCCCAGCACAACGAGTGCATGGAAGATACCAATACTGACAGCCACCATTCGGCGAATTCTTGCAGCAGTAGGACTACCATAGGCCCCAAGACTGTCTTTCTTCCAGCCATCACGGGGAACTTCATTGGGAGCTTTGAAGCAGGACATAGTGACGAGGCTTGACAGTAGAACTGCCCCCGCAAACGAGAAATCTGGTAGAGAGTCCATGATGATACGATAGAGTGTGTGAAGTTTAGCAAATTTGAAACGCTATATGGATAAATGAGCTTGATCGTATCATGCTAAATTGCTTACTTGCTCTACTCTTTTAAATGGTGTCAGTGTCGGAGGTCGGTGGTCAAACCTCCCGATTTACAACTACGCTATGACGCAGAGCTGTGATTTCTTGGACAAGTCTTAAGCCCAATACTTACACTCGGTGGCTTCTGAGCCGATCTTCCGCTGTTTTGGTGGAGTGATTTTCTGGCGGATGTCACTTATTTCCGCTATCTTCCACACGATTACTCCACTGCGGAATCCGTAAATAGCTTCCTTATTGCCTGTTTGGCACTATGTACCTTGGCTTCTCTTTCCGATGCAACATCCACTAAAAGCAATGAAAGCTACTTGTAGCATAACAATTCTATCTTTCAAAATTCTTAAAGCATAGTCAACACCATATAAAATATCGGCGATGCTATTACATGTCAAAAAGATAGCCCAAATCAAGTCAGATTCGATTCAAGTTTCCGATGTGAGGATGTTGTTTTTTGCTACTGATGACTCTCGGTGCGTGTTGAGGCAATCACAACACAGCACTATATCTTGAAGTTCATGTAATGCAAAGACATCTATCTTCCCATGAAAGTGCGCTGAGAATTTACAACATGGAAAGTTCCGACAGCCTAGTTCTTCTCTCTAGAACGCCGCATGCTGTCGCTGCAGTCTATTGACTAGGAGGCATCGGGTAAGTAGTTACAGTTTAATAAGGAGATTATACTGACAGCTCCAGAAAAACCCAGATTGCTTTAGCCTACACCTATGAAGCACGAGCAAAACAGCCTGAGCTGTCGGTTTCCTAGGTTCATGCTTGCTTATTTCCCTCCTGGATACTTGACACCCACGACATGGGAGACCATTAGGACTATCTGTGGGACCTTTTTCTTATATCTCACTTTGAGCCAGAGGTATTTCTCCTCAGATATTCCTTCCTTTTTCAAAACTATAAGGACATCCTCTGGACTTTGGGCAGTCTTTCTACGCCTTCTCTTGGGTTCAATAAATATCGTGGTCTGGAGTATCTTCATGGAGGAACTGTGGATTCCCTGCTACCTATATATCTGCGCAGATAGACTGACTGAACTGCAAACAAGCCGTCCCGAAGTTGGATGGTACTATTTTGGCTCACATCTCCTAATTTGGTATAACAACATTCATATAAGCTACTCTATCGTTTTAAGGATCGCTTCACTGGTTAGCTTATTAGGTAGCAGTTGATGTAAAATGCAATTACACCGTTGCTGAAAGCCTGGGATATCCACTATATTCCGCGCTTTTCGAAGTCTTGGTCTCAACTTTACGAAAGCACATCCTCAAGTCACTGACTTTCCCATGGTGGCCCTCATCACAACTGGAAAGTTCTGAGCAGTTTTCAGAAACCCTTTAAACAGGAACCGACTCGCCTTTCCACCATTACAAGCATTCAAGGCATTTTGTGTCGACAACTTCAAAGCATGATTGCCATAGCTCCTCATCTCACTCTCGTATAGTCCAACGCCCTGCACCAAGTCGAATCTTCCAGCTTTGACGTCTATAAGACATCGCGTTAAGGCCTCGGCATCCCGCAAGGCAGTGTTGGCGCCCATGCCAGCCATTGGTGTCATGTTGTGAATAGCATCGCCGAGAAGTGTGACGGTACTTGGCTCCCATGGTTCGAGCTTCGGCATCGTACGTATGGAAAGACATTTGATGTTCGACGGATCGCTTCCTTGTACGAGTTCCTTCAAGTGTGGTGACCATTCTTGGGTTTGGCGAAGAACGTGATTTTGTAGTTCAGAAGTCGGCAAATCGTCTAATTCCGAGGTGAAGCTGTTTACAGGTAATACGTACGCCCAGACGACGTAATGTGATTCATCTGTAGTGTCGTAGCTTATAGCCTGATCAGACCCCCACGCTGAGATGAACATCCATCCTTTGCCGGACGGCACAATATTGTTCAGAGATCCATTAGTCAGGTCTTCCGGCAGCCTTTTGATCCTCGTATCATCGAGGACATATCGTCCTGCAATAGCTCTGATACCGAGATCCAGTCGCTCCAGAGTTGGCTTGTACTGCTGACGAACATGTGACTTTGGGCCATCAGCACCAACTAGAAGGTCACAGTCTTCGTGGGTGCCATCTGCAAAATGAGCTCGCAAAAGTCCGTTCGCCAATTTCTCGTAACGGACAAACGAGCGACCCCATTGAACGACATTCTCCAAGCCTTCTAACAAGATTTCTCGAAGTTCAAGTCTTCCAACCGCCGTTCTCTCCACCTCCAGAGCCGGTCTTTTGCTGAGTTTGGCATCGTCTTTCTCAGCTAGGACTCGGAGCTGGGTATCACGGAAGAAGAGTCTAGTTCCAGCAGATGAGACGACAGTCTGGAGACGAGTCCAGTTAGAGAGGGGCAAGCAGGATCTTAAAGCCTTTCTTCCATCTTTGTCTATATGAAGACCGTATCCGGCTAGGTTCTCGGTCTTCTCTGTCTGCAGGATGTCAGTCTGATGTGCCGTGTTGGTGTGAATGTTTGAACACTGACCTGTCTTTCAAAGACAAGAACTTCTATGTCCGCCTTAAGTAGGCCATGGGCAAGCGTAAGTCCTCCTATACCACCGCCAATGATCAGAGCCCGCATATTGAATGCTTGTATATGTTGAAAAACCGGACAAGTGAAAGGTTATTGGTAGATGTGGAGGTTGCTGGTAGATACTTCAGATAGAGTATTTGATGACTCTTGACACTCAGCTTAATCGTCAACTATATACTTCCCTCTGATTGTGGTACGCGGAAGATAGTAAAGAGCCGGGGGGCTGACGCCGCATGCGCTAGGAACCTATGTCAGCGCGGATCTGAATAAGAGTCCGCTTCCGCCACCGAGTTGACATCGATCTAAACATAGCCATAACAGCCCTGTATGGCGCGGCAGTGTTTCACACTTTAATTTAATCTCAACATTTTATCCGTCTTATTCTAGTTCTAGATGGAGCGCGGCATGTGGGCAAAGTCCGCATTCTGGATGGTGGCAGATGGCATTGAGGATCCCGCGATGCTGACGTTTTCAGGGCTGATTGAGGATGGCTGAGTATTGTGGTTTCTTTGTCGTCAAGCAACATGATTCTTTTCTGTCAAATATCCAAGTATTTAAAGGTCATCATCCTAAAAATAAAATCGATCATTAACATCCAATTCGCGTCATCTTCCCTATTAACCTCGAACCTTTAACCCTCCACGGCTGAAATCTTCAACTACCCAAAATGACTATGGACAACCCCAACCTCGGTGGAAATGTCTTTTTCCTCGTTTGCCATGCTCTTTTGATCATACCGCAAATTTACAATGGCATCCGCTACAAGACCTGGGGATACCTCTTCGGGATGTTCTGCGGTCATGTTTTCGAGATCGTTGGCTTCGCCGCTCGAATTAGCATGCACTTTGGCAACAGTGGATTCTTAGCGTGAGTACAACCTCTTCTCAACTCTTAAAGACAAGTTACTGAAATACTCGGCTCTTAGATATATCGTTACTATCACGATTGGTCCTGCATTCTTCAGTGCTTCAATCTACCTCTGTCTGGCCCGAATCATCGCTGTTTATGGACAACGCTTCTCTCGTTTCACCCCCCGAACATACACCATCACCTTCATGCTTTTTGACTTCGTCGCACTTGTGCTCCAGGCCGCTGGCGGCTCCATGCTCGGAAGTGATGAAAAGGACACAATTAACGTTGGCCTCAAGGTCATGAAGGCTGGTCTCGCAGCTCATTTGGCAGCTATCTCAATCTTCACCATTCTGGCTACTGAGATAGCATTCCGAGTTGCCTATAGGCAAGACCGCTGGAACCCCAAGTTTTCCCAGCTCCAGAAGTCCCGGAAGTTTAAGTGGTTTCTTATCTGTAAGTGCTCTCTACTACTACCTTCTAAAGTACAATAACTGACTTGATTGAAGGTCTGACAATCGCCACTCTCACTATCTTCATCCGAACTGCCTACCGAGTCGCTGAGCTCAGTGCTGGCTATCACAGCAAACTTGCTGAGAATGAGACCATGTTTATGCTTTTGGAAGGCACAGCGATTGTTATTGCAACGACCGCGATGGCAATCACTCACCCAGGTGTTTCATTCCAAGGCCAATGGGATCAGGCGAACTTTCGCTTGAAGAAGTCTGAAGACTCGAGCGATAGTACCAAACCTTCCTATGACGTGTCAAAGCCTTAGACGTTTGTCTATCGAGGTCTATGGCAAGCTCAGAACAGTACGTCGAAGGTTTGCTTATTTGGCAAAATTTAGCACATTGTCCACCGTGGGGATGCTGTTATCCAGGTTGTGTTTTATTTTATGCAACGTGTGTTCACGCTTTCAATTCATTGTCGGAGGACTTGGACTTGAGAGCTTTGAATGGGCGAGAGTTGGATATATTAGATGTGTCAATAAAATCCGGTATAATGTTAAAAAATACTCCTTTAAGTTAGTATATACAACCACTTAAGTGAAGTTTTCTTTCGAAATTCGGCTTATTAATGACCTTTTTCTGGTTCTCCAAGGGTCATGAGAGGTTGATGTGATAAGCTGTTCATAGTGTTCACGGGCTTCATCTCGAGAGAATACTTTAGGAACGGCACAATTGCGGCATGGATATCTCCAATGAGATTGTTTCAGGTTTCGTTAGCTGCTTTCTGCTTTCTGGTATTGTAATCAACACAAACACAACTCTTTCCGTTAATATCGTGACATTTATTTCCAGGGCTGTTCTGGAGAATTTTGGCTAGGTTCATTTTATTTTTTTATGTGGATATTTATTGAAATGACATTGGCTTATTTTAAAAGAGTAGTGTTGCAGAATAATATCCGTGATGACTATAACAACGCTTCTGACGAGAGAAAGGCGTTCAATATACCCAAACTTCGCCAACAAACTCAATCCTTGTCTTGATCATTCTCCGTCTCGGCCCCTTGTCTGTCTGACTGATCCACCTCCCCCAGAAATAAATCCCACAAGTCAAGGAACGCCAAGTGGAATATTAAAAGAGTCCATACAACACACTCCATTGGAACACAGCCAAAAAGTAGAGGAAGTGAAAACCACGCCGGCACAACTTCCGATCTTCTCAGAATGAGGAGAAGCCAGCCAAAACCGAGCATCGAAAAGTGAGTTGGCGAGAGTGTTAGACGTCTAGATATATCTGAAGCCATGGTAGTCGTTGAGGATCGTGCATCCATTCGTTTCCGAGATGCGGGCCTAATGAGCAGTAGTAGGTAAAAGTTATGATATAGGAAATAAAACTGGTTGGTGACAGGAAGGGTGGATGTCCAAGCAGCTATTACTGATTGTAGAACTTAAGACCACTTCGAATAGCTCGAGTAGCGCACAATAGAATATATTTTAAAAGTGTTATTGATACTGTTAATACTGTCGGTTAAATTGAGCTTTATACTTGTTCCCTCTATAGAACTTTCATCCCTAGCAAGCCATCAATAAACACAGAGTACCATGTGCAAGACGGCAGCGCGGCATTGATTACACAACCGTATTCCTTCAATGATTGCGACGCAGTTTGGGATTTGTAATGCCCCAGCCTGGTAGAACAATTTCTTGATCCCCAATGCTCACGTAGGATGAGGGCATTGAGTCTGATCCAATAACAAGCAGGTATTTGTTTATGTCAGCAGAAACAATCCAATCATATTGATGTTCTTCCATCACGGCAAACAAGAGTTGTCCGACAGACTCCGAGTATCATCCACATACGTAACCTTGAACTCAATCTTAATCCGGTCATATCTAACGCATACTCTGGCTGTGTTATAGTGACTATAAGCACTAAAAGGTCGATGAATGGGATGTGAGAGATCAGCTTGCGCAGCTACAGTCGGCGCGGAGGTTTATCAAATGCCGCGCGCGCGTCTATCCCTCCATGAAAAGCCACGCCCCGTTTTCCAGCGCGGTCTCAAGTTTCTAATCATGACCGCACTCTTCAACCATTCCGCAAACAGTCAAATCTATCGAAATGAGTGCGTCGCAGCCTACAGGAGAAACGCGCTTGAACAGGACTTGTGAGGTATGCTTAATGAGTGGACTGGGAAGTGTTTTTATTGACCAGATACAGGCCTGTCGCAAGAGAAAGATCAAATGCAGTCCAACCTCATCAGAAAGATGCGCAAGATGTATCAAACTCGACATTGAGTGTACTTTTAAAGCTCCCGCAATCAAGAAGAAGCGGAAGCGGAACGAGACTAGGCTCCGCGAGCTAGAGCAAATGCTCAAGGAGGTTCAACAATCCGTGTCTAAAGAACAGCCAAGAGATCAATGGCCGACCTCGATATCAGATGCTTTGGCAACTCCGGTCAGCACCAGCAACTCACAACAGCCTGCTGAGTACATCTCAGATACATCCCCAGGTCTTTTCTCATTCGACCAGACTTCCAGCGATCTTCCCAGTATCCGAGATCCGGTTGGACGAGGCCTCATCAATGAGACTCTAGCAGGAGAACTCTGTGAAAGATTCTGCATTGATATTTTACCGCACTATCCCGTAGTCCTCCCACCATCTCCCTCATCTTGGAGAACATTACAGCAAGATCGGCCAGCTCTGTTCCGGGCCGTGTTGGCAACAGCGGCGAGCAGTATCAGGCCAGACCTCTGGACTCTGCTGTTTCGAGATGCAGAGCGATACGTCTTGGAGCAAGCCATGATCATGGGCCAAAAGTCTCTAGACCTTATACAAGCTGCCTTGGTACTTGCTACTTGGAGCCATCCGCCAAAGAGGTTTCAAGACTTGAACTTTAGCCAGTTTGCCAATGTTGCAGCCACCATGGTTATTGACCTGCGATCCTCAAACGACGGTCAACATCAGATCCCGTCTAGGGCTGATGTGTTTCACACCGAAGGGCAAGCAGAGACAGCTAGGACCTTTTCAGCATGCTATTTAATATGTTCAAGGTATAACTTCTCCGCGACTCATAATACCAGTAAAACTGATATATACTTAGTATCGCAATGTCGTTCCGTCGCCCAAGCGCGCTAAGCTACGGTCCGTGGGTAGAGGACTGTGCCAACGTTCTAGATTTGCCCTACACAACTCACATTAGTGATCGACGTTTGGCGGCATGGGTTCGGTTACAACGCCTTGCGGAGCAGACATTTGCTATGGCCGGGTCTGAACCCGATAGTTTGCCAACGGCCAACCATGCAGATCCTCGCACCCGTCTTATTCTACAAGCTGGTCTTGAGCGAGTCAAGAGATGGCAGCAGAACTTATCAGAAGATATTATGATTGGTAAGATTATAGTTGCGCTCTTCTGTTTCAAGAAACTGATAGTCAAAGTAACCTTGGACATACACTACCATGTCATCCTTCTTAACATTAGTGAACGAGGTCTATATGAGAAACACGACGTACAAGACTTTCGCCCTCCGTATGCTATACACACTTTGCCATCGAAGAACACTTCCGCTTTAGAAACGCCACAGTTTATGGATGCCCGATCAGAGTGCTCAACCATAGCTCGAAGCTTGCTCAAGATATTCCTGGAGTGCTCGCCCAAGATGTTTCGGGAGGTCCCGGTAATTGTTTACACTAGACTGATGTATGCAGTCATTGTAATCATGAAGCTGGAAGTCTTCAACCTACCCAATACTGCTTCTATGAGGGATGAGTCAATATCTGCTATCAGCATGATTCGCCTCGTACTGATTAAGCTTCAAGAAGCTTTTTGTGGCGAACATTATCGTAATCCTGCGCTGTTTCATACTATTTTGAGGAGACTTCTGAGCCGATGTGTAGAGAGTCAGACAGGTCTAGATAGAGTTGAGAATGAGGTCATTGAACCTCTCAAAAACCTCCAGATTGAGTCTTCGAGAGAAGAAAGCCAGTCTGTGAGCCCGCACAGCGTGGGGGAAGATGGAACTATTGGACAACCTATTTCTGGAGTCGAGACCTTTTCTCAGCCTGCAGACTTTCACGCCTGCATGGATCCGTTTACTCAGTACCAAGGTCAAACTTTAGACTCTGCAGACGAAACAGCAGCAGAGATGTTTTGGAACAGCTATCTAAACGAAGGGTACTTACCCTTGAGTACAGATCAGGAATTTGGAGCTGGGAGCTTGGACCTTCAGTGGATGTAATTTTAACAGAAATACCAATGCCCGATCGAGATTCCCGCCAGGACCATGAAGTGGTATCCATATTGGGCCTAAATCTCGTCAATAGTTTAGTGTGGACCTGATTCATACACCTGGAACCCTGTAGTTCTGCATATGCAGAGCTGATCCTCCAGCCTCAGGGTGTTAACTGGAAACTGGTAGACTCAATTGTTAGCCCTGCGGGAAGCAGTCCCCTACTACAGTACGCCGACCGTTTTTCTGTTCAAGAGAACAAACTGTTTCACGTTTGGTGCATTTGTTTTGTTCTATATATTGCATTTTTAGACTTTGAACATGTAACAGAAGGGCGCGTAGCGAGGTTTAGATGTTTTGCATTTCCTCCTTGCGCCTTACTGGCAGTTGGGCTGAAATCAGCCGCCCTTGCCATCTTCATAATAACATTCTAGATCAAACTGAACTTTGAGTTTTCTTCAAGATTCTCATAAATGATGACCAAAAAAAAAATGACGTATAAGGTATCATGGCTTTCAAGATGACTTTGAAACTGGGGGTGCACTGACAATCCACGTGCTATCAATGCCTGCTGGAATTGCGAGTCCCAAAGCGCTACCCCGAGCTAATGACTGCCATAGTGCTGACGATCATCGTTGACGACCCTGCTCCCGAGTCTGTGCTACTCTTATCGCGGGCGCGGGATGACGGAACAACGGTGATAGGCAAAGCTACTGATTGAACCGAGTCATGTGGTTGTGATTTTCTACTGATTTATCATCGCTGATGTGAGAAAGAAAGAGCGAGCTGATTGATAGTTGCTGATCCCGCTGTAGTTATATCCGAGATTTTGGCCGACTACGGAGTATTGAGGGGATTATACCGGAACATCCATCGGAATGACGCGAATTGGTTCATCTCATTCTGGGAATATCCAAGAAGAAAAGAAGAACTCTTAAGATAAAGTTTGTGTCAGATAAACCCCCTTAAATCAAGCCCAGACAGGTCCTGACTCAGCAGTGCAGCCACTTTCAATGCTCAATCAGGCCATATTTTCCACGCCAGAACGTGCCAAAAAAAAAGTAAAAACAGAAAGGCCTTTGGGAACCAATGAACAATACCTTCGTCCGATGTTTCAGCAAGAACCACGCTTTATGCTATAGTTATCTCTTCAGATTTCAATGATCCCAAGCCTATGACAGAAGTGGAAGACCATCCGGAGCCCGGTCGAAGGATTCCTCGCCAAGTGCCGAGACTGATTCGCTCAGTCTTGTCGTGGCTTGAGCTAGTGTCGGACCCTGACTCAAGGTCAGTTGAAGAAATAGGGACAGGATGAGATTTTAAGGAGAATTAACATGAATTCGAGTAAGCTAGATATCCAGATGGAAATCCCATCCGGAACCATTAATAGGCCCGTTGATATAAGTGACAGACAACGGAAGTACGCCCGTCGTTCAGCAGGGTGTTGTGATTGATGTTCATCCCCCCCGCAGATCATACACTGCTACGACGATCATACCCAGGATCTGATTCAGTAACCAGGAACTCGGGTGACGACAAGGATAGACTCCCTACAGTGAACCACTCAATCAATGTATCGTATTCCCCGAAAGCCAAGGTATCAAAGCAACGTCAAAGCGCAGCGACTCATGATTCTAGCAAACGGTAGCATTAAACAAACCCAAAAAAAAAAGCCGTTTCGCCACTCCGCGCCAGACCATTCCTGGTCCCTCGTCCCGTTGCACTAACAGTTTAACACTATAACTAAACATAACAGCGGGCCCATCCCAGGGCCGTGGTTTGGTTGAATTGCATGTATAAACCCCTTTGGGACCTCAGATCTACCTTTTCCCCTCTCCCCCCATTCCCTCTCTTTTCTGGGGCCGACCATTCATTTTTCCCATATTTGGTATCTTTCATTCTCCCAATATGTCGGCTTCAAGGAGTGACCTTAAGGTCGCTTCCCTAGCGATGGGATTCACCCTCGGTTTTGGATTACTTACTGTTTGGGAGGCGATAAAACAGACTCGACGGAATCGAAATCCGCTACGGAGTACTTATATCTATATGATCTGGGGTGAAATTCTCGCCAATGTCGGTATCGCTATTCTCGGATGGTTGTTTCTCGATGGGACTATTGGACCGACGTAAGACGGACGACTTTCCTTGCCTAGGATATATCGAACTGACGTGTATAGGTACCCGGTATTGTTCTTCATTCTATTCTTCTGGGTCTTCGAAGTCCAGTTACTCATGCAAATTATCGTCAACCGAATTTCTATCATCGCCGAACACCCATCTACAATCTTTAAACTAAAATGGGGAGCTGCCGGGGCTGTCACTCTTATCGAGATTGTTGTCTTTACTATTTGGATTCCTTCTCACACGTCTCCACCTCTACACCCAGTGTAAGTTCGATTGTGTATTCGAATGGCATATTAATACTGACCATCCAAGCTTTGTTCATATCAATGAAATCTGGGACAAGTGTTCGAAAGTTCTCATCCTTCTCATCGATGCCTCCCTCAACTATTATTTCCTCCGAACAGTCAAGAAGCGACTCGTAGATCAGCATAACTTGAAGAAATATGAGCCTCTAGTGGGCTTTAACGCCAAGCTCATGGTTGTTTCGGTTCTCATGGACGTACGTAGCCCCATGCTTATCTCCTATCAAGGTCGCTAACTTGATAACAGGTCATGCTTGTTGGAGCCATGTTCATGCCAAATCAAATCGTATACATTCAATTTCACCCCGTTGCATACATGGTCAAACTCAACATCGAAATGTCCATGGCCAACCTTATCACCCGTCTCGCAAGGGGTGAACGCGACAACGACAACGTCTACTTCTCCTCCCTATCGCACTCCAATCAAGGTCAAAGCCACCATCAAAATACGCAAAACGATACACCATGGACGCAAGGAAACCATATACAAATGGATACTCACTCGAAGGTTGTTGCGGGCGATTCCGATGAAGACCTATCTCGTATGGAACGAGAGGTCGGTGGAACAGGCATCCATCAACGGACAGAGTTTGAGATCAAGATTGAGACGAACCGTAAAAACGACCCTTTCAGAAGAGAATCTGAGTCATTTGATGAGTTGCCGTTGACTTTGAATACGGGGCATCCTAAGCAGGTTCCTATTGAGATTAGCCGTGGCCCTTCTATCTCTAGCAGCAGGAGATCATGATACTCACGGGCTCTCTTCAAATACATGACATATATAACAATGATACCCAGACTCTAACACTATCATGAAACCCATTAATGTAGAATGATTGTTTTTTGGCAGTGGTTCAAGCATTGCTTTGGGGTTGGGTTATTCCCTGGAACATTCTGGTCGAGGTATCACACATAATTACTTTGTTCTCGGGAAAAGTGCTGTTTTTGCTGAATTAAGATTGGGGTATTACACAGGTCCACTCAACAAGCATTAATTGTTTTTTCAACTTGTCACGATGTAGAATTTTTTGAATGATAAACTCGTAAGGATTTGAAGTAGGTAGACTCGATATTTTCCAATGTCTCCACAAAGTGAATGCAAGATCTTAGATACCAGGATATGGAATATTGATGCAGGGGTTGGATCAAACAGGGGTAACCAGAGAGCACGTGAGAGAATATCTACTTCCACCAACAGGAGTCGAGAAATTCTCCTTGGGTACTTCATAAAATCATGAGAAACGCGTAATTCGTCTCTGGGGTCTCATCGTCGATCGCATAGAGCGCAACTCCTATGAGCTTAGGCATGCGACACCTACTGAGTCTACCGTCATGGATCAGGAGATAATTAAGCTTCTCATTGGTAATTGGCAGGCGGAGGCAGCAACTCGAGATTATTTCTCCACGATACGACCCGACACGAGCAACATCCTATTTCACACTCTCTCGAGGCCTTGGGATCTGTTTACACAACTTGACAAAGGACCTAATATCACAGTGATCGAACCGATAGCCCTTATCTACGAGACATGTTCTGGATTCAATGACGCTTGGGCAAGCTCCTGCCCTTCAACATGCACCAAATCAGAGAGCCTATTTTCCTCATGGCAGATGTTCTGGCAGTGCCTATCTCTAGCCACTTTAGTGAACGCAAACAGGACGCTTTCCATGCCCAACGAACCACAGGACTATGAGGGTCGAACTCCGCGGGACCAGATCAAAAGCTACTTGCAAATTTTCGGTTTTGGCAATGAGACCGTTTTCGATGTGAAAAAGGTTCTCAATGTCACTTATGAATGTGCAGCTGCAAGTTGTCGCGATAAAAGCATGGGGGAGTGCTCCCTTGGTCTGCTCGATCCTGGCTACTTTGAAAGGGACAATATTGAATGGATGACGGTATATAAGGCTCTTGAGCCGGTTTGCGATAATCTGGAAAGCGATATTAATATCGATATTGCTGGTCCTGGGGTAAGTTCAGATTTGTCTTGGGGAGAATTCGTTCTTACCGAGTCGCAGGTATTGATAACGTACATCACCCAAACGGCAATGGTAGTCTTTTCATGGCTATTCTTCCTTCTACTCAAAGTCAACAAGTTCATCAACACCTCGTCTTCCATATTTACACATCTATTCCGCAAAACCAACCCTGGTCCCAATTTGTTGACTCACCGAGTGTCAGGTCTAGAACGGCTAGAACGAACAAATCTCTCCCGTGCAACGACCACTTTCCTCGCAGAACTTCACGAAGCTCAGTGTTTTTTCGTCTTTGCCATTGAAATCGCCCTTATAAACGCAAGTTCTCGCTCAGCTATCTTCACCGGCGCAGAGAACTGGCAGAGTCTTTTATGGAATCAGGATAGTATTCAGTTCCTCGCGGGTATGGGAGCTTGGCCTATTATTCTCGCTCAAATATCCCTTCGCCGAGCGGGACTTGACTCGATGTACTACCTGCTTCTAACAACGCTCTCATTGGTACTTGCTGGTGTTGCGGCGGATACAGCAGCCAATCCGAATCCTGGCAGGATTTACAAGATGTTCCAAGGTCAGAATATACTGGATGAATGCGGTGGTCACCCCTCACTTCGAACGTTCTGTGTTAAAGAGCGAGATAGCATATACCCATTCGTCTTTCCAGCAGGGAGCATCTACGCGTTCCTTGGACTGCTTTTTGTTTTATGGTGGACCAAAATCTGGAACAGTGTCAGCTCGTTAACATGGTTCCTCAAGAAGCACCAGTCATTGTCCAAAAGACAACTTGAAGTCTGGGGGTGGATAAAATGGACAGTCGTGAAGGTTTCATATCTCGCAACTCATATTGCAGAAGCTGCTTCTGTTTTTCTAATGGGCTTTGGGCTGATAGTGATTCGTGCTCCTTTGTTGAATCTACTGTTGAGGGGTGAGACGGGCACTTGGAGTGTTGGACAGCTCGTGGCTGTACTGATCTGGGCGCCAGTAATTGCAAAGTACGCCCATTTAGTTGTTCGTAAGTCTATCTTTTCTTGTCATTTTTGTGTGAGACTAACATAATATGCGTAACGCAGTTGGCGTTGAGAAAGGCTTCCGTCTTCGGTTATCTCAAGCCTTTGAGATTGTGAAGAAGTCTGATTCAAGACCAGGAAGCGATAATGAGATGTCTTCTCTGACATAGAAATAACCTCGGGAAATTGGAGTAACGTTGACAGATTGCAGGCGATTGATTCGGTCGTGTGTTGGCTGGTCCCAATGAGACTGAGCAAGGTGACGCACCTAAAAGATCTTTATTAATATAATTTGTGGGATTTCTCATACGCACGTGGAAGACGAAGCGTTAAGACTGCATAAAATTGTCTCAATACCTTAGAACCTAGACTCCATTGGGAACTTCTATACCACTGACATCCTGTTCATCAATCCGAAAAATAGTCTCGATGACTTCAGGATGGGTTTCAGCGCTATGGTTTCCTTTCTTATAGAAGTCGATAGCATTCCTCTATTCTGGATATGCACCTGGAGAGCACCCGCTGCAAGGAAATATCGAGGAATAGGTGTTCTTGGGGAACATGGCTCGCGTCCATGGCTGAATTTACGTATCAGAGAAACCTACTAACAGTACAACATCACTAGATTACATTATACATACTCGTTAGCGTTTTCAAGTAGTAAACAGGTGCATATTGGTTTTCGATGACCCAAGAATGATGGCGAGTAAGGAAAGGAGAGGACGAGAACAGGCAACAAATAAGAGTAGACTGATTCGTTGTCTTGAATCTTGCAACTGCCAGCGTGGTCCACTGCTCGGATGTTCGGATGCAGGCTGAGTAGACAACCAACAGACTTCTGAGTTTGGGCAAATGCAGCCCTGGATCGTTGCTTGTACATAATACGTTGACTCATCAGGCGAAGTCCCATCGGAATACATTTGATCTCAGAAAAGGAAACCACAATATATATCAGAAAAGAAAGCCAACACCTCCAACGATTCTTTCTTTCTTTTTGGTTGGTCACAAGGTGCAAGGTCATGGCCCGGCGGAAACGATAGAATTTCTTGCGTGCACCTAGAGTGCACATACATACAGTAAGACTTTTATCCACAATATAAACATAGAAGAGTAAACCTCAAGAGGTTTTGTAAAGTCCAATACGGGACGCTAAACAACTTTGCTCTTACACGTCCAAGTCCAGTTCCGTGTAAGCATTCATCTTAAGAACGATCCGGCTTCGATCCGTCGTAAGGATACTTCAGAACACTGATGCTATTGGAGTAGCCCGACAGATCTGGGTTGAACTGGCTCTGTAATCAAACATGTCAGCACTGTGCAGAAACTGAGGTGATCAAGGTCAGACTTACCATATCAATTGGGCACGTGGCCTGCTTAGCGCCGTAAGTAGTAATCTCCGGCTTGCCATCCGTGGTCTTGATCAGAACTTGCTGAGAGCTAGCCTGCGAGGGATCACCGAGAAGGTAGTTGAACGGCTCGATGGTCATGGCCGAGTGTGCGGTTGAGAAGACGGTATTGGGGAGATCGCCTGTGTGAGGCATATGGTGCATTCCGAGATTGAACCAAACGACACTATCTCTGATCAGCTATGATCCATGCCAATAGAGCTAATGGACAAATACTTACATATCCTCTTGGTCAAGCGACTCGCTGTTGAAGTACTTGTTAAAGTCAACCTGAGGGTCCTCGGGGGTCAACGAATTATATGCTCCAGCGGCGTATGTCTCGTTGTCCTTCTGTCGAGTCACATATAGGTGATGTGTTGTGTGGTGTGCGGCATTGCCCGTAACGCTTGAGTCCTCAACTGTGAGGTATGCCACGCCCGAAGCTGTTAATGTTAGTCGAGAGGGTCTATCATTCAGTTGCCCAAGAGCTACTAACCTGGTGCAATCCTGTACCCAGGATATTCGCCGTAAGGGTTCTTCTTGTCTTTGTTGACGACAGCGTACATGGCTGCACCATTGGGGGCCCAGTTGATTTTGCCGTCGTCCTCGTTCTCGATGAAGCTCTTGACTGCCTTCATGGTACTACGTGTCTCGCCGCCAGACCACTTGTACCTATTCCAATGCTGTTAGTAAACTGTAGTAAGCCTAATAGCAAGGGCAATCCTTACTTCTCAGTTGTAGGCTTGATTTCAACCTTTTGCAGAGAGTTCTTCTCGCCCAAGATGTCGAAGTCGGCCTTGAATGTAATAACGTGATCATGCAGGGAGCCGGAAAGACTGTCATGGATCTTGAACCCATAGTCTTCGTTTTGAGCGTAGAATGCCGATGAGATATAGCCTGATGCTCTGACAGCGACTTCGATGGAACCATCCAGAGAGAATTGGTAAGTCATCATGTAGTCGTAGTTTCCGATAGTGTAGATAGCACGGACGTTGAAGGCAATGTTCTTTGTCACGGTGGTATGTCCGGCCCAAGAGTGGCGTTGGATAGGGAAGCCCTTGTCTATTTCAAACATGCAGAGACCGTCTTTCTGGGTGAATGTTGTCTCGCCTGTAGTCTGGGTGACGTTCATATAGTGCGAGTATGCCGGGCAGTCGTAGCCATTGACGAGAGAGATCATAGTGGGACCGAACCCAGACATGCTGTCAAAGTAGCAGATTCCAGACTGCACTGGATCCATGCCGCTATAAATGATGTTAGTGATCAAGCGTAAAGTGAGAGTATGTTGGATCAACTTACGCATAATGGGCGATCGCCTCATCCAGACCAAGCTAACATGGATTAGCTAACGTCACTTGATACTTGGCCTAATGAATACATACCTCGTACATGATTCTCTTGCCCTTGTATCGAATATCGTAGAGTCGGAGACCGTTGTCTCGTGTAATACTAACGTAGAACGAGAAGTCCACTAAAACGGTTCCATCAGTAATGTATCACAGTTTATCGGCGTTGTATCAACTCACTCCAAGTCACGTAACTCTCGTCATTATCAACAGCGAACCTGGCCTTACCAGATTGGACAGAGGCAGGTGGAGGCTCATCACTCAGTGGCATAGCATCACCATGCTTGTTAGTATGGGCCCAAGGTTGATCCAAATTGGCTCCCAGTGATTTGAAACCAGGTTGGGCCATAACCTTGCGGAAGTCATCCAGCTCTGGGTAGAACTCATTGTTGTATACCCAGCCTGTGACTTTCCACTTGCTGGGGTCACGGCCTGTGATATCTGTCCTCAGGTACAGACCTAGTGGGAGTAGCGAGATTGTGTCGTAGATGCTGGTGACAGGTGCATTGAAACCCTGCCACATAGTAACCTTGTCATCTGAAACTGTGAGAGGGGCAGCGAACGCCAATGGGATTTGGAGTCCGTCATCGACAGTCTTTGCAGTGTTAGAGGAATGGCCAATGGGATACTCGAAGCCACAGGACTCACCAGGTTCCAAAGACGCTTTGTCACGTCCTCAGCCTCCTTCATGATCTTGAGGTTGAACTTGCCATAGTCCTCGGCGTCAGGGTTGGCGACTGGAATCTTACCATCACCTTTTCTTGTGTTTGTGTAGGTGTAAGGCATAACAGCTGAGGCTTTGGTAATGGGCAATGGGCCAACCTTGAAATCTTGAAGATAGGCATTTTCAACAGCTCCAAACATGATAGTAGCCAAGGCATATCGGTCTGGGCCATCAGTGCCGTTGGACAAGTATGGCAGGACATCGGTCTTGTTGGGCATCATAAGCTCGACAGATACACTAAATCAGTTAGGTTTGAACATCAACACTCGTAGTGTAATACTGACATCTTGTTGTCTCGACTGTGATTACTGTTAGATATTTTTATTGATACTTGGAAAGATTTTGGTTGCTTACCTTCCGGCATCATTTGCAGAGGTCAGATTGAAACCAGTTGCATTGCTGTGCAAGATAGCAAGCACATCGGTGGTTTCTTTCTTGGTCAGAGACCCCCAGAAGTTCTTGTGAGGGGCGTTCGTAGATGGCTGAGCTGACGAACAAACAGGTCCAGAGTTCTGTCTGCTTTTCACCCTTCCAGTAGAAAAAGCCCCGACTAGAACGAGATGCCCCAGGGAGGCTGGGATAAAGAAGTTCGAGAAACGCATCTTGTTGTCTCTTGGATATCAAAGTGCAGATTGCAAAGGCTTGAATCCAGTAGGCGCGAACGAGTACGGCTTGACTCTATTCACATCAAGTACGGCGTGAGATGCCAACTTATATAGAAATAGAAACATACAGACTCAAGGAGCCGAGTCATTCTCCTGGTCGAGTAGACATGTCGGTTAGAACTCCCCCACGATACCTATCATAAGATAAGTCATGATATGGCTACTAGATCCATTGAATGGAACCTTTCCGCAGTGCATAGATACCACCAAAGACGGACACAATTTCCACGGTTGATATCAACTGAGATAAGGTCCAACATGACAAGGCTAGGGTGAATATGCCCCAATCCTGGCCATATATATCTCTGCAAGTGCCTGCAATGTGACTGTTTGGCAGAACATGGTAGGCTGCCTGTCGATAAGCGAGGGTCCAATTCCCGACCAAGGTCCGATAAAGATAGCTGACGCTCAGAGCCAGCAACAAGTCAAGCCTCCGCAGTCTTATCAACCTAGTAAGTTTAAAGTTCAAGGAGAGTAGCATTACATACGGGAAGATAGACAGCCGGAATTAGTCAATGGATTAAAGACGTAGCATTACATACGGGAAGACAGACAGCCGGTAGTTAGACTCATTCCCCCACTGAATTATGGTGGAGGCTCTGTCTTCCTTGATGTTTGGATTGGGCGTTGGACCGTTCACGTCAATATATGCAGGGCTACGCTTCCATGCGTCTCTTACAGGTCTTTTGTAGGGGTCGGGACCACGGAATGCATGCCCGCGAGATCATGAGGTTGCCTTCGTCGATGGAGTGAACTGACTGTGGTGGGGAGAGTCGTTAATCGTGCCACATTCTTAGTGCTTTGGCGGGGGTAGTGAGTGGTTTTCCATGACTCGCCGTGTTCCTTGTATGCCACTAGTAAGATGGGGGAAGAAGATGATATCAAGCCTCTCAATTACTTCAAGCTTATAGGCTAGAACCACTTCTTCTGATTATGCTTGAGATAAGGTTACAAAGTTAAAGGAAACTGTATCTCAAATACAAATGCACTTCTAGAACAAAACTTGTGCCTGGACAGTTGAAATGCAACGTCTTGGCGAATATTTTGGATCAGGTCCAGCGTTACGTTCTACTGTCTACATATGGGGCGATGCAACTTGCCCCAGCATGAAGGCTACTCGAGAATATGATCAATCGTCAATTTTGAGGCATAATGGAAATGCTATAGTTCTTTTATCCCCTGTTTTCCGTTGTCGGGACTCAAATAGACATGGAAGAGCCCAAAACCAGGCCAATGGAATACCTGAGACCGTAAACATTTAAGCGAGACCGAAATGCTCCGTAGGTGCATGAAACAAACCATACCATACCAAAAGTGGTATTCAGCTTTGCTGTCACCGTCGGTTGATGATGGAGGCGGTTCGCCCTTACCTGGCTTGAACAATATCAATAGGAGTTCTCATTCTATGATATGATATCGTAGAACTATATCAGTTAGTACCTTGACGTTGTTGACTTGGGCAAATAATTGACAAGTCGTTGACCTCGGTTTTTTCGACCAGCGGGCACTCCGCACAAGCTTATCTAAAAATAGCGATATCCAAAACCCGGAGAAGGCTGCGGGGAATAGAGTGAGGGCTTTTCCATTTTCCAGAATCCTTCACTTGGCAAAGCCTGCATATCCCGAAGCGACGGGTTATCAGATTGACATGCATTCGGATTTCTGTGCCACTGTCAAAGATAGAAGCTCGTTGCGGCACAGCTACAGATAAGATGCCAACTAGCAGCACATTAACAACTGCCTATCTACAAGATGGTGGTATAGATTGACGGCGGAACGAGTTCCGAGCTCGGAACACTGATAAGGAATCCAATTCCTGTCTACAAGTAATGACGTTGCAGCAAAGCAGATGCTAACCTTAGCCAATGCCAAGGAGTTGTTGAACTGTTCTAGTCTGTAATTACTATCAGAGACGAAATCTAATTGAATATATTTCTAATGTTATCACTTTCAATTAGGTAACATGAATAGAAACACTGAGATAACCACTACTGTCACTCAGGCTGGCATGGCTGGCAAACAAGGTGAAGTTATTCAGAAGAGGTACAAAGAGATAAATGTAACTAGCCGTGGTGTCGGGTATTGACCAATTCGATCCATGGTGAAACGGTCGGGCGAACTTCTATCCGAGACGCGGCCTCGACTCCGTATCGATAACATGGCAGATAAGATACCACAGAATCCAGCTAACTCAGCTACCCTAAACCTTTCTCTGATTCTGCCAAAATCCTTCACAAAACCAGCATATCAATACCAAGTCCGGCTTGATCTGGCCACAGCTCCGATATTGAAGATATAATAGATTTAACTTGATATATCTCTTTGTGGGGTAATATTGTAGGTACACAGTCTTGAACAGTATCTTATGAGAGTCTCAACAACTACTAAGCTAGACGTATCCCGGTTTGCCTCGACTCTCGTGAAAACAGTAAAATGGTAACTTGATCACGGCTAATTAATCCCGAGTCTCAACATGGATATTTACATCAGACGTTTCATCTCGACTTCAAACATATAAGGCTCATAAGCTATGAGAAGATGATACTTGAGCATTGCACAAACATTGAACAACCTTTTTACTGACTCGAGATGAATCGCACGCATGAAAACAACTGTTACCTGTTGGTGGGTTTTTTGTCGGAAGCTGGCAGAATAGCTCGCGCTTGGATATTTTTTTTGAAGACTTGAACCACCAATAGGCGACGCGTGAAAACATGCAAGGAACTTGATGTTTCATGCAACCTTGGCATCGAATTAACGGCGTAATGACCCTGCGATACAGTCTAGACAATAAACTAGTTGACGATCTATCCTGGGCATTGAGTGACGAGTGCCACCTATCACACCGAAGAATATGGTGCCGGATCGTGCCGACATAGGGGACGAAGGTCCATGCGCCGGTGTTCCCCGGAGTCGATTTCAGCTAAGCTTCAACTGAAAGGAAATCACCGAAAACGCCATAACTGTCAATAAATCACTAACGCGCCGATTCAATTCAATTACGTGTGTGCGGCAGCCGGCACGGGCAAATCGGATGGACCTTGGTGAGATAAAAGTCAAATAAATATAAAGTTCCCCATGTTTTCCCTCTAGAACGCGTCAATCAACGCCAAACACGATGTTGAAAGACGCCATCCAGATCGACGCTATACTACTGTAAGACAACGCGCTCACAATCACGTCCTCAAAACGCTCAAGCCAAAAGTCGGCAGATGCGGAAATGACAGGGAGGCTTCCAGAAGCGGAGAGCTCAGTAATAAACTTTACACTAGAGCTCTAGCTGTAACATCCAGGGGCATTTCTTCAACTGCCGCACGGTTGAAAACTCAAAAACACCAGAGAAAACGGGCGTTGGGCTTGAGCCTTTAATTCTCCGGCTATTTTATCCAGCTGCTCACTTAACACTTTGTGATTATATGGGTCGGAATTGTGAAAAGCTTATTAGAGTAGTATTTAATGCAACATAAGATTACTGTCACATTAAAACACCGGGGGATATATATATTCGGCTTACCCCTCGCTGATGTTGCACCGGATAATCATCTCACTCATTACCTTTCAAACTTCTTACGCTCTTTTTTCTTTTCTAGATTCTTCTTCACGATGCCATCTCTCAAAGCTATTTCGGCCTCAATTGTAGGTCTACTGAGCCTCAATGGCGTCAGCGCGGCTGCTCCCGCCAAGTCGGATCTTGTAGCTTCGACCTACTTTGCTGGTTTCCACGCCACTCGGGGCTTTCCCGTTAAGGCTATGCAGTGGAGCAAGTTCACTGACGTCAAATATGCTTTTGCGTAAGTATCCAATTCTTGGTACACGGTGAACTGTACTGACTGAAGGCAGTGAGACAACCCCCGATGGTAGCCTTGACGCCTCTGCCTCTCACCCCGAGGAAATTCCTTGCTTCGTCGAGAATGCGAAGAAGAATGGCGTCAAGCCAATGATTTCTATTGGTGGCTGGACTGGAAGCAAGTACTTCTCCACCAGCTTCGGTTCTGCCAAGAACCGTACCGCTTTCGTCAAGACTTGCCTTGACTTTGTCAAGAAGTATGACTTCGAAGGCATTGACTTCGACTGGGAGTACCCTAACCGTCAGGGTCTTGGTTGTAACGTTATCAACAAGGACGACACCACCAACTTCCTCGAGTTCCTCAAGGAGCTCCGCGCTACTTCCGAAGGCAAGAAGCTTACCCTCACTGCTGATGGATCTCTTTTCCCCTGGAACGATGACAAGGGCGCTCAGTCCAAGGACCTCAGCGGCTTCGCTAAGGTTTTGGACTACATTCTTATTATGAACTACGATCTCTATGGTGCCTGGTCTCCTGTCGCTGGCCCTAACGCTCCTCTTCACCGATCTTGCGATCCTCGCAACAACCAGGGCGCTGCTGACGATGCCGTTACCAAGTGGACTGCCGCTGGTATGCCCTCCAAGCAGCTCGTCCTCGGTGTTCCCGCCTACGGCCACGGTTTCTCAGTCAACGCCACCTCTGCCTTCGGTACCAAGGGAGGTCACAAGCTCCAGCTGTACCCTGCTCAGAACTCTACCCACCGATTCCAGGGAAGCAGCTGGGACAACGATGCTCCCATTGATTCTTGCGGTAACGCCAACCCTCCTGGAGGTACCTACCCCTTCTGGAGCTTGATCACTGAGGCAAAGTTCCTTGATGTCTACGGCAACCCTGCTCCTGGTATTGCTTCCGCTTGGGATAACTGTGCCAAGACACCTGTTCTCTACGATCAGAAGCGACAGATCTATGTCAGCTATGACAACGCTGCTTCTTTCCACGAGAAGGGCAAGTATGTCATTGCCAAGAACCTTGGAGGATTCGGAACCTATGAGGCTGGTGGTGACTTTAACAACATCCTCATCAACTCTATCCGCTCCTCTGTTGGTATGAAATAGAGTTGCGGACAGTAAAAGAGCCTTATCTGGAGGCGTTGAAAGTTAATAGGGTGTTGGGGATCATAGACCAGAACGAATTTCACTATTATCATCGAATACACTCATTTCTTTCGTCTTCAAACTAAGGGCTTCTGTCTGTATCTTGATATAATTCTTTCATATCTGCAAGATCACCGTGGGAGATGACGTCGTTTCTCTGGGTTTCTTCACACAACGACCTGCTTTGGCCACCCCATCTAACAATACGGTAAAAGATTATTAACCTAGCGTACAAGCGTGATACCATGTATCGTAGAGCCCTAGATTGTTGTTAGCGATGATGAGATCAGACCAATAAGAATGTCAAATTCACAGCCGCTTACAGGGCTCTTGAATAGCTACCAGTCAAAGATTCGATGACTGGGATAAAGGCCCCGCTGAAAGCAATACAAGGAGAGTTGGACCTGTCCCCAGACAAAGCTCAAAGCCAAACATAGAGGCTAATGGATTCATCGATGAAGAGTAAAAATTGATTCGATTGCGCCTTACAATCGGGAACTTGTATTCTTTCTGCTCTTATTTAAATAGATGCAAATGCCCTCCTTGCCTTCCTGTATCCCCGATAACATATCCAACGCCGCGCCATAAATAAAATACCAAGTCCATACAAAATACTCAAAACAAACAAAGTTCAACTGTACATAAAGTATCCCAGCTACAGTAACACCATACTATAACAAATTCCCATAAGAGAGTAGTCCGACTCGTCTTCCATCAAAATCATTAAACTCAAGACACCGCTGACTCCATCCCCTGATATAGTGGTAATGCCGAGATCTGGGAAGAAGAAGGGACCCCTTGCAAGAGCTTTGATTTTCGTAACGATAGATGCTCAGCGGCCCGCAAAGGAATAGGGCGAAAGATAATGTCTTAAAGTCTGATTAGCTCAAGTGGACTTGTACATTGTGATTGGCCCCCAGCAAATAGAGGAGGCTCCAGCTGCAGCCTGCGGTGACGCAAGTGAAAACAAGGAAAGAAAAAGAGTCGTTTGTTTACCTGGATATGCTCGGATTGACATGGTAGTCCTCTCTGACAGACTTTTTCTCCAGCTGACAGGAAGGGCACCGTGTCATACCGCATCTAGGACATTCATCAATAGAAGTTCGTATTCCCGATGCTGCACAGTTACAACATGTCCAGGTCCAGATCAATTTTTTCCTTGGTTGTATTTCTGTTGTTGCAAGGTCCTGTACCTTGCCTTGACTTAGCGACGCAACAGGGGAACATTGAGCCCGATAGGAAGTACCTCATGGTAGATAGGAATTTCTTCCTGTTTCTCGTTGCATGAGATAGTATTCTCAATTTTACCCTGGTAGCTCTGATTTAAGAACCGATAGTTCGAAAGGAAATTAGGCATAACCATTGTTGAAAATTGGAGTAGGATCTGATAGCTGCTGCAAAATAAAGTATAAAGGCTCTGGTTTCAGGTGCTAGAGGAAGTAGTCAGGGTCCCTCTCGTTATATTGCGCACTTTGCTTATTAATACTGTCTAGACCAATTGATTGTGTTCTGCTGGAATCATTCTATTCGATTTGATAAATATGCGAATAAAGGGAAGACATTTTCGCTCGTCTTATGCGTCGCCAGTAATAAAAAAGAGAGGTCATGAATGAGGCCATCACCACCACAATCCCAGCGGGTGCTATCAGTCGAATTAAAAACCAATAATTCGCTGGCGCATAAAAGAGAATCTTATATTTGGGGCGGAGTAGAACGAGGAGGGCAAATCATGGTAGCCAGGGCAATGCTGCTTGGGTTAGCGTGGATGAAAGAAGCTGCCATGGCCTATGAATTCATAGTGACTGTAGTAGCGCGATGGCCTCAGTTTGGGCTGAGGGGCGTTGCAACTGTGACTTCTGTAATTCATGTAATTGAAATTTGTTCAGCGCTTATCCTGTATCAGACTAGCTGGTGATTTGTTCCGGTTAGGGGGCCTCAAAAGTCAAAACCTGTCCTTCCCAAAGCTCGCATCACTCTTTCGTTGGTATATAAGCTAGTTTAATGGTATCTCTATTAATGATGAAGTACTAACTATAACTGAAGATCTTCAATGCTCTATTAGAAACAATGTCCTCGTCTTGTTGATGATTTTCTGTTCATTGTTTGCTTCAAACGAGCTTATCTGGCTTTTGGGCAATCTACGAAAGCTCCTGAGAATGGCCGATTTGACAATGAAAGGGGAAGAGGTTGAGAATCCTCAGCAAGCTGCACAACCTACAGAGGCGCTGCTTGAGATTTTGAATCAACGTTACATCGATCCCAAAGACCTCGAGGACGAAGACTTGGTGGACTGGTTCATGACGAAAGGTGGCAACGAGCCAAGACGTATGTATCAAGCTGAAATGGTGAACTATTTCTGTCATTCAGCCGAGTTTCAAGAGTTACAGGCCAACAGCCCGAACATATCATCGAGAAAAGCCTGTTTGATTGATGATAGGACAAACGATGGCACCGGTTCAAAAAGTCTTGGAAATCGTCACCCTCTGAGCCCCAAAGAGATGTACGCCAGGCTCAAAGAACAGGTAGGCTTCATTTCTCTATAAGAGGGTATAAACTCTGATCTAATTTATAGCGATTCCATAAATTATCGGACACTGGGACACTAGAGAAGCTCAACGCCGACCGTCGACTGGTGTAAGAACTTCACAAGGCAGCCTTGAATATACCATTACTTATTTGACTCTAGGTTCATCACGGACCCAGATAGTCACTGTTTGGTCAGCCTGATGGCAACAGCTCCTGATTACCAAACTGATGCTCTGATTCATTTTTTCTACTCGTATATTTCTTTTCAGCCTTATATCGGAGTATTTTCAAAGGTAAAGAAAAAGTCATTACGTGATTGAGTGGATAATACTAATCGATTTCTGTACAGCCTCGCGGACTCGCAACCTTTGCGTTTTCCTTCCATTTACCATTCTATTCGTGGAGGTCAACTCAAAGCGAACCTCGAGATATACGGCTTAAACGAGACGGCAGTCCACTAAGAAAAGCCCATGACATGAGCTTCCTCGGAGGTAACTCGCATATGACGCCCCATACAGTTGATTATCTCTGTCAAGCACAAATTTCTATATGCATTGCACGCATGGATGATAAAGTTTGGACTGGATTTTGTTTCATTGACACCTATTATCAGTCCCGAGATCAGAGACAGGGGGCTGAAGACTATTGTGACAGCGATTTCCAACTCGATCCTTTCACAGACGGCAAACACGACGCTGAACGACCCATTCTGAACCCTGGCGAATACTTTGTGATTTGTCTTGAATGCCAACTGCGGGTTTTCTTGGATGAATGGAAGAATACGGCACAAAAGTTCAGACAGAAGGTGGAAGATTATGTAATGCCTCTAACGCACTCAGGGTATCTTCGACCCAAGTGAATTAAGGAGCTGACCCAATGTTTACGCGCAGGTGGACGGGTTCGAATTTGACTCGGCCAGTCTTGGATCTCAGAAGCCATTGACTTGGCTTCGACATGTTAGACGCAAGTTGACAGATCTTGTAATCTGTCTCGAGACCACCATCGACTGCTGGGATAATTTTGCAACTCAAGATCGGCTGCAGAAAGTCTATGGACGCCAGTCACTCGCGACCATTCACCAGACTTTTATGGAAGCGAGAAATTGCCTAAACGAGTTGAACGGCATTCGAATACTGTGTGATGAGCACGAGAAAGCAGTATGACATGAATTCTTAACATTGAAAATTTTGAAATGCTTACGAGATCGTCCAGTTAAATTTGCACAACATGGAACTACAAAGCCGCGTAGCTCATCTCCAAGCTCGAGTGGCCGAAAGCAATCAGAATCTGAGTTACTTCCTTCTCTATGTATGTATTTCTGAATTCAAGCTGAAGACCCGCCATTGACCTTCATTAAAATAGGTTCTGTCCCCTATTACGCTGGCAGCCGCAATACTTTCGATGCAGGAGAAAGCAATCCCAAGATTTCTAGGGCCTAGTGAACTATCTTTCTTCATACTGACACCTGTCTTAATCATTCTCATTTTAATGGTTTCCAGGCTAGTGCAGTCTTGGGAGAGGATTCATTTGTCTATCTCTCAGTCACTCAGTCGCCTTCAAGCTTTTGAGGAATCTGATAGTGAGATTGTTTAGAGGCTGACGACTACCCGTGTCTATGTCGACAGCTAGAAGTGCGTACTTTGGTAGGTCATCAACATTTGTTTGGTGCCGAGGTGATGAATACCAGTATTAGTTTGAAAGTTTTGGGTGTTGTTTCTTGTCGAGTCGCTCATTCATGGCCCATCATCTACTGGTTTTGATGGATAAAAAGAGTTCAGAGCCCTGAATATTTTGATCAGTTTCAGATTGATGAGGGTGGTCAGAAGACGTCCTGGGTATCGATTAAAAAATAAAAATATACTTGCAGTCAGAAATCATGACTCTGTTTTCGCGACTGTCTATGCTTCAACCCTTAAAATGTTATACACACAGAGCCAAGTCTATAAACGCTCAATTCTGCCAAATATTTATGAAGCTATCAGTTAGGTAACATTGTAAGCCATTCAGAGGACTACTTCATCCTTCAGTCATGCCCTTTTGAGTAATATACTCATGGCTGCATGTATAAGTTCGGGCTATGCACATATGAAAGTTTAAAGGGTAAGTTGTATTTTTAAGCTCCTAACTACAAACAGGAGGTCTGTTCTTTATTTAGCATATTCTGCTGTAACTCCATTCGTACCTTGTGCCTTGCCATTTTGACTGGAGGCATTTGGGCGCGTCCAGTCAAGCTGCAACTCATGCATCTTAACATCCCACAAATCCTTCTCCTCCTCACTCACAACAACAAACCCAGCCTTTCTATAAATATACAGTGAAGTCTCTTGCGATTTTGAAGTAAAAAGCGTAACTTTATCAAACTTTTGCTCTTCAATAAACTCCATCGCCGCTGTCATCAACCGCTTCCCAACACCAAGTCCTCGCGCTCTCTCATCCACTATAAACGCGCGAATCTGTGCTGTATTAGGCTGTTGAAGATGTTCCGAATCGACCAGAATAGTTCCTACAATCTTCTGTGTGAAGTTTGCATGGTTGTCTGTTGGTGATGATTGAACTGCTGCGAAGACTTGGTTCCTTGGGTTTGGGAGTCTTTGGAGAAGGTCCGCCCAGCTTTTTGCCAGGGTAGTTTCGAATGTTAGACCCCAAGAGTTGACAGGGTGATAATAGGTCATGTGCATCTCAAGAATTCTTGCGAGTAATCCAGGGCGATACCCTGGTTCAATGGTGATGGTGTCTTTGTCCGTCATGATTGCGGCTGAAGATGCGCTTTGATAGTGGGGGGCGGGGGTTTTTCTTTTTGTGAGTCGGCTGAGGAGTCAGACTGAGACTTGAGCAAAGGGACCAACCGTGTCACTTATCACTTCACTTTAGGTCTAAGCACGCCTTTGTTGTCAAGTATGTCCTTCATGTCAAATGTCATGTGCGGGGTATGTCAATGTCAATGTCAATGTCAATTGATTACCTAGTCCTTTACACTACAGCCTATGGCTCTGATTGGAAAAGCATTGTTTGATTGTATCCCCAGTGAATGGCGCAAAGGGGGATCTTAAACGACAGCCAATCCTCTGCAAAATATTGAGTTGACTAAGGATACAAAAACAGTAAATCTATACGAGTCTGACAGAAAATCATGAGTCAGATGTCAGACTCGGTTAGCCAAGGTCATGAATCGCTGGCCTATTTCCCCTCACCGGGATGCAGTGAGTGAATACTGAAGAGTTAACAAACGTATTTCGACATATAAGACGCACAGAACAGGGGCGATATCCGGAGATACGCATTGACTCTATAAAATTACAATTTCTCTCATTAAATGGGCTGGCAAGTTTGCGAACTGACACTTCGTATAAGTGCGTAAAAACAACCAATGTCAGCAATTCAAAAATGTCTAAATGCAGGGTAAATCATGTCAGCCCGTAAAAGAGCCTCTTGGAAACTCCCCCACAAAAACACGGCACATGTAGGCACAAGGCGTAGCATCCTTCGCCCATATTTAATCTAAAGGATTTTGACATTCGACCTGCCTCACGTGGCATCTTGAGCCGGAGCAGGGAATAGGCAACTTGGGATGATCCACCAGCTTGGTCCTCGTTGAGAGGCCTAAATCCTCTTGTCAGCTTTTAATCTGGGGTGCATCATCCCTTCAACCAAATACGGAAAACATCACGAGCAAAAAGCAAAATGGTGACGATTGTTATATGTCAAATCTATTTGTAATTGCAACGCTATGTGTATGCTCGCGTGAATTTATCGACTATTATTTTTATGTAACTTTCACCATTTTAAACAATGAGCTTGGTGAGTAGCTTGCCCTGGTTAACACCGCTGAAAAGCTTCATCCAAACCTCAGGCTGCTGCTCAATAGGAGCCTCGATAACAGTCTCAGCAGCTTCGAGCTTAATACGGCCATCAGCAGTGGCACCGATAAGCTCGCCAAGAATGGCAGGAACCTTGTCCATATAGTCGAGCATAATGAAACCTCGGATGTTGATGCGAGAAGAAATAATCTCAAACCAGTTCTTGAGACCCATAGGCTCGTCAGAGTTATATCCGCTTACGGCTCCGCAGACGGCGATGTGGCCGTGTCTCTTGACACGGGTGAGCATGGCATCGAGGACGTGGCCACCGACGTTGTCAAAGTAGACATCGACCTCGTCAGGGGTAGCGGCCTTGAGATCCTCAAGGAATGTAGGGCTCTTGTAGTTGATGCACTCGTGGGCACCAATGCTCTTCACCCACTCGCACTTCTCATCGGATCCTGCAATACCAATGACGCGCTTAGCGCCAAGGATCTTGGAGGCGATCTGAACAGCCATTGAACCAGTGGCTCCAGCAGCAGCCGAGATAACGATGGTATCCTCGGGCTTGGCCTCACCGGCAAAGTACAGGCCGGTATACGCGGCAAGACCAGAAGCGCCAAAGGCGCCAAGGAAGTGTGTCACAGACAGGCCGTTGGGCAGGGGCGCAAGAGCCTGAGAGTTCTCAGCCTCTAGAATGGCATATTCACTCCAGATACCGAGGTGGAAATCCATGCAGAGATCGCCAACCTTGAACTTGTCGGAGCGAGACTCTACGACCTCGGCGATGATGCCGGATCGCATGGGCGATCCAATGGGAACAGTGGGAACGTAGAATCGCTCCGGGGCGACGGTGCTCTGAATAAAGTTTCTCAAGCCGGTGTCGTTGGAGAAGTACTTGACTTTGGCGAGGATCTGGCCATCCTTGAGATCAGGAAGTGTGACAGTCTGCATCTTCCAGGTAGCGTCAGGGCCAGAGAGAACAGGCTCCCCTGCAGGCTTGTTGACAAGGACCCATTGCTTGGTAGTGTAAGATGTCATGGTGATGAGATGATTTGATAAAGAAAAGAAGTGTTTTGCTTAATAGGTTTAATCTGTATTGGTGGGGAATAGAGAGAGATAATTAGTATAAAGTTTCTTTTTTCTACCTTACTTTGGCACCTGAGCAGTCTTGTTTAAATACAACAAGGCGAGTTTGCCGTGATTAAAAGGCGACGTTGCTTTGCTGTCTTGAGACTAGCCACGTCTGGTGGCGGTCTCCGTGGGCCTGTGCTAGGCATAACGGTTCCATCTGCGACGCAGGGATGCCCTGTAGACCCCCTTAATGCGCCAGGACACAGGCCAAAGGGCATGATATGACTGACCACGGGAGTATTTTGTAAGGACACCGACACTGACACCGACAACCCGGTGCGCGGGCATTGTGTTGGGTGGGTGTTTGCGGCGTGGCAGTGGAGTTAAAAAAAGGAAAAATGGAAGCATGGAATGGTACAGTTTCATTGAGGAACAAAGCACGTCAGCGTTTAGATCTGAAAACACGATATATCCGAAACTCAAAATCCCACTGACTGTTCATCAAAGGGCTGCTTTGTTTTGGCGCGACCGTTTACTCTAGGCCAAACCGTTCAGCCCGCGGGAAGTTTATCTTGCATTAGATAAGTTCCCCTAGTGTATAAAAGTCAGTGCGGTTTTTCTGGGCTGAGAAGTCAGTGCGAAATAGGGCATCTCCCTCTCTCTTCTCTCTCTTGCATCGGCGAACTGGGCTTTTCTTGTCAAAGATCGTCAATTGACACAGGGATAAAACATGATCCGTTTGGATAGAGAGACGAGAAAGGAGGCTAAGGTTCCACGAAGGCAAAAGATTTGCAAGACTCGTAAACCCGGTGGATAGTTCGGATGGAGACGCTTGTTTAGGGAAACTGGTCTGATCAATCAACTGGCCAAGGTACGAGACGGAACGGGCCCCTCAAAAAACTCCGGTGTTTCTAAATCTTGGCTACCAGGTTATTAATTTCGATTGAATTGTTGAAGATTCTTTAACTTCTGTTAGTCATTGATGACATTCATCAGTCAATCCCTTGTCTTTACGGGACTGCCGCATCTTTCTTATTTTATTATTTGCTTTTCTCCGCACTTCCAAGGCCTTGTGATGATCTTTGCACTATACTATACTATATTAGATGAAACTCATCGAGTTCGCCAGGCTGGCTCAGCACTAGCAGCCACCAGAAGGCATTATCCCCACCGGCACTTTTACGGACCTTTCTTTTAGTCCATAAACGATGTCACCGCTACGGCAAAACAGACGTAGAAGGTATCTGCGGCAGTGGAGACTTGGTAATGAAATGTTTCATGCGGCACCTTCGGCTGCCTCGCCTGTTATCACTTTGGAAAATCTGGTTTGCCAAGCGAGCCCAAGATGGGAAAATGCGAGTCTTCTCTTCCGTATGTATCTCTGGGCTCCATTCTCATCGTGTGATGTTCGGTTCGGTTATAACATCCTTCTTTCGTTCCGAAGAGTCTCCCACATTAAGGGACCCATTCAAGATGATGTGCCAAGATCGGAACCGTCATCCGCCATGCTACTAACAAGGATACTCCTTGCCACCATCATCAAGTCTTTCCATCTCCCAACTGTTGCCCGCAAGTCAATCCCAGGGTTTCCCTTTCGAGGGTAGCGGAGCCTCCGACACTCAAAAGGGTAAAGACACCATGAGCCAAGTATGAGGTCGTACGTCGTGCCTCAGCCGAATCAGAGAAATCTGTAACAGACCAGACTAATTCAGGTCAGAGACTCCGCTGAAGAATCCCAGGACCCAGCTAATGCAGGTCCTTTTCTCAGCCGTTCGTTTGGGAGCCAGTGATCGACATGACCTGTTGATGCCCTGTTCTCTTTTTCACTCTGCTACCAATTCATGCTGTGTTTATATGAATGGAGAATCCCTTCCTTCCCCCCCCTCACTCCCTACCTATCGCGATTTTTTCTTTTCTATTTC
>JAALXK010000121.1:0-10924 GCA_012977745.1 Fusarium anguioides | reverse complement strand
TCTTATGAGAACATTCTATTACTTTCTTATTAATTTTAAATCTATCTTTAAAAGCACTGATCTACCTAGCCACTATGCCTTACGCCCCGCAACAACAGCTCCCGACTTTTACGAGTGTGTTTAACTACTCGGGAACCTCCTCTGTCGAATTCAACGGGGAACTTTATGTTTTCTATAACGGCCAAACGAAGAATGGCGGCTATTATTATATTCTCAACGCAAATGGGAACCATGAGTGGACCTCTTACGCTATGCAGAAGAGCGGCGCGACAAACATGTGGCTCGCTGATTACACGACCCCATGCGCCGTTGTATGGGGCAATACTCTATTTGTTTTCTTCAATGGCGTAGGAAACGACGGTACTTGGTGGACGTCTTCCCAAGATGGCCGACAATGGGATATTGTGAAATCAGTATCTGCCTCTATGGGTGCTACTTCTGAGACCTTCGCAGCGAGTACAAGCCCAGCTGCTATAGTCTACCAGAACGTTCTGTACCTGGTCTGGAACAGCAGTCTTAATAACGGAAAGTTGCGATACACGACTTGGAGTTCTCCAACAGGTGCATTTGCAAAGCCTATGGATGTTCCATCTTCAGGACTAGCGATTCGTACTCAAACCAGTGCAGCAATGACTGTCTTCAATGACCAACTCTATTTGTTCTTTAATGGAGCAGGTAATGATGGCACTTGGATGACTACCTTCAACAACGGAACATGGTCCGGGGTTAGGGCAGTGACCAATCCCTTACACGGTAATGCGCTAGACGGCACAAGCCCAGTGGCCTGTGTTTCTGAAGCTGGAGACAAATTGACTCTTCTGTGGAATGGATCTGCGAATGATGGATTGTGGTATTCTAGTACCTCAAATGGAGGATCATGGACTCCGCAAGCCAGCCTTCTTAAAGAAATTAGGTGGCAGGCCCTGATGATGAGAAGCAGCCCCTCTGCTGCTGCTTATAAAGGGGTTCCGTATATTTTCTGGGTTTCCCCGGAAGCAGGGCTGTGGTATAGTCAGTACCGTCCATCAGAGGTTCACGACGACAATGGAGCACACAAATTTGATTCAAATATGCGAAACGGAAGATAGCTATAAATTAGTATTAGTAACAAGCCACCGGAATATACCTTCCTTAAATCAGATTCCAGGGGTTCAATGACGCCACTAGCAGCCTGCTTTATAATCCGTGAAGGTATAATTAAGGGAAAGAGAGTTGGCATGGTAGACCTTGAAGGTAAGGCTGATAAGGTAATTTTTGTTGGTTAGCGGGTCAGGCGGATATACTGTAGCGATATTGTCTTGCAGATAATATAGGCGAGCTGTATATGCTGCTATTGTCGTAGGACTGCCAGTAGCCTCTCGGCTGAAGAGCTCGCAACATAGCTCCGCCTAGGTCATGAGATTGTTAATGGTTATCACAGGCGAGCTGTTCTGCCACTTCCTATGGCATCGGGCAATAACGTCGATTGAACCATTGTGTGATGATACTTTGCATGACAAAAGGAGTTGGATAAATCCTCTAACAGCAGATTTCTCAACACCACTCCTAGCTGATCAATGTTGATGACAAGATTCTCCTGGAGCGTGGATAAAGCTCAGAAAGAAATCTAAGCATCCTCATCACTGAGGGTGTGTTCAAGGTCGTCGTAGGCCCAGAGCGTCCTGCGGTTCAGCCGGGCAGCCCAGAATGCAATAGTCGCACCTCACCCTCGGAAGGAGATCTAATTTCGGTTTGCAGATGTATTATCCAATTATAAGATCTTATTAGCACGGAGCAGTATGCACGGAGCATTAATGCAGTCAACTGGGAAAAGAGCTAAGCATATTAGATAATAATCACTACCCTGTACAATAATAAACTATCCATATATAAGTATAATTATGTCAAAACCACATTTTGTCCGTAACACTTGAGTATAAAGTGACATAGTTTGATAATAGGTAGTATAAGTGTCTAGATAACTAATTTCATGCTGACGACTTTGGCTAATATTAGTAAGTAGACTCCTCCAAACTGCTGACAGAGAAACACACCCCAAGCTTGTCCCTGGACTATTCAGAAGGTAGCACGGTCAGCGATCACTTCAAAGTGGGCACTTGGCCGCACACCATCTCAACAAGCCTTTTTCTCGCACATTGAAGGCAAAGGAATAAAAGATTCATTTATTCGACGAGAACGGTGATATTGAGCTAGAATGGGAGTACAAAATACCGAGGGTACGTACTGCTCACAAACAGTCAAAATACACGAGTAACAACTAACTATACTTACCCAGAATGAGCCTCCAGATAAGCTGGACAAGTCAAATAAGAATACACATCAGGCAGCCACATCTAAAGATGAGGAAGACTGCAGGGAGATTTCACTATATTCAGTACAACACTACATAGGCATGCCCCAGATGGAAAGTTCGTAAGCTCCGCCCACGACTTCGGTTCTTTTAAGCTAACCCAACTTATCAGCTGAGCATCCTCTTGACAAGAGTATTCTAAAAAGGTTTATGAAAGATGCAGTAGCTGGAGCGTATGACTATGGACTATCCTTAAGTTAAATGTAGTAATATAAGCTAAAACGAGATGTAACAGGCTGTATTCTGGTGCTACGCCTCAATATAGCAACACACCTCGACTATTTTTAGAAGACATAATACGACTAGGTGAGGACTATGGCGATAGCTTTCCACAAATACCCGGCAACCCTGGCTTCAATGACCGGAATGTGTGGAACCGCCTATTTGAGATCCTGGGAAGCCAGACCATTATCAACAACTTTGTTACCGCCCATAAGCAAATTAATGAAGCGAAGGGAAGAGTAAGTCTACTAATTTTGAAAGGCCCTCGCAGTGTGCCGTCGACGCTAATTTTTATTTTGTTTTATATAGCTCATGAACTTGGCCGATCCCGTGACACGCAATGAGAAAAGGCTCGCAGAAGCTCTTGAAGATAATCCGGGGAGAGTTTGAGAGGCAGTCTGAGCGCTTCTTTCACTGCCTGGATACATGAGCATGGAGAACGAGGATAGCGACAATCCCACCACTGGTGCAAACGTCAAAACAAAGCTCAACAATATCATCAACGAGATAGTTCGACAGCTTATCTACGCGGAAGAGCTCTATCTGGAGCACCACCCGGGCGAGAGGTTTCATATAGCCCAGTATTTTGTGGAATGGCTCAAAGACTTCTATGGTGTAGTCGAGACGCACGCTCTTGACTTGCTTGGAGATATTCTGAATGCTCTGGAAGAACACTTCAGACACCAACCCGATCCTCTGGCCATATCTCATCCAATAGTATCTGGATGTACCCTGAATTTCAGCATTAAAGAGCATTTCCCAAAGTTGTAACAGTTCACCAGTTGGTATCCTATCCCAACCCCAGCCGCCCCGAGTTTCTTCCCAATCATATCCAACCGCCTTAACAATGAATTCATTCTGAGCAATGTCTCTCAATACCGCCTCATCAGCAACAAGCACGAAACAAAACCGATCCCCTTCCATTTTCTACTCTGCTTTAGAGAGCTCATTAAGGCAAATCTCTCGTACACCGCGGATATCAAGACCTTCAAGCAATGATGAATCCTCACGAGGGAACAGGTGGAACAGGTGCTTAAATAGGTTTAGCTGGCTCATATAACGAGCTTTATCTTTATAGGGGCCACGCTTCCAATCACGGTTTCTGGCCCCAAGTTCGTCATCTTCATAAGATCCCAGCGCGAGGAGAGTTTGCTGTCTCAAAATATCCAGCAGAATATTCCAATGCTTATCTGAACCCAGGCCGTAGTAAGTACGGTAAATCGTAAAACCCCAGTTTCTGTAATATTTAAGGTTTTCTGGATCAAATCTGTTCAGGGGGCGGCTCTTAACGCCAGGTTGTTTTCGTGGTGGGCGCCAGACAAGATCAATCATTTCTGACAGCGGTGCCGGCATATTATGTTGCCTTCTGGAAGGGAAGGTCTGAGAAAAGATATAGGATTTAGTGGAAGAAAGATTTAGTTATGGGTGCAATGCCAGTTTTTCTAACCAAATCCCGGTTAAAAAGCTTATTATGTTTACAACAATAGTTTACGTAACTCGTCAGACCAACAGCTGGGGCCCCTCATGTGCGGTATCCACTGCCAATGGCGACATGGGCAACTTTGTTGATAGTCACGGTTACGGTGGGGACTCTGGAAATGCTGGATGCATGACTTCGATGAAAGGCTACTCGAGTCTCAACTCGGATGTCAACAAAAGCTTCATTGAGTCTCTCGGGAAAGGGTCAGTCGCGGGATTTCTCGACAACATGGTTTATCTAGAGCGCTGAGCGTGAGAGAATCCGCAAAGTCACGGGTTACTATACCAGCATATCTTCATTTAGCATAAGCACCGCCACTGGGAAGTTAAAGGAGACAATGTATTTCGAAGAATTAGAGATATATCACATACCAAGGTGGCATTCAAGTGTAGCAGGCGACAGTGCATACCTCGCTTCTCGCTGGCCCGTTGGTCAAGGATGATGGGCCTCTTGCCAGCATAAGGAATCAAGCCACCAGTCAAGGTAAACACAAAAGTCCAAAGGAGACGCTGATACGCTACCATATCAGCTGGAACTTGGAGATCGACGACAAAGGTCGAGTTGTTTCATACGAAGAGTAGAGTGCATTTCATGTCTTGGTGATGCTTGCCTGTAAGTCCGTTAATCGAAGCACCACTACAATACCGCTTCGCAGCATATGAGAGGACCTAGGAAACAAGTCTTTACCACTGTGGTAGGCTCCTTGGTTAGGACGGTGAACATTGCCGGATCCCCTCGCCACGGTGGGCTCAATGATTCCCCTTATGTTGCCAAACATCTCTTGAACTGGATTGGTTCCACAAGGATGACTCAATATTAGAAGGCCGGTGCTTTGCCAGCCATGATTTTCAACTCGCCTTGAACACCACAGAAAAGCTCAGAGAGCTACAACTTGCTGCTTAGAATTACATCAAGCCCAAGATGGCGGTACGGTAGAAGGTTCGTTTTATGAGTACGCCAAAACTAGTTCGGTCGACGGCGGCTTCAGCAGCCAAGTTTGGCATAAGCCGTGTCCCAGTAGCCTAGGGTGATACTGCGACTGTATTTGCCGTTGCCTAGTTCCATTACGAGAAGAAGAAGGAGGAAAAGGAGTGAGAGAATGAAACTCTTAACTAATATTGTTATTGCACATCGCTTTGGAGGGGCAGATGAAGGCACGAAGTGGCAGGAAACTGTATCCAAAACTCTAAACGCCAACCATGACAACGCTCAGGCTGTGGTCGACGCGTTGTGGCTGCTCTATCGTGACGGTCGAGAGGTTACGACAGCACCCAGGCCGCAGCGGATCAAATTGTTAGCCGCACTTGCGGTAGTTGCGCAGTGAGAAGAATAAGATGCCCACATACTTTTGAGCTTCATAATGGAGGGATATCTTCTAAGAAGTATTAAATATGACCTCTAATAACAGTCAGGAAGCTTATTTCGATATGAAAGAGGATAGATGTTCATTAATACGGGTACAGGCCTCCTCAGACGCTAGTCGACCTGCCGTATCCGGCGAAGCATATCGGAGCATGGCAATCATATCGACTTCGACTTGCTTTCTGTTATCCAAATCAATGAGAGGTTAGAGGGGATTGTACAAAGTGGATATGCCTGGTTTTGCTGTTTGAATGATGTTCTCTCGTGTGGACCAATACTGGTCTTCCATGCTTTTCATGGTGCAAAGTATTTGGTCAGTAAACATGAACCCTAGATACGGGATGGGGAAGAGATTGGAAATGGAATTCATTGTTTTCCAGAAATTAATGCTTAACACCAGCTGTCTTCAACGCAACAACAAATTCGTTACTTTGGTCGAGGGAAACTAGGTTTGCAGTTTTTATGCAAACCTCCAAGTTCAAACAGAGAATGCTCCAAGGGCCCAGGTCTGGTACAAGTCAAGCACTCATGCATGATGAGATGATGTAGAGTCAGAGGCGGGACTGACGTATATATATACCTGCAAGTTTGGCGGCAGCAGAATTAGAAAGAATGAGTAAATTTGGGTATTCACGAACTAAAGACTCACATGACAGACCTACCACGATACGAATCGGCATTGCTCTTCCTTACTCGATTACTCATGGCCTTGAGTCACTGCTTTGAAGCGCCAGGTCCACCGGCAAAGTTGGAACCAAAACAGGGACAAAAAATATTAGTCTCAAAAATAACCACATCAATATGTCATGACTTTTACAAGCTATTTCTTTCTAAGGGGCTGATTGGGCCGCGCAGCTCACTCTCAGCAGTCAACAGGTAGTTTTACCTACTTGCTTCACAAGCGTTTCATTGCCCTGTATGGAATGTGATGCACGACAGAAATGTGGCTAAGGAATACCTTTGTGAAGCAATTATGTAACATTCTAATATATCTTGGACCGACGGCTAGCCATCTTGCTCTGAGTCATTCCTTCCTACTGTGTCATTATTGACAAAGCTGTTGAACAATAGCTTCGTGTTTCTCCCACATATCGTACCACATAGCATACCGCACCGGCGTGCGACCCTGTATGTCCTTAGAGTCAATGTTGGCCTTGTTCTGGAGGAGAAGCTGCAAAGTAGCGGTGTGTCCCTTCCAAATCGATAACCTCTTGGTGATGACCCGGGATATCTGCAGCCCAAAAGGTGCTTTTGCACAATCGAGCTGCTCTTGGAGGGCATTCAGACTTGCCGTATCATCATAGAGGCTTGCTTGGGCAGCAACCAACTTGTCCACAAGAATTCACACAAGCTCCGCACAAGCACGTTGCTCGAGAGTCTATCGAACGTTAGAAATTAACTGCATGCTACCAAATGAGAGCGAATAGAGTGAAACAAGGCCTTTAGTTATTGTAAGGTACGTCAGGGTTCAGTGATCCTGTGCCCAGCTCTGGGTTGGGGCTGCACCCGAGGCTGCAGTTGACATGACCCTCAACGCGCAGACACTTTCGAAATATATTTGCAATGTCTCGTCAACAATCATTCGTATGACGGCACGACGAGAGTCACCGCCGCAATATAGTGACCATGTCAGTTTCAGCTTTTCTTTTGGACTGTTATCACAATAGAGTACAGCCACAAGCGGTCTCTGATCAGCCGCAAACTGTTCTGGTGGCAATGGCAGGGCAAAAGAAACACTTGTATCTGTCCAGCTGTACAGGTCGAAGGCTGTAGGCAACACTGCATTTGACTCACCGTATGGCTTCTCACTCCATTCCGCTGAAATGCGGTCATCACGCATCGTGAAATCGTCGAGATGATAGCATATGAGGTCGTCTGAAGTTCCGACCCGACATCCAACATTGAGCTTGATTTCGTCGACGTCTGAAGATGCACTTCCCACGACTCGATTGGTGACTCTTCGAACTGCGTTTGACCAAAGGTCCTGAAACGTTATGGGCTTTTGGCGTGCTACAGTATCCGCGATAAGGAAAGTAGCAGTTTCCAGTGGAATTTGGGGGATCATAACGAACAGACGATTGTTACGTATCACAGGTATCCCATACACACCACTGTGTAGCACAGCCGACTCGCCCCAACCTGTCTTGTATACAGTTATATTTACTTCCCATAGGGGACGAAGGCAGCCAATCTGGCCGAGATACACTTGAAGAGGCCCAGCCTGTGTCAAAACTACGCCAATAAAAGTTTTAAGGTGCGTTACGTGTTCTTTCAAACAAGTGATAATAACTTGAGACAGCCTGGGTGCCTTTGCTGAGGTATACCATAGTTTCAAGGCCGGCAGTAGCCGACAACATCGTGTTTTTAGATCTGAAACAAAACGGCAGTTAGGCATTGGCAGCCTTTGAGCTAGAGATGTATCTGTCATTGGCGGGGTAGCTTGTAGAGGTCATGATCTACTGTACTATCGAAGTGTAGGCCAATTTCCCAGTTATACAAGGCCATGTACTAACCAAGTTCATGACTAAAGGCCTGTCTCAAGCTAGCCAATCAGCTCTTCGCCGTCTGCCAGATCCGGCCCTGCCATGCAAACAGACAGCGCTAGACTCAGCACAAATGCCGCGTTCTAGCAGGGAATCAAAAGGTGCTTACGTCATAGTGTGCCAACTCCGGCTCCCAGGTAGGGGGCTATACAGAGTATAATTCTATTAGCGCCGCATAAAACCCGCACACTGTATGTATCTCTGTATGAATTGATAGGGGTTTACATTTGTCATAGCACTGATTCTGGACAAGATCAGCTTGTAAGATGTGTCCCCGGTAGCTCTTTCAGCTGTGTCTGTATCTTCCCTCTAATGGGCCTGATTGATCTGGCCTCGTGGGGATTCTTGGGCTTGGTGATTTTCTCACTCAGCTGTAACAATATAAATTTCCCGCGTCCCTACGCTTTTCCTTTCTTACTTACTTTCTTTTTCTTTCCAATATTTTCTTCGTAACTTGTCGACACATGCCAGATTTTCTTTCTATTTCTTAGGACTAAATTCTCAGCTACCTTTCAAAAATTTACATTCACGTGCTTTATTGAATATCTCGTGTAAGACCGGCTCAGACCCCGGAGCGCAGTATTACCCGGTAGTTTCAGTCCCTATTACATACACGACTCCAATAAAGCCACATACATATTGGCACCGAGATGCTCTCGTCATCTTTTATTCTCGCCCTTTACGCTATTGGCGCGAGAGCTGCTCTACGCCAATTTAATTTCACTATACACAGTGCTTTCAACTCTCCAGGCATGTAATCTGGCCTCAAAAACTTTATCAAGCATTCAAGCTCTTGTCACTAACTGTCATATAGATGGATTCGAGCGTGAAGTGTATCTCATCAATGGCCAGCAGCCGGGGCCTTTGATTGACGTGGATGAAGGGGACTATATCGAGATTTTTGTCCAGAACGACTTGGATGTTGAGACCACCATCCATTGGCATGGTTCGTTATCTCCCTGATTAAAGTAACCGCACCAAATAGCCGCTAAAAGCAATTCCCCGAACTAGGACTCTTACAACGAGGAACTCCCCACATGGATGGTGTGCCAGGTGTTACACAGGTTAGATTCATTTTCTCCGAGGATCACCATTTTCATTGTACCAAGGCTCACTGAACGAATCTACAGGACCCTATTCCTCCTGGGGGTAATTATACCTATCGGTTTTCTACGGCGTCTGAGTACGGATTTTTCTGGTACCATTCCCACTTCCGTGCCTATTATAATGACGCCATTCGCGGTCCGCTTCTCATCCGACCGGCCGCATCACGGCAACGTCCGTTCGCCACTCTAGCTCAAGACCAGGACGAGCTCGCAGCGCTCCTAGCCGCTGAAGGAAATGCGACAAATGTCCTTCTGAATGACTGGACGCATGAACTCTCGGACGTCGTATTTGCGCGATATATGAAAACTGGTGCTTTCCCGTCGTGTGTTGATAGTATTTTGGCCAACGGCCAAGGAAGGGTACAGTGCCTACCGAAGAGCGCCCTTGAAACCGGACCAGGGCTCGGAATAGAGCCGCAAAAGACAACTACAACATCCTCGGGGACGTCGGGAATGAACTCACTGAACGCCCGCGGCTGTATGACTCCCATGATGTTCAAGCCGGGATTCAATGTATCGTCATTGCCGCCCGAGACCTGTACCAACACGACCTCGCCTTTGCTAGTTATCTCTGCGGATCATTCAAGAGGTTGGTTGGCTCTCAACTTGGTCAATTCTGGTGCCGTCAGTGCTTTGAGGATCTCGTTGGATTCCCATTCAATGTTTGTCTATGCTGCCGACGGCCTTTATACCAAGCTACAAGAGGTGAATGTGAGTACCTCTTCGCAGTACCATAACGTACTTTTCACTTATATAAGTCAGGTGCTTCACATGGAGCTCGGACAGCGGTATTCTGTCATGGTAAAGCTTGATCAGTCTCGTGGGGACTACTACCTCAGATTCGCTACTTTCCCCAAGGGCGATATGCAGCAGGTCCTTGAAGGGCAGGCGATCGTATCATACAATGTAAGTGCGCTGGTGTCTAAGTGCTCACACATTGGTGGTAGCGTCAAAGGTCCTGACTCTCTAGGCTGATAATAGTTCCACCACGGACGTTATGGAAGATCCAACGAAGTTGTGGATGTACATTAACGGATCCGCCAAGGCAGACGCTGTCCTACTTGACCCCTCGGCACTCTCTCCGTTTGAAGGCCACAATTCTCCGCCTTCGGGACAGCCCGATAAGGTTTTGAATTTCCTCGTAAGCCAGACAGACATTGTGACTTGGGTAATAGATCATGCTCCGTTCTCGGAGCCAGACGTCCCTATCATCTATGGGGAAGCCTCCTCCGGCTGGCATTCGAACACGACTATACACTTGCCTATCAACTCAACTATTGATATCATCATGAAAATCTCAAACCAGTCTATGGATATGGTGCGTTCTACCCTCTGTTAGTAGTGTCGCTTGATTACTAAGTACTGACGTCTGGGAAGATGGGCCACCCAATACACTTTCATGGCCATAAGTTCTGGGTTCTAGGTTCTGGTGAGGGGTCTTTTCCATACTCAGCTGTCACAGACGCACCGGCGGACATTATTAACCTTCGGGATCCCCCTTACCGTGATACGGTGGGCCTCCCTTCGCAAGGTTGGGCTGCAATCCGGTAAGTCTCGTGGTGAGGAGCTTAATAGATGAACTCCGCTAAGGAATCACTGTATAGTTATGTTACGGACAATCCTGGTGCATGGATATTCCATTGTCATCTTCAGTGGCACGTGACTGTAAGTTTCTCAAGAAACAGACGCAATTCTGCCTACTGATATTAAAATAGGTTGGAATGGCAATAGTGCTCGTTGAGGGTGGAGACCAGCTTCCAGGACTAGTTGGACAATACAATAAAACTATAGATGAACCAGAGCGATATAGTTAATTGCAAGTTATTGTAGTTATTTAATTATATTTATAACTACTGTAAAT
>JAALXK010000120.1:0-168134 GCA_012977745.1 Fusarium anguioides | reverse complement strand
GGTTGAGCTTATACATCGGCAAACAAAAAATCATCGCGGAACATTTTATGATCGGAGGTAGCTGTTACACTCAAAGGATTCGTGCCATGATTTATGTCATGAGCTTCTGTAGTTTAGATTCGGGGGCATTCGTGCCATAAAAGTCAGACGAAGGCGTTTAGTGAGAATCTTTCTTAATGTCATAGACTTCCTTCAATCATCTGTAGTTACAGCGTGGCCGTGGATACAAATATGATGGGTGATGGTCATCAGTGCATCTCGTAAGATATGGGTATCATTTTATCTCATCTAGACTGTCAGTTTCGACATGCCCTCTTCAACCGCATCCTCTTTTGAAGCCATGGCCTCATCACCAAGGAGACCGCCCGATGTCTGGCCATCTGCGGGACCCCTTGACTCATCTTCGTCACCATTTTCGCTTTCGTCCTCTTCTTCGTCTTCTTCGTCTTCTTCGTCTTCCCCGCTATGTTGAGTTGCTTGGTCCCCCTTCTCTTTGATGGCAGCCTCAAGATCCTTCAACATCTTCTTTGTGAATCCAGAAGCCTCTACTGTAGCATCAAGTCTCTTTACACCATCCTTACCCACGGTCTTCTTTGCGTGTTTGAAGAAGGGGCCGGGTTCTGTTGGAACAAAGTGAAATCGGCGCTCGAAGAAGCGCTTGATGCAGTTCACGTCTCGATCAAAATACATTTCAGCGTTTTGGTGTTCCATGGAGACCATTTGGGGGAAATCGATGATGACTGGCTCCAATGTCAAGGTCTCCTCGCCCTCCTCAGATTTTGCTCTGATTTCCTTGACCAAGATGTTGAATTCGTTGAAATCGCCATGAATCAGTCCTTGTTTGGCAAGTCGAAGAATCAACGAAATCAGATCACCGTACAGGGATGCTGGATCAGGAACATCGGCGATTTGTCGAAGAGGGAAAGCGTCTATTAATGACATGACTATGGTGTGTCGAGATTGCGCGATTGGCTCGGGGACAGGGAAGCCCTCTTCACGTAGAGCCTTCATGAATGCAAACTCTTTCATGGCTGCCAGCCGAGAGAGATACATCCATGATCCAGACTGTCGGTTCTTGAGGTAGTCTCGGTTCGATTTGACGGTTCGGAAAGAAATTCGACCTAGTCGATGGATCTTCAGGACTCGTTGGGTGCCGCTGTGGTCTGCCACAACCATAATATCACTCTCTTTGCCCACACCAATTCGATTTCCTACACTGTAGACATCCCTTTTCTTGGCGTGAGTGTGAAGTGCGAGGTAATCAAGTCCACCGTATGTAAGTCTGTACCCATCATACTTTGCCTCCTTGACACGGGCAATAAGACCGACCTTGGCGAGGGCCGAAATGCTCCTATGAACACTGCCAACGCCACCACGGAGACGTGAAAGCTTCTCGATCAATGATGTTGGCACAATTTCGTGGTTCTTGCTTCCCATCTCGACCTGTAATTTTGGTATAAGTCTCATGAGTTCTGCAACCATGATGGCCGGGGATACATACAGCTGTCAAAACTCTCCAATCCTCAGAAGCGAGGTGGCGCATCGCCCGTGTATCTAACTTCATGGTGGGCTGATATTCTGAAAAATTCTATCGTCAACGAGCTGAACTTTTGTCTAAAGAAAATTGCTGTAAAACAGATTTTTGTCGTTGATGTTGGAGGGGTTAGGTATTCTTGGATGGTGGGGTTATTTTTTCTCAAGATCTTATCACTATCATCCCGCTCACTTATCAATGTGGGTCTGATCAAGCTGGGTCACACGTGATGAGGCTGGGGCCAGCCAGGCGGCAGCGCCTCGCGTAACCCATGGAGCAGAGCTACCTACCGCTCCGCTACCTACAGCAAAGCACCTTGAGCTTAGCCAAGCAGCCTCCATCACCTTCCATCCTCCACAACCAACGACCACGACACGATCGATACTTTACTCAGCGCGCCGCGATAACTGGCGATACAGCTCGGACACGCATAGAAAACCACACCCCGAACTTTTTTACCCTTCAATTTGTTTAGTTTAACTCGACCAGGCGCCTAAGCCGTCGACGTCAACATGGCTCAAGACAGCGAAGTGCCCAAGGCGGCCGACAAGGGCAAAGGCAAGGCAGTTGATGATACCAAGAAGGATAAGCAGCAGATAAATGGAAAGAAAGAAGACGAGAAGATCGAGAGTATGAGACCCCCACGGCTGGTATGCAATGCGATATTGTACTGACTAGGGTTTCAGCTGCCGAGGAAGAGCTCAATGAGGAAGATCAACAACTCAAGAATGAGCTGGACTTGATGGTTGAGCGCTTAACTGTGAGTCATTCGATAAGTAGGTCCTCGGGCAACGTTCTAAACATCGTATAGGAGTCAAACGCGGAACTCTATAAGCCTGCCCTGGAAGCCATGAAGAACTCGATAAAGACGTCGACGTCATCCATGACAGCAGTCCCAAAGCCTCTGAAATTCCTACGACCGCACTACGAGACCTTGACGATTCTTTACGAGCACTGGCCCGATGGCGAAGACAAGACTTCGTTGGCGGATGTCCTCTCCGTCATCGGCATGACCTTTTCAGACGAGGACAAGCAAGAAACACTTCATTACAGACTCCTCGCACCTTCATCCGACATTGCCTCGTGGGGTCACGAGTACACCAGACATCTCGCGCTCGAGATTGGAGAAGTGTATGGAAAGCGAATTGCCAATGACGAATCAACCAAGGATCTCATCGACCTCGCAATTGTTTTGATCCCCCTCTTCCTGAAGAGCAATGCCGAGGCTGACGCCGTGGATCTTATGAGCGAGCTGGAAATTATTGAGGAGATGCCCAAGTTCGTGGACGAAAACACATACGCTCGCGTGTGTCTGTACATGTCTTCCATGGTCAACCTCCTTACCTACCCCGATAACGAGACTTTCCTCAAAACCGCACACGATATCTACATGGAATATAAGCAGTTCGCCCAGGCCATGGTCCTTGCCATTCGACTCCACGATATCGACCTTATTAGGGCCGATTTCGCGAAGGCTGAAGACCCTGCCCTTCAAAAGCAACTTGCATTCCTGATTGGCCGTCAAAGGATAGCCCTTGATGTTGAGGACCAGTCAGAAGAGAACACTGCGATTTTGGAGTCTCTTGGCAACCTCAAACTATCAGAGCACTTCAAGTCACTGGGCAAGGAGCTCAACATTCTTGAGCCCAAGTCCACTGAGGATATTTACAAGAGTCATCTGGAGAGCAGCCGAGTTGCGGGAATGACCAACCTGGATTCTGCCCGACATAACCTTGCTGCTGCATTTGTCAACGCCTTTGTCAACGCCGGCTTCGGTAACGATAAGATGATGCTCGTCGATGGCGAGAAGGAGACTTGGGTGTGGAAGACCAAGGCTGATGGCATGATGTCGACTGTCGCTTCTATGGGCACTCTTTTGATGTGGGATATCGAGAATGGTCTAGACAAGATCGACAAGTACACATACTCTTCAGAGACGGAGATTTCGGCTGGTGCGATGCTTGCCATTGGAATTATGAATTCTGGTGTGGTCATGGATTCAGACCCGGCCATCGCTCTCTTGGCCGATGGCGACAAGCTATACCACCCCGATCCTCTCGTCAGGACTGCCTGTATTATGGGACTTGGACTTGCTTACGCTGGATCCAACAAGGAAGATATCCTCGAGCATCTGCTACCCATGATTTCAGATGCGGCTGTGGATATGCAGATTTCAGCAATGGCTGCTTTATCCTGCGGTCTCATCTTCACTGGATCTTCTCACCCTGAAATCAGTGAGGCCATTGTCACCACCCTGATGGATGATGACCGCAAGAACCAGTTGACCGATAAGTGGACACGATTTTTGGCTCTTGGCCTTGGCCTTCTCTTCTTTGGCCGACAGGAAGAGGTCGATGTCATCCTGGAAACCCTCAAGGCCATTGAGCACCCCATGGCCAAGTCCACCGCCATCATGGCTGAGATCTGCGCATGGGCTGGCACTGGTGCTGTCCTCAAGATTCAGGAGCTTCTCCATATTTGCAACGAGCATCAGGAAGAGTCCGAGGAGAAGAGAGGCGACGAACTTCTGCAGGCATACGCCGTGATTGGCATTGCCCTCGTGGCTATGGGCGAGGATATTGGCCAGGAGATGGTCCTGCGACAATTCGGACACCTTATGCACTATGGTGAGGCCAATATCCGAAAAGCTGTGCCTCTTGCTATGGGTCTCATCAGCCCCAGCAACCCTCAAATGAAGGTGTACGATACGCTCTCAAGATACAGCCACGACAACGACCCCGAGGTTGCTATCAATGCCATCTTTGCCATGGGTCTTTTGGGCGCCGGCACAAACAACGCCCGATTGGCCCAGCTACTGCGACAACTTGCCAGCTACTATCACCGTGACCAAGACGCCCTTTTCATGGTGCGAATCGCTCAGGGTCTCCTCCATATGGGTAAAGGTACTCTGTCAATCAGCCCCTTCCACACAGACCGACAGGTTCTGTCTCGCGTAGCGGCTGCTGGTCTGCTTGCTACCCTTGTTGCCATGATCGAACCCAAGGAGTTCATTACCGGCCAGTCTCACTACCTCCTCTACTTCCTTGTCACTGCCATGCACCCCCGATTCCTCGTTACACTAGACGAAGACCTCAAGCCACTCAAGGTCAACGTTCGCGTCGGTCAAGCCGTCGATGTCGTTGGCCAAGCTGGTCGACCCAAGACCATTACGGGTTGGCAAACTCAAAGCACCCCAGTGGTGCTCGGATATGGTGAGCGAGCGGAGCTTGAAGACGAGGAGTATATCAGCCTCAACAGCACTCTAGAGGGCTTGGTAATCCTGCGGAAGGTTAGTCTTACCACCTGAACGAATTGTCTGCACATACTAACTTTTGCTCATAGAACCCTGACTGGGAAGCTGAGAAATAGATGGTTCGAACTTGTATGGAGCGTGTCGCCGGTTTATAGAATCGGGCAAGTTACAAAACCAAACGTAATTACACTGTATTCTATGGTATTCTGCCTTAAGCGCAGTAAAGAAGGGGACAGAAACAGGCATTTTGATAGACGGAGAACCCAAAATTCCAACTTTATGCTCGCTTCAAAAAAACAACGTGTTGTGTCAATTCGTGTAGAATCAATTCTGCTTATTCCGCGGCCGCAGATGAATAATGTTAAATGCATCAGTGTAAAGTGAGCACGCCTTGCTAGCAATGTTTATATCCATCCGTGCCGTCTATCATTGCAGTTCCAAATAAAACAGCTAAATTCTATATGCAATGGAAAAACCCAAAAACTGGCATAATCCTCCAACATTTTGGCTCAACCAAACGTCGTGAGGGCCTCCTTCGTTGACTAAAGTTGTATTTAAAGTATATATCTAACAATCTTCCAGTCTTTCTCACCATGTTTTGGGCCCGAAGTGTTCACCTTCTGGGACAGTGTTATACGAACAAGCTTGCCAGTCGCAGCCCTGCTTGTAAACCTCAGTGCCCCACCATTTGAGGTTCTTTGAAAGTCCGGGGTAAATGAAGCCGAAAAAGACAACCAGAATACCAAAAGCGAGACCAGAGTCGAGGGCGGCACTCAAAGTCATGGTATACTTGCTCCACCAAGCATTATGGCGATTTTTTATGAGGTAATTGAAAACATAGCATACAAGTACCCATACGGAGAAGTTGAGACCTGTAGCAGGAGGGATCCAGGACATAGCGCCGAAAATGACAGGGAGATTGACCTTGCGGAGGATACTGGAGCGGTGATGTCGGCAGTAGAGCCACAAGGGGATGGGGAGGAGGGCACCGAGAGGGAAAAACCAGACCAGGTTGCGGTAAATGGCCTTGGGGCCAAAGAATTCGTTGGGCCCGACGACACCCCACAAGATGGAGCCGTTGAAATGGACTCTGGCGATGGGACACGTGAAGCCGTTCAGAGCCTCAGAAGTGCAGATGCCTTTGATGTTCGCAAACATCCAATTAAGCACACCGATCTGAGTCAAGGAGGAGACAAGAGTTGCAACGATTTGTACCAGGAAAAGAATTCGAGGAGGGATCTTCATGTAGTGACCAAGTTTGAGATCAGAAGCAAATTTGATGCCCTGGGCTGACGAGATGTAGCCATATGTGACAAAGACCATATTGGCGATTGGGCGGCCTGGGAATACAACACCGCAGATGAGTTGGCAGATAAGGTAGATACTGCTGTGCTGATTCGTGACGGCCATGATGATGCCATTGGGGATGAAGAAGAGTGCTCCGAGACCGAGGGCAAGGAGGAGGCCATACCACGGAAGATGAACAGGATAACTAGACGGTTTAGTAGCTGCATCATTTTAAGTATCGATGGGCATAGACTTACTATTCGACGACGAAGATACCAATGGCAGTCATGGAGAGAAAAGTAATCAAGTACCAACTCAGAGGAGCGTCCTTGTATCTCTTCATGAGCTTGCTGTGAATATCTTCGCGACTAATAATTCCATCGACATGAGATGTGGATGATGACATTCGCCTCTGATCGCTGTCGACTGATTGTCGAGGTGGAGTCCCAGGGGAATCCGCGACAGGCTCGTACTTAGCCTGCCCATCCTCGCGGGCTTCTTCAAGAGCTCGTTTCCATGATCTCCAAATATCTTGGCCATGCCAACAAGCAGTATGGGTCAGAAGCGCGGCCAGGCCAGCGAATTGAACACCGTAACTCAGCACGTATGTGATTGGCAAGAATACTCTGCTGTAGTTGTGATATGCCTCTTCGTCAAAGAGAAAATCGGGTGTTAAGATCTTGCCAACATCGTAAACTTTGCCCGTATTGTCAAACACAGCCGCGGAAAGAATCGGCATGTACGAAGAGAAGAGGAAATTGCTATAGTAAAGAATGGGCGCGATAATCCACATCACTACAGCAAGGCCTCCAATAACGTTCATAGCAGCCCAGAATGGGACCAGTAATGGCGAACCAACGTATGTGACTTGCGCCCAATCAAAAGTCAAGGGGAACAGACCGAGACCAGAGGAGACACCAAACAGGTTCGCGATAACAACGTTCTTAGGAGCGAACCAAGTAATGACGTTGAAGTAGCTCAGTGCTGGCATAAGTAGTCCAGGGAGGAAGTAGAAGAGAAAGGATACTGTCCAGACAATATAGAAGAACTTCCATCTGCTAATGGTCCAGCCTTCGGCAGGTTTGTTCTCCTGTTTGTGGAGAGTCGAAAACATGGCCGCAGACATGAGGGTTCCAGGCCAGATCATTCCGCTGGGGCGAACAAGAAATCGGCGCGTTAAACCTGCGAAGCCATATCCGAGAATCTGTGTGGATATAGTGAGAAGAAGCTGGTATACTATGGGGGCTTCTTGGTTGTAGAATTGGGTTTGTTCGACAATAACATCTGTGGCGAAAGCAAAGCCAAAGGCGACATTGCTACTGACATAGACGCATGTATGCTCTTTCTCATTCCAACAGCCTTGCGCCAACCACCGCCTCCAACGTGTGAGTCTCTTAATCTTATGCAAGCTATGCGCATCGTCGCTAACAGTGGCTGTCCGAACACCATCGATGAACTCTTCTTCAGGGTCATAGGGGCGCTTTAGAACAAAATCCCATAGATGTCCTAGAGGATGGACTAGTAACAAGGCAATAACTGGAGTAATGGCAACACTAGGGTATCTTAACGAGAAGAAAAGATTAGTCGAAGAGCCGAGAATGGCGAAAATGACGGAGAGACACCACATGCGAGGCGTATTTATGGAGAGTGTGGTGTTGTCTGTAGGCGGAACAGAGGCGCGAACAGCCTCATGAGGGGAGTTTTCTTGATATTCGGCATCTGAAGCTGTTGAAGAATCCTCGTCCAACAATGCGCTATCCTCGGACAAGTCGTCCTTCGTACTGCCTTCGAGAACACCAGTATGTGTAGGCTCGGTAATGCCTAAGCGGCCTTCGAGGCCCGAGACAAGGACGGCGCCATCGATCTCTTCCGAGAGCCGCGAGGAGGACTTCTTGCTAAGCGTGGATCGGTGCGAGGTTTCGCTTCGCATTGTATCAGGTACATGGCGAAGCTGGTGAGAATCGGGGTCCCAGCGATCACTACCGGCGGGCGAGTTATTGCGACTGGGTGTTAGTGAAACTGAGCCGTAGGGGGCAGCATCGGGTCGAGCGGCGGCGGAGCGCAAGAAGGGCGTCTTCTTGGAAGCCATATCTAGATTGCCTTCTATGGATTGGGGAGCGGCATCTAGACTATCGTCGGTATCGATATGTTCAGGAGGCTGCGCCGCATCTTGATCGTCGACGAGGACAGATGGAGGAGGAGGAGGAGCAGCGGCAGAAGCGTGAGTACAAGTAGATGCAGATGCAGATGTATATGCAGATGCAGCCAGGGCAGAAGCGGTAGTTAACGATGGGAGAGGTATATGAGAGGCCGGAGCCCGGTACGGCAAGACATGGCCCTTGTCTTTGACTGGGTGTGAGGGTGAGACAATCACAGTGGACCTGGCAGAGGATGAAGACGTGGATGTTAGGGGCTGAAGGGCAACGTCCTGGCGCAGCGGAGGGGAATCACCAGCAACCCTGTCTCCAATCCTCTCTGCCAGGGGCGAAGACGCTGAGGATTGGCGGCTAAGGCTTCGTTTACTGGAAGAGATGGAGGCTGAGGAAGAGTTGGTGGTGTGTTTACCCATGGCGGGGGGCGTGTATTGTGTGTATCTGATATGGATATGGATACCTATCCAGAAACCCACTATGGTTGACTAACAAACCAAGCCAAAGTGAAGGAAATACCTAGCGGACTTAAGAGGGGCGTGATCGAATGGGCTCCAGCTATTATCGATCTGGCGTGTGGCATAACCTTGTAATGGTATGGAGTAGTATCAAAAGGGCCTGATACCATAGAAGAATTGGGTTAGAGGGGCCGTCCCACGAGTGATTGAGGCACCTCAGCCGGATTGCCAGCAAGTGGGTGATATGGGTGACAATAAAGCATATACAGGTAGGTTTTGATAGGCAGGTAGAAACCCACGAAAAGCAAGACTATACGCGTTCTGTTTGGAGTAGCTATCAAGTAAGCAGAGAAAAGCAATAGCTGGAACTTTGATAGATGCCAGCCCTGTCCACACGCGTGGGGAGCCCAAGGTTTTGAGTGGGTGTGGGTGGTGACAAGGATCAAGCGGATGACTAGGGAGTCGGTGACGGGATGACGGAAGAGTCCAAGCAAGACATAGGCAGTCAGTCAGTCAAATAATATTTTCATGCATGAGCTTGATCTCAAGTAGTTTCTCAGCAGCATGAATCACAGAGTCAGAGAGTATGCGGTGTAAAAGTCAGGCAAGCCATAATGAAACATCGGCATTGCAGAATCTGATAAGAACAATTTTGATGGTTGCATGACTTGTCAATAATGCTTCCTCCACGTATGCAAGGAATGAAAACTATTGCAATTCACAAATAGTTGCGGGAGGCTACCGACGCCAAGCGCCATTCCACAGGGGAAGCTGATTCTATCGCTAGATAGAACATGTACCGTCTAAACCTTGGCTTGTTTGTCTGCAAAGTCTATGGCGCCTTTTGACGACGTTTCGTGAAACGAGTAATAATAAAGCTTATGGCGCATCAACGTACCTAAGAACTAAACCTTACCTAAAACACCAATATATACCTGTAACACTCCAAGGCATTAGTCACAGAGTATAATGCTACCTTTATCAACCACAACAGATGATCTTAATATGGATTCTAGAAACCTCATTTTCAGATTTCAGCTGCCCATGTACTTTTCTAAACCCTTGTTCCTTTCTCCGGCGCACTGAGCACTAAGCACCTCATCATACAAACGGCAGCAAGCTCGCGGGCCGAACCAAAACCCCTGGCATCTCCATTCGGCTACAGGCAACAGGGAACATTGAATTTTCGCTGATGGCTGATGGATCTGATTAGATAACATGCGAAGATGCCATCACAATCACAATCCTGATCCTTGGGGGCTCAATCCTACCCTGGCTCACTTTTGTCTGACCCATTTGACACCCTTCTTGGACTTGTGCCTGCGGATTATCAGAGCATCAAGACACTGTTCCTGGCGTTTTTACAGTAATGTAACAGCCTAAGAACCTTATTATCGACTTGAAGATCTCCCACTGCTGGTACCTACAGACTATGCTGATTAAACTTCAGCCTCTTTGTGCTATGGGAAACTGTATCGACTAGATTCCTGTCTCTCAATTGTATTTTCCAAGACACGCCCCAGTCCCGGGAAGGAATTCGCATACTCATTTCAAACATCCCACGCATGGATTGAACCACCCTTGTTCAAACTCCATCCTCGTCAGCAATGCCTGAGACATGGCTTTAGCTAGTGAGGAATGGGTTGTTCATCCCAACTTCTGAGCAATAGAAGGTCGTCCATTGCAAATTACAAGCTTTTCCTAGTTGTTGCTCAGCGGTGAGATACGGACATTATCTCCATAGCCTGGCCTTGGCTAGAATTGCCTGTGCTGTTAAAGAATTTCTCTACCAATAGTGTATCCCGCAATTCAAATGATTAGGTATCGGATGCATTTCTAATCATGGTATTTCTTCACCCCAGAAAGAATAGTGGAAATGGCATGCTTGTTACTTACCTACAGTTCGCAGGGGTTACAAATGTGAATTTCTCCAGTTTTATAGGTATCTTTTTGCCACAAAAGCATTAAATAGGCCAATAAGAGACTATTTACTTAATATATAGATGGAGATAATACTGGATTGATCTTAAAAAAAAAAAACCCCCCAGAAAGATTGGCCACTGATTGAGGTACCAGATTTGACATTTGTACCCCCTGAGGGCTGTACCAGGTGGATCAAAAAATAATCAACACACCAAGCGCTTGCTGACATAAATAGTCAAGCACTTAGGCCCTAAACCTTTGGTAAAGTTATCCTAATCTTTATGGTAGGTAGCCTTAGCTAATTCTTTACTTAATGCCGCTTTTCATTAACCCACCTGCCTAGGTTAGTAGGTATGTTATACCACACAGGAATATTCGTGCGTACTGAGGCATGCGTTGCGGATGCATCTTCTCAACGGGCAAATTGCGAACCTTGTAGTTACGTATTGTCGGTATGCTTGCTTCCTCTTCCTCTACAGACACACGATCGATGATTAAAGTTGCTAATAATGAACACTCCCCTCCCGGCTTTTGCGTGGGGGTTACCATCCGTACCCTTGGTCAGTCTCTGGTAACAGGTGACCATATCTCGTCAGCTTGTAAATTCGATATTTATTTATTTTTGTAGTCTTTTTTCCAACATCCGCCGTTGTCGACCCAAACCCAAAACGAAACAAGTTTGTAGTAGAATTAGGCTTTCCTTTTATCCTCTCGGGCCTCACCGCCGATGTCGCCGGTTGTGTTTTAGACGGCGTCGGCTTCCGTTCACTTGTATGGTTTTATGATGACGCCAGAGAGAGCGATTTGGGTTCGGCACGTATCCGCTCCGTCGGTCCCAAGGGCGTGCGCCGGCAGCGATTTTAATTCTTAGCGCAGCATCCTTCCATGGAATATTCTCCAGCACGTTGTTTTAAAACACTCTTTTTCACCAAACAGGAACAGTCAATCCAATCTAATCCACCGCCTCGGTTCACCACTGCAGTCTCGTCAGCCTCGTTATGGCGTCATCCCTTCCCGCTGCTAAGCAGCAGCTGAGGAGTCTCATGAAGCAGAAGCTCTCCAAGATCGCCCAGGATTCCATTACCACCCAGAGTATGACAACCAATCAATCAATCACGCATTGCCGTGTCATGTGTCTGTCTACTCATAGAATAACTCCCCTAACACTAGTAACGCAGGTCGCTGTATCTTTGAGACCTTGAAAGAGTTCCAGCCTTACAAGGATGCCAGGCGCATCAGCATTTATTTAGCTATGCCTACGGCTGAGGTCCAGACGGACGCCATTGTTCGCCATGCACTGGCTGCTGGCAAGCAGGTCTTTGTCCCCTACCTTCATAAGTCGCCTTTCCAGACTCCGGACACTCCATCTCGGGTGATGGACATGGTTCACTTGAAAGACGTCCAGGACTACGAGAGCCTCAAGCTAGATAAGTGGGGGATTCCGAGCGTGGATCCAACCACCGTCGATGCGAGAAAACGTATTCTGGGTGGTTCTGATGTTCAAAATTCCGAGCCAGCTGTCCTGGACTTCATGGTTGTCCCAGGCGTCGCATTCGACTTTGACCAGTCAGGGTCAATAAGACGACTTGGTCATGGCAAGGGATTTTATGACTTCTTCATCAACAGATACATGGCCAAGCTCGAAACAAAGGGCATCGCGCATGAGAACCCGTTGCATTTGTATGGGCTGGCTTTGACAGAACAGATGGTCCCTGCGGCATCGGAGCTCCAGATTCCCACAGACACTCACGACCGTAGACTCAACGGCCTCGTTCTTGGAAATGGCGAGATCAAGGCCGGTGTTCACGAAGCTTCAACTTCACGATATCCACGCCAAGATTTATAATAAACGAATAGAACGGTTTTGAATAGGAGTTCGAGACACGTGACATTTTCCGTTGTTGGTTCGATACTGTTGCTTTGGTAAAGAATAGTTGAGCAGTCATTCAGCACAAACATAACTGTTTCGACGGACACTACAAAGAAATTGATTGGGTTTTACTCTCAAGTGTCTATGTACTGTTGGACAGCACAACAAAGAAAACATATATAATTATAGAACCAAAAAATTATGACGCGTGAAGGACATCGGCTGATCTTCGGTTTCCCCGCCGCCATGACTAGAGCTATTAGGTTGCTGTGTGGACTCAATCTGTTTTACTTCTGAACGGCAATTTACCTTATCCCACCTTAAGACTTTGGCCAGGTCATTAAATCAACAACTCTTTTGCTTTCGGGACTTGATTCCCCTCTGCAACTTCATACCCTCACTTCTCTTCTTCCCTTCCTTCTAAGCTGGCACTATCGACCCAGACTTTCCGCCAAAGTTTCCTCTCGCGATTCCCAGTAGCCTCCATTGAGCCCAGCTGCTGCACCCCTTTGTATGCGCCGCGGGCACCAGAGTCGATCGTGCGCATCATAGTCAGATCCCCCGATACTCGACGTCCGTATCCTCTACTCGCCGCTTAATACGTAATGGCTACCAACGGAGGCCAAGAGGCCTTTGCGCCTCCCGATGTGCTGGCTGCTGTTATGACTATGAGGAGCGGGGAGCAAGAGGCCAAGAAGCATGCCCACGAGTACCTGGAGAGGTTTCAGAAATCGGTGCGTTGTGGCGGACGTGATATATACGGCCAGTTTACTAACGTTGGAAATGTACAGAAAGATTCATGGGCAACTATAATGGGTATTCTGCAGTCAGATGCCGAGCCAGAGGCTACCCTCTTTGCGGCCATTACCCTCCGTGGAAAGGTTTGAAGCTTGCGGTGGTTTTTATGGCCTCTAGTTATTAACATGTTTCTTCTAGATCACATACGACCTTTCCACTCAAGTCCCCACTACCGAACTGCCAGCCCTTCGAAACCAGATTCTCCTGCTTCTAAAGCATTTCGCCCCAGGACCCAAGCCCATCCGTGTCCAGCTCTGTGTATGCCTGGCCATTCTAGCGATTCAGATGAAGGACTGGAACGATGTTCTGGCTTCTGTTGTTCAGTCGCTCAGCGACAGCCCCGAGAGCCACGCCTGTATTCTGGATTTCCTGCGGGTTCTCCCTGAAGAAGTTACCGAAGGTCGAAAGATCACCTTGTCTGTACGTGGATCACGCAACCATAGATCGAGAATTCGCTTCTTTCGAGATTGTCAAATCCGGTCGACCTCAGCACCAGTTCAAGTCTAATTGTTTGGAATTAGGAAGAAGATCTTGCGGTGCGAACGCAAGCTCTCTTGGCCGATAATGCGGACCAGGTTGTCCAACTCCTCATCAACTACTCTCAGTCATCACGTAAGTTGTCCAAAATCTTCCTTCACACGATGCTAACGTCCATTGCAGCCGCCGCCGCTCAGAACCCTCAGTTGATGGAGTGCATCACATCCTGGCTTCGAGAGGTTCCAGTTGGCAATGTCGTCAAGTCGCCTCTTATGGATATTGTTTTCAATGGCACAACTAGCGATAACTGTAGCCAGGAGGCTTCCGAATGTCTTTGCACCATGCTTCGAGAGACCAGCGACGTAGACGAGAGCCAAGAGATCATCGAGATACTCTTCCCACGAATCATCTCACTGAAGCCCCAAGTGGCAAAGGCGGCCGATGAGGAAGATACCGAGACGCTCAAGGCTTTAACTAAGGTGTTTGCAACTGCTGCAGAAAGCTGGGTCGTCGGAATTGCGCGCCAGCCCCAACATTTCCGACCTCTGGTAGATGCTGTATTGGAATGTGCCCTGAGAGACAAGGAACGGGACGTAATCGAGCATACCTTTAACTTCTGGTATGAACTCAAGCTCTATCTTGTGCTTGAGATCTATATCCAAGGCCGACTCGAGCTGGTTGATGTCTACTCCAAGCTGGTAGACATTCTTCTCAAGCACCTCGAATATCCCAAGCCAGACTCAGGTAACGAAACTGATCTATTTGACGGTGACCGCGAGCAGGAGGAGAAGTTCAGAGAGTTCCGACACCAGATGGGCGATACACTGAAGGACTGCTGTGAGGTGATGGGAGTTACGGACTGCCTCACCAAGGTCCTCGAAGCAATCCAGTTGTGGATGTCAAAGTACGCCAACCAGGTCAACGATACCACAGTACCTCACTGGCAGGAGCTGGAGGCGCCTCTGTTTGCCATGCGTGCCCTAGGCCGCATGGTTGATAAGGACGAGGGCATTGTTCTTCCCCAGCTCATGCCCCTTCTTGTGCAGATCCCTGCCCATGAGAAGCTTCGTTTTGCAACCATCATGGTTCTGGGTCGCTACACAGAATGGACTGCCTCCCACCCAGAGTACCTCGAGCCTCAGTTCAACTACATCGTTACATCATTCCAGTCGGATTCCAGAGAGATCATTCGCGCTGCGGCTCTGGCCATCAAGTTTTTCTGCACAGACTGCAAGCATCTCCTGAGTGGCCAGGTGCTTCAGCTTCAGACCTTCTACAATGAGGTGTTGGACAAGCTCCCTGATCTGAGCAAGGAAGAGATCACAGAGGGTGTGGCCAACGTCGTGGCCTGCCAGCCTACGGAGGAGATTTACCGATTGCTCAAGCTGTACTGCGATCCGTTGATCCAGCGCTTAATGACAAAGGCCAACAATGCCACGGATGAAGAGGGCAAGCTAGCGCTCGCAGGTAAGCAGGCATTTGGGGTGTTTTTATGACCAAGTTAACAGCTATGCAGATCATCTACAGCTTATCACCATCTTTGTTCAATATGTTAATCCCCCCATTAACCCTGGTCAGGAAAACCCTGCCGTCAAGTACTGGCAGGAGGTCTTCCCCATTCTCTCTACCGTACTAGACAACTTCCTGGACTTTACTCCTATCTGCGAACGGGTATGCAGATGCTGGCGTAACATGGTTATCTCTCATCGCACAGCCATGACCCCCCTGCTTCCAGATATGGCAAACAAGCTTGCTGGCGGTTTCAACAGCTCAAGGGAAGGTTGCTTCTTGTGGGTGACTTCGGCAATCTTGCGCGAGTTCTCTGAGGCGCGTGAGCACGTTGACCAAGCTACTACTGAGAACATCTATACCTTCTTCGAGACGCAGACAACAACCTTCCTGCGAGTCATGACGGAGCTACAGCCCAAGGAACTCCCTGACGTCATCGACGACTTCTTCCGCCTGTTGATTGATGCACTTCTCTACTATCCCCAGAAGCTCATCCCTTCTCATCTGCTGCGGTCTATCTTTGAGGCATCCGTTTATGCCCTGACTCTTGAGCAGCGAGACCCCCTATCTTCAACGCTACACTTCCTCCGCGATCTCCTATCATATGGAGGTGATAACCCTGCCACGAGCGACGGGCTTCCTCAGGCTGTAGCTGCTGAGATCAAGACCATCATTAAGAATCTCCTGCTTACTCTAGGCGAGGGCTTGGTTAAGCAGGTTATGGCGGGCATGATGATCACTTTCCCTCGCGACTGTTTCGCTGATGGCAGCGGTGTTCTCTTGGCTTTGTTTGAACTGGTTCCTCTGCAAACTCATCAGTGGGTGGCTCACACAATACAGCTACTGCCTGAGGGCACTGTCTCTCCAACTGAGGCCAACCGATTTTTGATCAAGGTCAAGGAGAAGCTTGAGTCAGGAGACCCCAGTGCCATGAAAAATGTGCGAGCGATTCTGCAGGATTTTACCAATACATACAGACGACGAAATGTGGCGCCTCGTGATGGACTGGGTCAACTGGAGGCTACACGCTTCCAGTTCTCCGGATAAGCAGGGCATGAGGTCAATAGGGGGAGGTTTAAGAACAAAGACAAACAGTCACATGCGTGGCCAATATTAGAGATATAAGGAGGAGTGTTGGGAAATTGAAGTGATGCCATTAGATATGTATGTATACTGGGGATAATCGAGGATAATTGAGCGTTTCTTTATCGGGAGAATGGGATGGACATTTTGGAAGGCATAGCGAAAAGCATTAACGATTAGGACGCCTGGGGATGGAGGTTAGCTGCCTAGAACGCTGAGCTGCGGTGTGAAGATATGTGTAGATATAAAAAGCAAGACTTTTTTATGATATCCTTGTCTGCAGTGCGGCGTTTCTCAATTGAAGCCATTCGCAAACACATGGGCTCATGAAAAGGTCCATGCCCAAGGACCTGGACTGTCACAGAGCCAACCTGCCTCCCTCCCTCGTTGTAGTACCGGTATCATGAATGGATGAAATCAGAAGGCACTGGATAATTCCAACCGATCAATGAGATTATCAACAAAGAACTGGAGTTTGTCAATGTGCCCTTCTAGTACACTTCGTATATCACAATAGAAAGTCTCGGCAAGCCCGTCAATACAGGGAGAGGGCCGCAAGCCTATCTTATTGGAGAATGAGTTCATTGTCGTAGTATTCAGGAGTATGCCAAATAGGAATGTGTCCTAATTCATCTGATTTTTTTGTGTACACAAGACGCTAGACTGAATGGACGCTCGGAGCCAGTACATAAATAAAGGAATCAAAAGGCACTAAAAGGTTTGGGTGTTGGTCAAGGGAATCATTTAAAACAAAGGCGGTTCATGTTGGTTGAGGTCTGTGGGACAAAGGAGCTGAGACTCGAGGGATGGACACTCGAGATATTAAGAACGAGTACATCAGCTCAAGTCTTGGGATTTTGACGTACTATAATCAAGAAGGCTCTAATCTAAATTAACAGTACTTATACAAGATTTCTTTTGTTTCTCTACTACGTCTTTGAAAGGCCAGCTTTGGTATTAACCTATCTTGATTTTTATCACTCGATATACAACTACAGACTGCCACACTACATTTCATATCAGCAACACTCAGACAAATAGCAACCATTCAGTTATCAAGCTTAGAACAAAATGTCGGGAAACAATTCTCTCCATTTTCCAGGTCAGGGTCAAGGTCAAGGCCAGAACAGTCAAGGTCAGAGTCAAGATCAGAGTCAAGATCAGAACCAGGGTCTATATCAATATCAGGATCCTGGAGGCTTGATGATCCCAGACCCATGGCTCGACCCGCAACTACCTCAACAACCTGTTGTTTCAACCCAGACCCCCATCTTCGGCGGCTCTTCAGCATTAACTCCAGCTCGCTCAGCTCCGGCTTATACTCAAACCCAAACTGGTACTCAGAATCACCCTTATCCTTTGACTCAGGTTCAAACTTATCTTCAGTCTCAGTCTCCTTTTGCTGTCCGAGGTCTTGATGGAAATCCGAATCGGGGTCAGGCTTATCCTCAGGCCCAGCCATATGCACAGAATCAGGCTTCTACTGTGACTGAGGCGATGCAACGAGCCCTTGCCTTCGGTTTCCCTTCGAATACAGGCCCTTCCAATGCGCATCTTCAAGCCTTTACAAGTCTAAGAGCTCCTGGTAACCCTTTTCAGGGCACCACCAATCCGAGCTATGTACCAGCACCAGCTATCCCAATCACGAGTAGTGGCAGGAAGAGAGGTCGAGAGTCGTCACCTGGCTCCAGTGCACCAACCTCTAAAAAGACGAGAAGACCCCCAAAGGCATCTGACGCAATGGAAGATGGTGATAATGGTGATGCGGAACCAGCTCCAACTCAAACAGGGTCCAAGAAAAGGGGGAAGCGCAAAGCAGGCGGCGGCGACGACGAGGGCAACTCTGGCGCAGCTGCCCGTCCTACTAAGAGACCAAGGAAGCCAAAGAATAAGCCCAAGTCAGATTACGACAAAGTCAGTGGCTCTACAGTTGACAAGGGCCAGGGAAGGACTCAAAAGGCAGAGCCTAGAAAAGCTGGGAAACCTGCGAAAGATAAACAAGACGAAAAAGAAAAGGATGACTACTGCAAGAAGGACCTTCCCATTGTCCCTCACGGAACAATTTGCGACTTCTGTGCCAAGGACCCTGTCGGGAAAGCATTATATGCGAGCACGCAGACCTGCGATTGGAAACAGATTAGAAGTTCTGGCCCAGAGATATACAACCTAGAGTGCAGCAACTGCGCCAACCATCGTTCTCGTACAAAACCTCAAAATCAAGGTGCCAAAGAAACTGACCATTTGTGTTGTATCACAATCGAATGGAAGGAGGAACAAACAACAGTCAAGTTCAAACACAAAAAGTACGGCGATAAAGATCCTTTCACCTACACTCCTGCAGCATGCAGGAAATGTGTGACCGAAAGTTCGGGAGCGACATGCGACATGGATCCGATCCTGGGCTTGAGGTGCTGGAGCTGCCGGGATGAGCAATGTAAGTATGCTGACGGCAGTGAAGTGCCTTTAAGGCAACCCACCAAGCTCCAGAATAAACATCGACAGTGGTACCGGCATGCCTGCGATCGTTGTCTTCGACGTCACGAAAAGAACCGACAAATGGAGCCACAAGATTGCTGTAGCTGGCTCTCTGACAGGACAGAGTGGGAGAATGATCGACCTTGCCAGATATGCCAAAGGGATGGAACTCTTTGTCTAGACAACGGGTATCCCATCACCTCCCCTTCTCAACTACCTCCGCCCCCTCCTCCCTCAGACTGGAGTATAAAGGACGATGAAAAACTGCTAAAGCCCAACAATAAAAAGCCCAGATGGGTTGACCATGCTGAGTGTATCTCTATCACCCCTTGGAGAGCCAAATGCCAAGGGTGCGAATCAGCAGGGAGATCCGTTTATTGCCTGGTGCTTTGGCAGGAATCCAAATACGCATGCGAACGCTGTACACAGTTTGGTATCGACTGCTTTGTCGTCATCAATAATACCACTAAAATAAGATATCCCATTCACGACTTGAGCAGGGTTGGCTTTGGTCAATTCACCCCCTTCCTCGTCTGCGAGAAGTGTAGAACCAACGGGCGTAACTGCGATCGACAGAGACCCTGCGATGAATGCAAAAGGAAGCGAGTCAAGTGCGATCCCGTAACCCCAGGTTGCATTGCTCGTCCCAAAACCACCGACAACAACAAACCCAGCAACCCTCCCCCTCCCGGCCCATTGTATTATCTTGCCATGGGCTATGGCCCAGGTGGTGTCCACGACATCAAGAATGGGCGACATTTCGAGGATTGGATCGGTCCTGTTGCCCCTGTATACGGCATAACAAACCCCGACCCGGAACACGATGAAAATATTGCCAATCTGCATCGACCCTATCGTCCACCCAACGGTGTAGCTCCTCCAAACGGGACGATGCCTGCAAACGATTCGGCCAAGCATTTGAAGGACTTCACGGTTCACGACTTGCGTGGCATGATCACTCAGCTCTGGAATGACCCTGGCGTACCGAAAGACGATATGGCAGCATATCAGAAGATTTGGAAAAGCTTGCGCAACGATCAAAACAAGAGGCTGCGACGCGCTGGGGAGACAATCATCCTCTCTCCTAAGCCGCAAAGTCCGCGAGTCTTCGAGGGACGCCCTGTGCTCGTTGATGTGGAGAGGATACAGGATGATATACCTGAAGATGATGATGAGCCTGTTCAACAGTTCTTAGAAGGGCAAGCTCAACAAGCACCACAACTACCGCCAAGCCAACCTCTAGGCGCACAGGCAGTGCACGTAGGTCCTCTTCGTGGTCAACAGCTCGGCTTTGAACAACACATGCCACCAAGCATGCTTCCGTATGATTTCCCGGGGGATGGAAATCCTGAGTCTGGTCAACAATTCTCTGATGGTCAAGCTCAGGAGGAGCAGCAGTATCAAGGCTATGGGAATCAAGATGATGTCTTGCAACAGTTTGCTCAACAACAAGCTGCTCAATGGCAAATCCTTCCAAACGAGAATGAGCTCGACAGTGAGGACCTATACACCGATGACGACTTGGCCCTCCGGAGATCCCATAATCCTGGCCAAGAAGTACCGACGCTTCTCGACCAACAACTTCAGAATCCCATCAACCCCGATGATTATGGAGACCTCGGACTTCTAGCACAATTCAATAACAATCAGGAGTTCCATGACCGAGCTCAGGTCGGCCATAGGGTTCGTTGGTCCAATGTCGACTCCTCCAAGAAGGATCGAAGGTCAGCCCGTGAGGGAATCGCGTTTGGAAACCGAGTTCCCGAGGATGCAAACGCCAATGCAGACTTCAATGCCTTCCTCGGCTTTGCCTTGGGGCCTGATCAAAAGCCACGCTACAAGGAGACTGCAAAAGGCTCACGCTGGAAAGTCTTCAACCCTCTCGAGGGCATTGACATGGACGAATGGCATCAGTCGAAGAACCAGCCAAATAAAGACAAATCCAAGCCGCCTCTCTTTTCTGTCGTCGACGGCCAGCGGGATCAACCCGTGCCTTGGTGCGATGTTCTGGGTGACGTCCCCTACAAGCGTAAGGGCGAGAGAACAGACCGTTCCTGCGCTGAGCCGGGTAAGGGAGGGAAAGGTTATTGTGGCTCTTGGAACACTGATGAGCCAAATCAGGCTACTTGTCAGAGCCTTGCTCATCGGAATACGGCACCAGGTTACTTCGCGGTATGCAGCGGTTGTACGACGCGCAACGTCAAGGACCTGTTCCGCCATGGTCACAATCCTATAACTGAGAGTGAAATACTCAGTATGCGAGCCTATCTCTGCAATGATTGCGCTGGCCACATGAGCAGCGGCGCTCAGAATGCAGCCCAGTACCGCGCCATGGGTGCCCGAAGGATCTACGGTGTTGTTGCTGATCCAAAGCATTCCCAGAGCATATACAAACCCGATAGCGACCCGTCAAAGTCCATCGAGTTCAACAACGAGACTGAGGCCCTGACGGGTTGTTCTTGTGCCAACAGAATGCTAGGAACATCGCTCTGCCGGTTCCACAGGTTGTACTATGCTGAAGAAGTTCTAAAACAATCAGCCCTGATTCAAGAATGGCGGCTTTCGCGCTTCAAAAAGGCAGTGTGTCCCAGCTGTCTTGCCCAAAAGCCTCTTGAGCAAGTCAACCTTTCAGCAGATCACAGTGGTTTTGTAAAGGGCGCCCGGACGGCGTGGGCATGCGTGAACTGTCACGGCTGGGTTGCGAATGAAGAGAATGGCAGGGGCAACAAGCCCAAGATCATTGACAAGGCGTTGTGGAATTTAAACATTGGATGCAAACTGCTCGACCCACGTCAAGGGATAACACCGGGCAGTATTCATGAGATAAAGGACGATAAGATGATGGATGGCTGAGGTCGTCAATGGAGGGCTTGAAATGCGAGTATTCGGGAGTTTGGAGTGTTTGAGACGTAGAACCTACCTAGACTTACAATTGACATATCAATTTTCAGATGTAAGCCGATGCCGATGAAGACGATGATGTGAGTGACCAAGAGAATCCGAAACTCATTCACCCCGTCATGCATAGCCAAGGACTCACTAGGTAAACTCGGATACAAAGCATTCCGTCTTGTCTTTATTAGAAAAGCCATGTGGCTGAAATCATAGTTGGTCGGAATGCTCTGCTCCGAAGACCAAAAACAAAGAACTCTGAACCGCAAGAGAGAAAAAGGTGTGTGCTTGTATTGTCTGACTGAATGAACCATTGCTGCTGGAGAGAAGGAGACCTCGAGATTGACAAGACTGAAAAAAAGAAGCAAAAAAATTACATGTATGAAATAGGATATAAGAACCTGCAGAAGCCGTACTTTAATCTTGCAAAAAAATTCATCCTCCCCGGGTAACACAAAACAGAAAAGGAAAAGGTCGGGTGAATTTTGTCTCTCGCGAGGTCCTTGGGAAGGGATGGGTGAACGAGTAGCATTGCATGACATGGCATGACATGGCATTGCATACACAAGATCGGCAGCCCAAACAAACTCCCTTCCCACTGTCTTTCTCTCTCCTCCAGTAGGAACATGATCCTTTTCTTTGTTTATCCACAACGTCCAAAATAGAGAGCCGCGCCAGAGAAACGCCGATCCATGTTCCATGTCGTATGGATCGTGGGTCATTAAGCATGAACCATCGGCCTTACTCACAAAGACATTTCCTATCGTAAGCACGCCGGGTCCCGGATCCCGTATCGCTGGGGTATCTCCATAGGCTGCGTCCAATTCAAACGTGAATGCGAACCTAGATCCTGACTCCCGTCCGATGCAATCAACTTTTCGTCTCCATGCTCTTCCTAAAGCCTGTTGGTTATATTGCATCCTCACATCGTGTCGCATGCGGTCGACAGAAACCAGACATAGCGGGTATATTCTGCCGGTCACATCTCGCCTCGCCTCGAGATGTACGCCTTTTGTCCTCACATATTATTCTCCGTTTACATCAGCACACACTTGGCACAGCATCCAGCTTCTTGCTCGCCGTTGTCCATATCCATGGGCTTGGGAGGTCCGTTCGCGCCTGAAGTACCGCCACTGCCAGTCGAGTAACCTTGCATCTCGCGGTTATATCTTCGGATCTCTCGCACGATATCGTAGAAGGCCTTGTCGACGTTGATTCGGGACTTGGCAGATGTTTCGATAAACTTGCAGCCGAACGACCTTGCCAGTGCCTCTCCCTCTGTTTCAATTATCAGTGACTGATGCGTAGCTAAAATCTTGAGTTGACGTACCTTGTCGTGACACATCTCGGTCGCCCTCCAGATCGCACTTGTTGCCAACAACAACCATGGGGAAATAATCCTTATCCTTGACTCGCAGAATCTGTTGCTGGAAAGTGGTGATTTCCTCGAAGCTTTGTCGCGAAGTGATGGAATAGACTAGTAGAAATCCCTCTCCGGTTCGCATGTACTGCTCCCGCATGGCGCTATACTCCTCCTGGCCAGCTGTATCGAGGACATCGAGCAGAGCAACCTCCTCGTCGATAACGCACTGCTTTCGGTACGAGTCTAGAATTAGCGATTAGTTAGTAAGTCCAGAGCAGGGCGTGAGTATCACGCAACATTGAAGTTGACCAACCTTCGATTGTGGGGTCATATTCGTCGACAAAATGGCTCTGGATCAACTGGATGGTCAAGCAAGATTTACCGACACCACCACCACCGACAACGACGAGCTTGTACTCTCGCAGGAACTAGATAGCATAAGTCAGAAACACGATCATGTATGGCGAACCAATGCAGTATTAGGTTCAGGGAGCCGATGATAGGCAGGCAGCCCGGAGATGGTGCTGTTTCGCGTCGTACCTTTGTGTTCGCAGCCATTGTGCTTTATTTTGAAGTTGCGCTCCTTAAGATTATCTCTTGCTCGGGACTTGTCGTGAATGAATTATCCGCTAGGTCACGAGGAATCGGATTGAAAGGCGAACAAGTCGAGACGAGACGGACGACAGATTATCGAGGTGAAGGACGACGTTGTTTGCGGTCGACGCGAGACGATGCAAAGAACAAAGGGAGACCGAAATGAACTGGAATTGAGCTGGACGATTTGCCGCTGGGGCGAGCGGATTCTAGCTCTGAATGTGGAGAGAGAGGGAGAGAGCGATTTGAATGGGCCAGCAGATGGGTTCGAAAAAAAGAAGGTCAAAGCAGAGGGAGTCGAGGGTGGTAAACTGTAAGTAGAAGAAGAAGAAGGGGAGCAAGGCCTAAAAGGGGAAAGGGTAGAGTGGCCAGGGTAAGGAAAGCATCCTTGAAGGGGAGCAAGGGACATGAGGAAGGGGCGGAAGGGGGCGTCGATGGATTGGGACTTACCTAAGGAATGAATGGGGCAGGTGAATGAGTACTGGGTACTCTTTGATTGCCTGCAGTCTGCCTTGAATCAGTGACAGCTTTGGACCCAAGACAAGGTACTGGGAACTTGAACCATCCATTTTCTCCTGCTTCCATTGCTTGCTTCTGCTTGCTTCCTGGGTGTTTGCGGTTGTCTTTTTTTTTTTTCACTTGTGGAGAGGCGAGTTTCCGATACACAATGACCACCGGAGACTCAAAACTTTCTTTTGATACATTTAAACATGTCGCAAGGAATAGACGGGAACGGCTTTGTCATTGCCTGCCCTGTTCCGATTGACAACCGACCTACTGAAAAAGCAAGCAAGCACTTCTGCTCAGTGCGCACCCAGAAAACTAACTAACACCAAGGCTAACACCATAGCATAGCACCATCACCATCGCCCGCCCCACGGCGTTCCAAGTGGCCTGTGGTCAATATCTCTGGGCGCTCCCGAGCGCTGAGATAGATAAATAGAACGAATGGGTGGAGGGATTAATACTGGAAACTTCCCGTTCCCGTCCTGTCAGTGGGTAGGTATCTAGACCTTTGGGGGGAACACCCGATGGCCGGATTGGTGGCTAGGGTCGATAAAGCCCAGCCTCTAGACCTCCGGTAGGGGAGGGGCCCATATTCAAATAAAGATGCCATGACCATAGGAGAGGCCAGAGGGCAGATTCGTCGTCAACGTTGGTTGTTGGCAAAGCACGGGGATATGTTCTACGGAATCTAGAAATGTCCGTTTACGGCATAGGAGATGATACTCTACTGACGATGAGCCTATCAACTGCCTTCTTGCAGCCCTACCACAAATCCCAAAGGCGCCGCCTTCCGACTATGAGGTGCCAACTAGATCAAAGCCTCTATTCCCAAGGAAACCGAAGAGAAACACCAGCAACATGACAATTAGAGTGGCTGGAAGAACCAACCGCCTGGACGGCGGGATTAAGTACCTTCTGTAGAGGCTAGTGTTGGTTAAATAGAATGGAAGAACAAAGCTGGACCGGGCCTGGCCTTGCTCCTGATATTTGTCTAATCCATATGAGGAGGGGGCAAGCAAGGTTGGGTAAAGAGGCAAGAAAAGGTTCAGAAGAAAATATGAAAGAAGATCTTGCTATTCGGTCGCCTCCGTCTCTTTTTCGACTCATGATGGTGAGAGGTATCGTATTAGACTGCTCATACCTGCAGCAGCGATTCGATGTCGAGTTTTTTGGCCCCAGTGGGCTGCTAGTGATCGATTTTCAGTGGCTTTGCAGCAACTCTTCCATGGAAAACATGCACCTGCAAAGAGGTTGGCTGGTATGGATGGTATGGGGAGGGGCGTCTTTTCTAACGACCTAGCGGGGATCAAGCCACGGGGACCCTTGCTTGGGCTTGGCCTTGCAGTAGGTTGAGCAGCAAATGCTCCAGTTGTCGCTGATTAACAATTGGCCTTGTTTGTGTCTTGGTGCTGGCCTCCTCCATGCAATACTGCAAGGGCAGCGGCTGGCTGCGTCTGCTCTACCAATCGAAAGCACACCGTAACGTGCTATGCAGTTGATTGTGCATTGTCCTGCACGTTTTGCTGCAGCAATTCCTCACCGTATCCGCGTGCTTGTGTTCCCACTCGATGGACGCAGGACGTCGCAGGTATAATCGATGCGATGCCATGGCCTCCAATATCACCTATGTATGTACGTACGTGCGTATCCGTATAACGTACTGAGGGACTACTGTGCAAATATCAGGCCGATGACCGAGAGGGGTGGCAGCAGAAGTGGGCGAAATAGGGGCAATGGATTGCAGTCCCTGAAATGCGATAATTTGCCTGCCAGGCCAAGGGTCTCTCCCGCCTCTCCTCTTCACCAGCCCGGTGCTTGATTCATCACAACACCGAGCTACCGGTCACTGGCCAGCAATAGCAAGCGAGGGTGCAGATCCTTAATGGCTAACCAGGCCTTGTCTCTGCCAGGTTGCCAGTAAGTTAGTCAGGGCACGCTTCGTTATTGGGTTGTGATAAGTCAAATGTAAAGTTATTCCGCGCTTCTTTTTAAGCTATGGTTCATAAACATATTAGCCCATTCTTCTAACCCCATTGTCTTACTCGCTAAGGCAGGAAGCATAAGCGGAACACCCACAAGAGACACCAGCGCCGTGACCCCGGCCTTTTGGTTGAGCCATGTAAATGAGGCCGGCCGACCTATTATGTATGTAGCATGTAGCGCCGTGTTGTTATTGTGACTGCCATATTCTCCATCTTTTGTTTATTGCTCTCCGAGTAACCCAGACATTATTCCACAACTTATAAGCCAGATCAGACGAAATATATGTCCACTCTTCGCCAAGTCATCATGGACTTTTCTGTTATTGCACAGGTCACGGATAGCTGAGCAATCACATTCACTATATACCCAGCTATCACTCGAATTGGCCCGTCCAGGCGGTCGCTGTCACCACTACCAACCTCATCATACCCAATGACATGCTGTTCCAGGCCCGAGCGCCAACACCTCCAGAGAATGAGCCGCGCGCCTTGTATCACGATTCAACCAACAGGCTTCGTGACAGGATGAAGAAAGCCTTTCTCACGTTAACGCCCCAATGATGACATCTAGTCCATTATCCATACCACCGTATCTTCTCATGCCCCGATCTAATGCAGATCAACGTTCCTTACCCCTTACTCGCTTTCCAGGTCCCTATCCCATCACTCTGCCCCTGGACCTGGGGAATGAATAAATGGGGTGACAAGTTGAACAAGCTCCGATGCTCTTAATCTTAGCCTTTCGGGCAGGTTAGTTCGATGTCTGATAAGCAGGGTTATTTCCTTACCGACATGGCGAACGGCGTAATGCTCGCCTTTGTTTTCTTTCGCTAAATTCTTTCAGGATAACGATGTTCTTTTCGTGGTGGGAACTAATACTGCGAACATGTATCATGATAACTCATATTGTTGGTCTCGGGTTTCAGGATGCGATGGCCGTCGTGGAAAAAGCAAAGCCGTGAACTCTCAAAAGACTAGGCTGAATCTGATACAACCCGCCCATGCTGACTTAACGAAAGTGTCAACATGTATAGCTAGCAGTCATGGAATTGTCTCGGTGTCTACAGAGCAACAGTTTCGCCATGTTCCTGGCTTTCACAGGCACATGCAAGCCCAACGTTGCAGCGTCTAGCCCCTTTGGCTAGGTGAATCATGACACCCATCTAACACGTTGTGTGACTAGCGCTGGCGCGTTTGAGGCTGTTGGAAAATGTGATGGGGTGTTGAGAGTGTCTATCACTATCCGGTCGGGGTTAAAGATTGATGAATGGCTAGAGAAGAAATCGATCTGATCACCATAACTCGGGCAATCAAATACTATCTTAATACGTATTACATAAAGGACTATGATGGTATAGGTTAAGCCAGCAATGTCATCCTTGGGTTCATCTTCCTTTCCCCGGACTTTCATTATGCCAGCAGAAACATAACTCAGATTATGCAACATTTATCATAAGACATGAGCCAAATACAACGACTATAGCATGGGTTCTGAGGGGAATATATTCGTGTGTTTCTGCTGGAGTTGGTAGCTTCAAAATGGAAGTTGAAGAAAACCGGTCATAAACACGGTAAAACTACAAAGCCAATGACATACTCAACTTGAAGCACATGATGATCACATGAATGTTAGTGCTCTAGTCAAATGTTACCCTCAGGGACCAGTAGCTGAGATCAAGCTGAGTGGGATGAATATGGAGCCTGGTTCTCGGTCAAGCAAAAGGGTTAGGATAGTGACTCGAAAGATCTCGGGAAAGTCTCAACTAAATTCAGTTACCGAGATTTTTGACGTGCTTTCCCAGGAGTAACTTGAAGTTCACGAGTCGATTGACAGACTGTGGTTCGCGAGGCTTGATAGCAGGCATGCCATACTCGCTTCTCAGCCGAGTATGCCTGCATGATCCGCTGCGGCTCTTCCCTAGATTAGTAGTATTTCTTTGTCCTTGAAGAGCCAAGGGTCACAAGGTACCCGGAAAAAAGAAAGGTGAAGCACCGTCCTCCAAGGAATGATCGGAATTGAATCATGACCGTAGCCACGTCGCGCATCGCACTCAAGCGTTTGACCACAATCCCCGTAACGGCTTCCCACAAGAATCTAACAAGAGGTGAACCGACTTGCAAGGACCTACTATTCCTGGTGCCTGTACTGCGAGCGCCAGTTGGCGCTGGACCCTCACGAGGAGAAACGTCTTCACTTCATAAGCGAGCGACTGTTGTGTTACCAGCCCCGAAGGACCAGGTGCGGTTGGAGAGATGTTCTCATATGCGTAGTGCTAGCACTTTCTGCGAACAGAGGGGTCTTAAAGTTTTGCTGGAGCGAGATGTATGTTTGTAAGATGGAAGCGCGACGTTGAAAATGATAGTGTTTGAAGGGGATAAAAGAGAAGAACTGTCATATGCCTGCAGCTATACTTACCCAAGGTGGAGTTTCTGCAGTATGCACGCGATATGATTGGCAGATTTATATCTGCAAGAGCTTAAGCTACAGAGAAGCTTATCATCAGAAGCTAACTTGGTGTCAACAATGCCATAAAACTTTGAGCCTCATCACGGTGCGAATGTCTAATATTTCCAAGAGTTATCAAGCGTCTGTCTTTAATGCCTTTTCTCATCTCGATGGTTTCTTTCAAGTACATCTTTTGGTCCTTTCAGCCGATTGCAGCCACAAGCACAGAGCAAAAGTCTATGCAACAAGCAATCAACTCAAAACATGAATGCGCTCCAACAACTTGTCTTATTGAGCTGACGGCTTCTAGAACGAAATGACGTCTTTTTTCCATTCGCGCCTGTGCCTTTCTCCACCATTTGTGGTCCACTTGGATATGTCTTAGGAGTCAGACCTTCTCTTAGCAACAACCCCTTTTCGGCAGATTAGATTTCTGTGGTTTAGTTCTACACGCCAAGACACCCATCACGACATACTTCAATCTCCGCCTCAAGTGTCTTGGGTGTTGTTCAAGGTTTAAGCTCTGATCTCGGCGCCGATCATGTCACGAGCCTTGCTATCGCCGCTATGATGCCCTCCAAGGACTCCACCTCCACCATATTCGTGATTACCTACCCCTGGTCTTCAACGCACCCCAGGTTCCTTCTAGGGAAGAGCCTCGAGTCAGCTTCTGAATACAGTGTGCTATCACTTGAAGCGTGAACCGCTTTCCTCTAGGCGAGGCTGTCACATCAATAGGTATTGATGTTCAAACGTCGATCTGCAACGCAAGTAATCACCGACCCCTCTTCTTCCTTGGAATCGTATGATTACATGACTTAAACAAGGCAAGTTCTCCAAGCTCGATACTACGTTATGGCCCCTCAGACTTTCGGAAATGAGGTTCAACTCCGCTTCAGTGTCTTGTCTCGGTTGCTGGAAGCTGGCCAACCCTAAAGTCAAAGTGATGCAACAAGAACTCAACAAGTCCTCAGCTTTGTACTCTGATACACGACAGGTGTTTTATGTGTTGGCAATGAGTGATTGAGGTTGATACATAATGCGAAGCTGCCCTAATTATTCAGCACATCTGTACGAGTTGTACAGCTGAAATGGGTCGTCTTACTCAAAGTCGAGGTACAAGATTTCGTGGATATTGGCTATTTTACGAGACCAGCTACAACAATGTACTCCGTGACCTACAATATAAACAAAAATCGCCATGATCGACAAGATGACCAGGTTTTGGCCGTTGAATCACCGAAAGTTTCGAGCCCGTGCGCTAGTATCAGGTAACAACTCCGAACACTCTATAACAACTGTCTACATATATCCAAGGATATCAACGAAACAGACCATCTAGCCAATGACGTCTCTTTATTGTTGTTTCGAAAGATGCAACTATAACCAAGATTACTGTGACTCTCCATTAATACTTTGTTGACACAAAGTAATGCCGGCTCTCAAAGACGTATTAAGGCTTCTTAGCAACTTGCTCCGCGGTATCCTGGTCCGCGTTTTCGGTCGCCTGCTTCTTAATCTGTTTCGGGTCTTCTTCTCCGTCACTCTCGGCTTCAACTCGTAAACCCTTAATGCCAGCTTCCACTTCCTCCACAAGACTCTCAAGGTAGTCGAGGTCCCTATATCTGTGTCAGCGTATTCGTCGCCAGACCCCTTAGCAAGCTTTTTCTCACCTTCCAACGAGAGTGACCGTATTATTCTTCTTGCCCCAGCGAGGATAACTCCCGACCTTGACACCCTTGGGTTCAACTTTAGCAGCCAACGTTGTAAGATAGTCAGCAACGCCGCTCTCAGGAAGGGGCGTGGAGAATAGCACTCTATGTGTGCCCTTGCCCTCAGGATCAGTGAGGCGTGGGAGGACGTGAGGCTTCATTCCATCAAGAAGTCTCTGAACTATTGTCGGTCAGCAGGCAGTAATCAATGCCTAGGACGTGACTTACAAAGTCGGGGAACACCCGGCAAGATATGGATGTTTCCGTTGACAACTGACACAGGAACCCAGAGGTCCTCATGTGGGAAAATTGCCTGCTTCTTGAGGTCACGCGATTCGTCTACAGGTAATTCAGCCATTCGCAGTTTGGCTTTACGCGCAGGAGAGTCCACATCCCAGTCGAACTTGGGTTGATTGGGATGAGGCTTGGACATCAGTTTCATCTTCTCAAAGGTGTCTTGGTGTAGTTTGAGTGGTAGATTGAAGGCCTTGGCAATCGAAGCATACGTTATATCGTCATGAGTCGGTCCAATTCCACCACTAAATATAATCAGTTATTTGATCTCTAGGAGATAGCGTGGTTGAAGGACTTACCTTGTGACGACAAAGTCGTAGCGGTCACTCATCCTCTGGACAGCCTCGACAATCTCACCTTCATCGTCCTCAATAACCTCGATTCGTTTGAGGCTCTGTAGCTGCTTAGTATCTGCTCATACTTTGCTAAAGTTGAAACCTACAATTCCGAGGTTGAAGCACCATTTGGCGAAATAGGCAGAGTTGGTCTATCTAGATTAATACAACATCCAACTCTTTGCACAAATTACTCACATCGACTGTCTAAACTCATAATGTCAGTTCTCCATAAGGTCTAAGAGAAGAATCAACTATATGACTATACCTTTCCGCCTAAAACCTCATCACCGATAATCAAACAGGCGGCTGTAGAAATAGTACGCGAGTTGCGCTCATCCGCCGATATAGGAGACATGGTTCTTCCAAGGACAAATCGTCTGGTATTATTAATTGCAACGGGGGTTGAGAGATGTCTTGTGACCTGTGATATACGTGAAAACATGGATGCCGAGGGCGGATGCTATATGAGAGGTTGAGGTTTGAGTGATATACAAATACTAGGATAAGTCTGCTACTCTCCCCTTTGATCCAATGTTGTCTTAATATCAACAGCTGTAGATGACGTTGACTGGCTTAGTGCGCTCGATGGCGGGGCTAAAGCTACCTTAGTCTAGTACTGTACTCTGATGGCGGGGCATTGGGCTGCTTCACCTTGTCTGATCATTATTTAAAACAGCTACAAAGAAGCTTTCGTATATTCACAAACTCCAACATAGCTTCACAATGGTACATCCACACATTTGTTCTGTCCAATATCCCAAAACTGCCAGCTGACATCATGTGCGCAGGCGTCCGAATCGCGACTGTATACCTTCTCACAGGAGTCCAAGGACCACCTCCGCAAGTTTCGACTTACTACTTCTCGAGCCAAGGGACCCCAAGCTGTTATCTGTATGTACGTCTCATCCTGATGCGACTGATCGTCCACGTTCGATTCTTTATATACTAACTATCGCTCTTCTAGACATGATCGATAAGAACACTTACGAGATCCGACAAGACGAAGACAAGACCGTTTACACATCCCTCGACGAGGTTGCCGATGACCTTCCTGACCATGCACCTCGCTTCATCCTTCTGAGCTATCCCCTCACTATGGTGCGTTTGATCGAGTCTTCGCCAGAAACATGCGATACTAATACGAGCACAGGGAGATGGTCGACTGTCTGTGCCATATGTCCTTATCTTCTACCTCCCTGTTACCTGTAACGCCGAAATCAGAATGCTCTATGCCGGCGCCAAGGAGCTGATGCGTAACACGGCCGAGGTTGGACGAATTATTGATATCGACTCGGCAGAAGAGCTGGAAGAGATTCCTGATAAGCTCAAGTCAGAATAATCAGGAGACATGCGAGGCGAGAAAAATGGCGCGGCAGCGAAATCCATATATATCATGAATTACATAACAACGTGACGCCAAAAAAAAAAGACTATCTACTCATCCGGCAGCACATCCTGCGTATTTAATCCCAGCTGCGTCGCAACATTCTTGACAACTCCTTGAAACGCGATGCATGCTGGACTATCTGGGAATGAATCGAAATAGCTCTCTCCATAATCACACGCCATCCTGATCCTGGGGTCTAATGGTACTGACCCCAAGAAGGGGATACCCATCTCCTCAGCCAATGCTTGTCCTCCACCTGTGCTGGCCTTGAAGATCTGGCTTTCGTTCGAACACTTGGGGCAGACAAAACCGCTCATGTTCTCTGCGAGGCCTAAAACCCGGATACCGGCCTTGCGGCAGAAGTCGATTTCTTTTCGTACGTCTAGAAGTGATACCTCCTGTGGCGTTGTGACCATGACAGCGCCATCAATCCCACTCTCCTTCAGGAACGAGTTTACGCTGAGGTGTTCATCGCTTGTGCCCGGTGGTGTATCGACGAGTAGAAAGTCAAGATCACCCCATTCTACGTCCTTGAGAAACTGCTTGATCAGACCGTTCTTCTTCGGGCCTCGCCAAATAACAGCATCATCCCGGTTCGGTAGTAGAAACTGAATGCTCATAACGGAGAGATTGTCCATGACCCAGATAGGTGACCAGCCCGTACCGCTCACATGCACCGTCTCGCCCTCGACACCCATCATCTTGGGGATACTGGGTCCACAGATATCAGTGTCCATGATACCTACGGTGCTGTCCGGATTTGTTGCGAAGGCGTGTGCTAGCAGGGATGTGAACGTGCTCTTGCCTACGCCGCCCTTTCCACTCAACACTAGAATCTTGTGCTTGACATTCTCCAGGCGGGCAGATATGATGGGAATATCAGGGTCCGGGCCCTTGGGAGCCGATGCACAGATAGCTTGATTTGGACACCCGGCGCATGAATCCGCTTTACCGGCCTGCTCTGAGTCGGGACCAACGCAGTTTTGAGGCTCTGGAGCGACGAGCTGTGGTTTCTGCTTCATAGGGTTGGCCAGAACATCGTCTACAGCCTCCGGGGCTTCAAGGGACGGGGTCATGGTTGTTGGGATGAGATGTGATGTGAAATATGAGTCGGAGGTGGCAATACGAAGGCCGAAGCTTAACAATGGACTCGAATTATTTGTCGATTATGATGCTGTCCGAATGGACAAAACGGAAATAAGAGCGAAGAAAGAAATTTGCGAGATGTTTCAATTCGAATATGTATTAGAGAGTATTTTGAGAGAAGTTGAAAGAAGGTTGGGTTGGTTAAGATCGTAGATAGAGGATGGTTGGTCCTAGGGTAAGTACTAAGCGTCTATCTTAATTGGCTGCTTAGCAATCGTCGGGCAATATGTAGTATTGCCGCGGAGTAACAAATACTTGAATGAGTCAAGGTATAGAAACCGATATGATCTTGTTTTATTATGAACAGGAATCAGTCGTAGGGTGAGGTTATGACTATAGAATTTCAACTGTTGGGAATCTCGCGAAATATGATACATACAGTGACTACTGGAGACGTCAAGGAAGAGAAACACCGGCCACCATGGTAGGTAAATATATATACACAAGGCACGTACACCATATCTCAGTATATCATGTACTGTAGACTCGGCGATTGTATTTCCCTATTGAAGTTTAAACACTGACAACCTCTAAAAAATAGTCATGAGTTTCAAGGATGAGAGGGGCAACAAGGATTCTTAGCGTTTTCAAAAGTTTTCAGTTTGCATGAGGGTTCCCAATATAATACTTCAAGAAACTTTGTTTCCTTTGCCCTGACCTTTCAACTTGAGTAGATTGACGTTTTTGACATGAGGTCGGCCGGTTATCGGACCGGCTAGGGCAGCGACGAAAACTGTCGCAGTGGCGGGGTAACTATTTTCACATTTGAGATAAGATAACGAAGTTTAGGACCCCGCGAAGATTTTATTCTGAGCTGATCTAAAGGTGTGATAACTATCACAAACCATTCCAACCCCATAAGCAAAAATGTCGCCTTCCGCCGATAACTCGTCCGATTCAACTGTCACGAGCTTGAGGAATTCCCTCTGCTCAGAGGAGACCCCTCTGCCCATCCGTTTTCGCGCTCTCTTCTCTCTGAAACATGTTGCGACTACTTCAGATGATGATGCTACAAGGGTTGCCGCTATCGAGGCCATCGCCGCCGGTTTCACCTCACCCTCGGCCCTGCTCAAGCACGAGCTCGCATACTGCCTCGGCCAGACAGGTAACCCTGCTGCCGTCAAACCTCTCCGACAGGTTCTTGCCGATCTGAAGGAGGACCCTATGTGCCGTCACGAAGCCGCCGAAGCCCTTGGTGCTCTGGGATGGGCCGACAACCTAGATATCCTCCGCGAATACCGAGATCGCAAGGAGGAGGATATCAGCATTATCGAGACTTGCGAGATTGCCATCGAGCGTATTGAGTGGGAGAACTCAGAGGAGCGACGAAAGGAAAAGTTGCGTCCTAGGTTCGTAAAATCATATCTCGGGTTGCCCCTGGTTAACATTATTGTTCTAGTGATTTTGCCTCTATCGATCCTGCGCCCCCGATGCCCGAATCTGAGAAGAAGGCTGAGGTTGAAGAACTTGGCCGTAAGCTTATGGATACAAGCCTGCCTCTCTTCCTCCGCTACCGCGCCATGTTTGCTCTCCGAGACCTCGCCTCACCCCCCGACCTGCCTACAGCTGTCCCTGCTGTCCTCGCCCTTGCCAAAGGATTATCTGATTCGTCCGCCCTTTTCCGACACGAGATCGCTTTCGTTTTCGGCCAGCTCTCGCACCCCGCTTCTATTCCAGCCCTGACTGAGGCGCTGAGCAATGTCAACGAAGCCAGTATGGTTCGACACGAGGCGGCTGAGGCTCTTGGAAGTCTAGGCGAAGAAGTAGGCGTCGAAGATACCCTAAGAAAATTCCTCCACGACAAGGAAAAGGTCGTTCGGGAGAGTTGCATTGTCGCGCTGGATATTGCTGAGTACGAGAAGGGTGGAGAGGCCGAGTACGCTTTGATCCCAGAGACCGCAGAAGCTTCTGCATGATTTGTGAATACGCTCGCTTTGTCGAGTATTGCGTCTAGTTGTTTTCATGCCACCTAAAAGTCGATTGTTAGATTAGTTCAATAGAAAGATTCAGGTTTCTCACGAGTTGCCGCAGTCGCAAATGTAAATGACCGTTGAGCCTTCATCGGCACCACGTAGTTGAACATTGGTGTACTTGACCTCCTCGCGACCGCACTTGGGACATGTTTCCTGGGAAGTGCTCTCAGTTTGCAAATTGTGCTTCTCAACCGCCTGAACACTTGACTGCAGCTTCTGTCTCAGAAAAGAAGGGAAATCAGAAGGCTTTGTGTGTGTCACGGTGACTTTCGAACCGGTATCTGTGCAAACGATTAGATCTCGTCAAATACCACCCTAGAAGCGAACAAACCTCGATTCTCTGCACCACAGCACTCGCAGTGCAAAACATTTCGCTGGGTTCCTTTTGTCGCGGGCAAAAGGTTACCGCAATCGGTACAAAAGACAAGAGTTCCAATGGCAGCCATTATAAATTGCTGGGCAAGTTCCTACACAATCGAAGGGTTTGTTTTGCAGCAAATGCGCAGAGTGAATAAATTCAGCAACAAAAAATTGGCACAGGCATCATACCTGGAGAAAGTCAGTGCAGGGGTCTTTCGGAAAAACCAACGAGGCCAGAGTGGGGCCAATGGGAAAAACCTCTGAGTGGTGGTGTGCCTGACGCACGGATCAGCAATTATCTCTCCAACATCCAAGGAAAGCTCGAATCTCGCGAGGCTGACTATGTTGGTTTCCGCAGGCTTCGACTTCAACGTGAACTATCCTTCAAAGTGGGCAACAATGCTTAGGTGCATTTAATTCACACCGTTTTTTCCTCTCCTAATCAATCGCGACCCCATTCGCATGCATTCTGAAGAATTTATTTTGGCGAATACGCGCTTGTAGCGTGTTTTTTTTGATCCGCACTGGCCCATACCAGCGGTACCTATCCATCCTCCTGCTAGCTTCCGTCCGATGCGCCGGGTACCCGTCTGCTCTTTCCTTTCGAACTGGGCTATGTGATGCATCGCCTTCCCTTTTCCGACAATGAACAACATGCATCAGTATGGGGCCTCTCCGAATGGGCAGTTTGCTCAAACGGGGACTGAGGAGGGCATCACTCGCCCATTCACATTACAAGAGGCGCTTCCCTATTCACCACAAACCTCAACGATTCCACTCATTTCAGGTCAGTCGTCCACCACTTTTTCGAAACATTATTCTCTGACTCTATCCAGACATCATTCCTGATCCTGTTCTGGGCTCTGGCTCACCCGCGCTTCCCCTTACCGATCTGTTCAAAGCACACGATTTCAACATTCTAAACAAGGAAGCCGCAGGCCACAGCCAAATGCCGCGCAATGTTAAGCAAATGGTTGAGCATGTCTATCAGGACATGAAGCCTGGCCAGAGGACACACTAGTAAGAGAGACATGCCGAGCACAATGTTATTTATATCTGACCAGTCAATAGCAAGTTTCCCATTATCTCAGGAGCTACCTCGACCCTCCCAACCGGCAAGAGTTTGGTCGATGGCTTGTCGCCGGTCACGAGAAATATCTTCGATAAGGTGGGAGGCTATTTCAAGACGACGAAGCCTGTCGTTTCCGAGATCAAACAGCTCAACGGCCAAGGTGGAGGCCCATCGACTCCCAAGCAGCGCTCTTCCTCGATCAACTCCCCAAGTCAACCACAACCCTCAAATCTACCAGCGCATAATTCGCAGGCGCATAGGTCAAACTCTGTTAGGATTGAGGTTGCCATACCATCTAAGAGGCGGTTCGATCCATCGACATATGTAGATGTGAGCGATGCGCCGCATGTACCAGCTGCCCCAGTCCAACATATGCAACACCGACAGCAAGAAACACCAGTGTCGGCACAGCCTTCAGCCCCTACGCCTCGCTCCCCCCTTCAGACTGTCGCTGAGGCTGGCCAGAACGGGGCTTTCCGAATCGAGCTCCCACCTACGAATATCAAACGAGAGGAGTATATCGAGGTTGAGGAGCGTCCGGAGGACCCTCATTATCTATCGATTCGAAAAGAGAGCCAGCAAGGTTACTCTGATAGCCAGGATCTGATTGGCGAGAGCCTTGACCAGCGTCAACGCAGTGAGGCAGCTCTTCATGCGTTCGAGAAGCTTGTACGCGTTGTTTTCAACTCGGTAGGCCGAATGCTTGGAGAAGGGTCAGGGCAAGACGAAGTCGTTACCATGACACCAGATCAAGAGGTTGCTATAACCGCTTCTTGGCAACAAAAGATGCACGGTGCGATACAGAAAACCATTTCTCTCAGATGTTTCGACCGGGTCCCTGTGGAGCATCTGGTTCAAATCATGAAACTGAGTGACGCAAGCCTGAAGCAAGTTGAGAACCTGGAGATACGAGTCGACGAAAGTTGGAGTGAGGACGCTGTCGATGCATGGGTTCAACAGCTTTCGGAGGTTGAGACAATCTTGAAATCAGCTCGTACATGTCTGCGCATCCTCTCAGGTGGCAGGGAGGACAAGCAGCTCTACTCAGAAACAATCATTCAAAGGAGCGTCGATATATTCAGAAGAGTCACCGAAGACATCGTCATGCCCCTTGTAGAGCTTCGACCATCGGGGCCTGCATCCAGTGTCTTCAAGTTGTTTTCGAAGAACAAGAAGTCTATCACATCAGTATTTCTCAGCTGCCAGAAATTATTCGCCTTGCTAGCGGAGCTCGTCACTAAGATCGAACTCTCAGAGACTGTGATCAACTCACTTGAATATACTGCGTCTCGTCTCATCTTCATGGAGAATGCATATTTCGAGAAAGACTCTGTCGTAGGAGTACAAAAGTTTGACGGGCTTCGGTCCGTAGCAATGGATATGCTTTCGCAGATTTTCTTGATCAAACCCGAACAGCGCCAGGGCATTATCGATGAAATCCTCACTTCTCTCGAAAAGCTTCCAGTTGGCAAGCAAAGTGCTCGTCAGTTCAAGCTGTCTGACGGAGGAAGCATCCAGCCTGTTTCTGCTTTGATCATGAGGCTCGTTCAAGCTAGTTCTGGGCGAGTGGACAACAACAAAAATCGAACACGCAACAAACTACTACGAAACCCGGATGGTGGGCAGGAGGAAAGCTCCGATGATGACGACCGTACGCTTGGAGCTAAGCAGTTTGTTTCCTCGATTACTAGCGAGGTACAAGGTGCCGAGCAACACTCTGTTGCTATCAATGACCTCGGGATTTCAGTCACCCCGCTCTTCGATGCGGCACAGGGGAATGCTGCCTACGTGATAAACTTTATTGTCACGCGTGCTATAGGTTCCTCTAAATCTGGAGATACCCCTTATCGAAACCTGCTTGATCTCTTTGTTGAAGACTTTACAACATGTCTGGATTCGCCAGATTGGCCATCTGCCGAATTGCTTCTCCGCATCCTCATGATCATGATGATTCAACTCTTCGAAGGTCCCAAGACAGCAGCACCGGCCAAGAATATGGCGTTAGAGTTGTTGGGTGGGCTGAGTGCAGCCATTTCGCGCCTGCGTTCTCATGTCCAGACACTTACAACTTCTTCGGATGGTAATGATGCTGACGAATTGTCACAATATCTTGTTGATGTTGCTAATCAAACCCTGGAACACAAAACCCGAATGGAACAGCTTGTGGCATGGACTGGGCCTTATCGGGTTGTTCTGGAGCATGTCCAGAACAAGAGTAACGAAGACCCGCATCTGTCAAGTGCCATCTCGTTTCTAGTCACTGGCTGGGCTTCCCAGGTACACACTGGCTACGATGCTTATACTGAAGGGGACGACGAACGAGATGAGGAACTTGGGCGTCTGGCCTATCGCCTGAGAATGATGGTTGAGGATCGTAGGTGGCTCATCAACGAGTACACTTTCAAGACTGTTTCGACACACCAAGCTAAGCTTTCTTACTCAATCATCTTGCTGCGTTCACCACTCTGCGAAGCATTTAGCAAGATTCTGAACATTCTCCTCGGCTCCATGGCTAGTGACCAGGCTACAGTCCGAAGCAGAAGTTTGAAGAGTGTCAACCAAGTCCTAGAGACAGACCCCTCAATCCTGGATGCAGATTCTACTGTCATTGACTTAATTCTGGACTGTGCTGGCGATTCATCGATACAGGTGCGCGACTCTGCACTCGGATTGCTTGGCAACTGCATGACTATGCGGCCCCGTCTGGAAACCTCACTAACGCCAATGATTGTCAATCGATTCCAAGATAATGGCCTTGGTGTACGGAAGCGCGCAATGAAGCTTACCCGCGATATTTATCTACGCAACCCGAGTAGAACTTTGCGCAGTATGATAGCGAACGGGTTGTTGCGTCGAGTGCAGGATCCTGATGAAGGTGTTCGCGATCTAGCCCGCCAAATGATCGAGGAAGTCTGGTTCGCGCCATTCTATCAAGACGAAGGAACCGCTGTTTACCAGACCTCACTCAATGAGCATGTATCGCTCGTTATCCAGACAGTCAAGTCTGGTACAGTCACAGAAGTGCTTGACAAGGTGTTCCGGTCCATTCTCAAGCCCAAGGACAAGTCTTTGAGTGGCCCGTTCACAGTCTGCACCAAGCTCGTCGCCAACATGTTCGGATTGATCGATAATCTTGATCCGGATGATCCTTCAGTCCCATCTGGACGTGATGCGCTGCAAGTGCTCACGATATTCGCAAACGCTGAGCCTAAGCTATTCAACTTCGAGCAAATTAGGCTTCTTAAACCACACCTTGCGAATTTCTCCAAGCCTGAGGAACTGGCTGCCTTCCGACATGTAACCATCATCTATCGTCGAGTACTGCCCACCCTGTCCAGCGTTCATACAGCGTTCCTTTCCGAAGTGCGCAACTTTCTGTTGAAAGCTCTTTCCAAGATCAACCAACGAGGTGCTCTCGACGACCTGGTCGCTTGTATCCAGGTCGTATGTGGGCTCCTCAACTCTTTCACGCCTCTAGTCAGTGGTCTGCTATCCAGTATGATGAAACTCGATCAAATACAAGCCAGACCCATCGATCAGACTTCGATTACACTTACCTACGGATACAGTCTACTTATTGGAATGATCGCAAAACATTGTAAGCTGGATGAATGGACGCCCACTTTCAAAGCGAAGTTTCCCAAATGGAAAGGAGACTCAGTTCCTATGCTCGCCATTGAGAAGTTAGTTCCTCTTGTAGCACCTTCGAGGCCACTAGAGATCCGCAAGTCAGCGCTTGATGCCCTCGGATTGATTTGCCAAGCCTGGCCCCGCAACTACGTTGTCCCTAAGCTGTATACACTGTTTGATCAAGTTTTCAAGGAGAAGGTCCCTGGTCTTGAGGTCCTGATCTTGAAATCAATCCGAGAGTTTCTCATTACAGAAGAAAAGCGATCCGAAACAGCAGCAGAAGCGCCGGCCACGGGCAAGAAAAGAGAGCTGACAGTCATGGGAGGGACCAACTTTGATGATGTCGCCAGCGCCACTTCACAGAGATTCCTGAAACACGTATCCCGGATCGCACTTTCAAGCCAGGACGAATATGCCTTTCTCGCCACAGAGGTCCTCGGCAGCATCAACCGTCAGGGCTTGACACATCCCAAGGAGACTTGTGTTACGTTGATGACGCTGGAAACATCGACCAACCGCAGAATTGCAGAGCTGGCGTTTTCGGAGCACCGGTACTCGCACGAGAAGCATGAGACCGTTCTTGAGCGGGAATACGCCAAAGCAGTACAATCGGCTTTCAACTACCAGCGTGACATCGTGGGGGATACTCGCGGTGCTACGACCAACCCGTTCCAGTCCAAACTACACTTCCTGATCGAAGTGCTCAAAATTAGCAAAATGAAGAATCGTCAGCGCTTTCTAGACAAGCTCTGTGGTCAGCTAGACTTTGATCTAGCCAAACTCGATACGACCGAGGAGGTTCCCTCGCACATGGCCTTTGCGCGGTTTATTACCGAAAACATGGCCTTCTTTGAATATCTGACGGTCGGAGAGTTGCAGACCACAGTAAATGCGATCGAGAAAATCGTGACAAGCACAGGCGCTCCAGTTGCTCAAGCTATTGAGTCAGAAGTCTTCAACGTTCGTGTAGATGCTTTGCAGTTGTCGGCGTCTGAAGCACCAGTGCCCATGCCTGGAACACAGAACGATTCCTCTGGCGTAGCGACGTCTGTTGGCGACCAACCTACGCCTGCACTTGCATCTAATGTTGAACCCAGTCGCCTCCGCCAGCTTGCAACGGCGGCCGTCATTCTGCTATCAATGTGGGAGACGCGAACGTATCTGCGCCGGCTTTATGGTATGGGCACTAGCCGACACGACAGCAAGGCCAAAGCCTTGGCCAAGGATCTCAATAAGACGCCAGTAAAGGTTCAAGGTGTTCACGGAGATAAGGTCTGGGATGAAATCGAGTCTCATATGGCTGGACTTCAGGACCAACAGCGAATGGTTCAAAAGTGCACTGCTCTGGTAGAGCTCCTCAATGTCGACAAGGAGTTCAAGGTCGCAGATGACGGAGAACAGATGGACATGGGGCCCGATACTCCGAGTGCAGATGAGGATGAGGATGGCGATCCTATTGCGGATAGGGGACGCAAGCGAAAAGGAGGAAACACGCCGGGAGGGCGAAAGAAACGGGCGCGTTCTGACTCCCAGCCACGAAAAAGGGGACGACCTCGAAAGAACCCACTGCCTGAGCCAGAGATGGATGCAGATCTTGATGGAGACTGGATTTAAGCAGACATTGAGGCGTATGGAATTCAACACGGGATATGGTATTTGAAATGGGGTTTGGACTGATCTTCAAGTGAGCTATGAAAGCTACTGGGAAAGGCGTTTTCGCCCGCAAGGGCTGCATTGCAGAGAGCGTTTAGCGGGAACATGGTTTGGCAGGCAATGACACCATCAATGGGTTTCTGAAGTGGAAAAGGGAGCCAAGAGAAGACAAACGGCGTTTTGGAGTTTTGGGGCTTTGCGACCTGCAACTTGATGATACCTGAGCTATGCGCCACTGGCCATGTAGCTCACCTTTTGGTGCAGACAAGAAAGAGAATCAGCGCTGCACAAATACTTACAGATAACTGTGCTCGCATATTTAGTACCATTCATTAATAAAGACGTGGTGCAATGTCATGTTAACTAGATGTTCGTGACGTGACTGCTTGATTTCTGGCTGGTTAAAGACATTTTGTTCTTTGATCTGTTTACTAGTAGGTCTCAAGTGACATCCATGCAGGTGGGTTGCAGAAAAATCAGGAATGAGATAAAGCAAGCTGCCATAAAGGTTAGGATAACTTACCTAAAGTTCAGGGGCCCAAATGCTTCACTATTTATGTCAATAGGTTCTTGGTGCCGTAGTACAGGATCTAGACTACTACAGTACTTACATAGTAGTTGCAATTGAAGCTTGTTCTTTACATACGAGATACAGGGGCGCCCCCACAACTTTAATTAATGTTTGGATGTGTTGGAATATAAATGCGGGGCTCATTTATTAAAACCGTTTATGCCTTTATTCTTGAGGATATTGGCCTTTGGAAAGGAATTGTTGTAGAGTTTACTGGGTATAGAGCGGGTATAGATGTGCCTTGCGAGTGCCAAGAAACCATACAATTGGATAAAGCAATGCACAGATGACATAACTTTGATTGTGCGAGGGTAGCCAGATCGCCAAGAGATGAGTAGATCGCTCGGCAAGTCTTAGCCGTCTTGGCGCTGAGCTAATCCCTGCAGGCATTAATCACGGCCAAGTCTTGTTGATGATGATGACCCGCAGGGGAAAATGCTTTCAGCAAGCCGCTTATTAGCTCATGAGCCACACACAAGACGTGCCAATGGGCTGTCTCTCAGTGAAGTGGTCAGATGCGCGGTTCTGATTCATGTGCTGTAACCCACTGTAACTCGCTGGTTGTTACCGTCCGTCTTGTCTGGACTCTGGGCTCTGGACATGGATACAGCCACTAGCTCGTCGTTTGCTGTGTTGTGGCTATCCATGATGACGGTGAAACCCAAAACGTTAAGGTAAAGCTCAAAATCAAGCTTATTGGACGAGTAAAGTCCAAGAATAGGAGGAGGCCTCTCCGTTCCCTGGCTGGCACTGTACATAGCTTGTTTTGTGCCAATTGTGAGGTAACATTTGGCTGGTTTGTCCCTTTGACGTGTCTGTCGCTCATAATAACCGTCCTGCAGAATACCCATTCCAGGGAAATAAAGGGGAAGACAGACGAAACAGGTGGGTGACCTCACTATTGTTAAATTGGCTTGCTCAGAAATCAACAAAACTAATAAACCCACCATCAGCTTTCTCGGCCCTGTTTCTCGAAACCTTGGCATATCCATCCATCTTTCGCTCTGCTTTTATACTTTGCAGTGCCAGTGCCGTGCCGAAGCCGCGAGTGACACACGCAACCCAACCTCAGCATCAGTTGACCCACGTAAGGACTTGGACCCCAGTTCTTGGCGATGTCTTCCTGTAAGATCCCCTTTCAATTTCTGCACTTTTCACGGTTTGCGGCCTCGAAAATTGGCTTTCTTGTCACGCGACCCAGGACCTCTGTGCCTCGGATTCTTTTGCTATTTGCCTACTCACACCACCACAGTCAACCATTTCAACATTAAGCGTAAAGCGCACACCCTCAGTCGCACCAGCACTGATCAATCTTGGAATCCCTTCCGTCACGTCGAGTGGAAACGCCAAACACGCGCCTTTTCTGACGCCGGCCTGGAACAGCAACAGACTCGAGAACACACGGCTGGGGAGAGATTGGAGCACGCCGTCACCGATCCTGGTCGTAGCGGACCGGCCAGAGAGTGGTCGACAGCAGAGACGATGAACGATATGAGAAGAAGCAAGGAAGGCGAATACGACCAAGAGAAGATGGTTGGTGGTAGTGGTGGTTTGCCAATTGATGGAAACGATGATATTCCCACCTCACAGCGCTCACTTGTCGGCGACGAAAATCAATTACGAAATAGAAAACGCGAAGATCCCGTGGCTACCGCCGACAAGAACATTGACTTAGAAAAGCGAAAACTTCAGAAGCGAGAGTCTACGAAACTGTTCCGCAAGGTTGAGCCCAAAGAGCCCTTCACCGTTCGAAACCAACTTCAGAGGACCTTTCTCAACTCATATATCAATATCCTTCTCATTGCCGCCCCTGTCGGTATCGCCATCAAATACGTTCCCAGTGTCAGTCGAGTCGCTGTCTTTGTGGTGAACTTCATCGCCATTATTCCCCTCGCCGCCATCCTCAGCTTCGCCACCGAGGAGATTGCCCTGCGAACCGGAGAGGTGTTAGGAGGCCTGATTAATGCGACATTTGGTAATGCCGTGGAGTTGATTGTCGCTATATTGGCCTTGATCGACGGTCAGGTTATAATTGTGCAGACGTCTCTTGTGGGCTCGATTCTGAGCAATCTTCTCCTTGTGCTAGGATTCTGCTTTTTCTTCGGTGGATTAAGGCGTGAGGCTCAGTATTTCAATGAAACTGTCGCTCAAACTGCGGCCAGCATGCTCGCCCTAGCAGTGGCCTCGGTAATTGTGCCAACAGTTTTCGACCAAGCGAGGGATACACCTGCCGAGAATGTAGCCCGTCTTTCGAGAGGCACGTCGGTTATCTTGCTTGTGGTTTATGCTGCTTATCTCCTCTTCCAGCTCAAGACTCACTCAAGCACCTTCGCCAAGGAAGGCCAAAAGGTCGCTGCGAAGCCATGGTCGCGTGGAAGCGGTGGAGATATCCGTCAGGGAATCATGGTTCCTGGTGCCCTTGTTGGAGGTGGTATGACAGGTCGCGAGGAGAATGAACGCCTGTCCGAGATGCTTATGAACACTCATAAGCTTCCGAAATCCGAAGAGGATGACGAGGAAGAGGAGGAGCCTCAGCTACACTTTTGGGTCGCAATCGCTACACTGACAGTCGCTACTGTTCTGATCGCCCTTTGTGCCGAGTTCATGGTAGGGTCTATCCATGCAATTACCAAACAGGGAGGAGTGTCAGAGGAATTCGTTGGATTGATTCTGCTGCCCATCGTGGGCAACGCAGCTGAGCACGCCACAGCTGTGACCGTTGCCATTAAAGACAAGATGGATCTGGCTATCGGTGTGGCTGTTGGAAGTTCTATGCAGGTTGCTTTATTCCTCATTCCCCTCTTGGTTATCATCGGATGGGGAATGGGTAACGATGACATGAACCTGAGCTTTGACTTGTTCCAGGTCGCAACCATGTTCGTGGCCGTTCTGTTGGTCAACTACTTGATCGGAGACGGCAAGAGCCACTGGCTGGAGGGATGGCTTCTCATTTGTCTTTATTCCATCATTGCAGTTTGCTCGTGGTGTAAGTTTCGCGCCCCATATCTTCATTTCCATGTACTGACCATGAAACAGGGTACCCAACACACTCAGACGTGTAACTGGTCTCGTTCGAGCAATTGTATATATCTTTGTTCACAAACTTGAGTTTCCATATTCGTATTTCCATTTTGGGTCTCACATGTGGCTACCATGTGGCTACCCGTCTCGGTCTCCACCGCTCCTGCAGTATTTCTCGATCTGAAGGTACATGGACAAAGTCTATTCGGACATCTCAGTCAATAGGTAAATAAGTATCTACCTGCATGCGCAACCTAAGGTAATTCTTGAATTTACCAGCGATCTACGTCAACTGTTGGTACCAGGGCAAAGGGATAAACGCGAGAAGCAACAGGCGTTGGTGGTTAGGTTTGTACTTGAGTTAAGGTTATTATCAGTCAAAGCGAGGCATATATATAGCTTTTAATGCGATGTATATTATTGATTTAGATTAAATTTAAGGGTTATGCCAAAAGAAAAAAAGAGAGAGAGAGAGAGAGAGAGAGAACACCAAAACATAAAAGGAAATATCGAATCCTGTCTGGTTCTAAAAGAAAGTGAATGTTCAAGTTCCGACATGTTCGCGTTTCACAAATATCACCTATTCGACAAAGGCTATCAACTATGATGAATCATGCCATACCTTTGCGTGTTAGGTAGATTAGACACTATGAACTTGAAGATATAGGTATACTCTGAGTTTATGATATCTTCCTTCTTAGATCATCCCCGTCAGTACGCCAAACCTACTACTGTAGGCAGGTAGGATGCTGTTGGTGGGCCAGTAGCTTTGCTGACAACCAATCATATGGCACGGCGCTGCTTGTTAATGAGTAACTTACCTAAACTGGAAGGCGGTGATCCAATTCTGCCGCGACAGCCAACCTCACCTTCTTAGCTAGGTACTGATGATATTGCGACAAGCGATTCTCCATCCGCAACCTCGCGATCGGTTTTGTGAATCAGGTCAATTTACTCGGACCAACATGCGAGCTACAGGATCGCATCGCGCCCTGTCGAATCTTCCCATATAGCGACCGATAGCCATAGCCATAGCGACAGCTAGATCCCATGTCACGAAATGGTAGCTCGAGGAACCTGGTCCCGCGCAAGGGACCGCCTCACTGGCGACACTTGAGCAGATCTAGTTTGGACCGCACCCATACCGAGGTTCCGGCTTCGCCTGCAAGTGTATCGACTCATTCCGCCATAAAAGAAGAGAAGCGAGCAAGAATAGAACGCAAATGTACTGTGACAGTCAACGAGGGCTACGCCAGAGACGAGGTGCTGCTCAATTTCGATGTAGTGAGCGGGGATATAAAGCCTGGGACCTTGATGTGCATATCAACAGTTAGGGACGACTTGCGAAAGACCTCGACTGGTCATGGCGTCAGTACCAAGCAGAGTCAAGATCAGAACTATAGTTCCAAGGGTACGCCAGGAACTCAGAATGGGGACAGCGCGGGGTTCAAGTACTTCTTTGTTGCAAAAGACATGCCTCAAGAGACAAAAATCCGAAATCCAGATATTGAAGTTTATGTCTTGAAGCATATTGCGGATGCATTTGGAATGAAGAAAGGTTCCCAGGTCCTCTTGACGATGGTAAGGATTCCCGATTCGTAAAATACAGGGAGCTAATAATGATAAAGGTTGACGCGAAAAACCCAGCAACAGAAGCTTCCCATGTGGAATTGTCGTTCAAAGATCAATACCTTTCTAGATCAGACATTTGGAGAATGACTGTTGGGGAACTGACAGGAAGAACGGTCTACAAAGGTCAATCGGTCCTATTCATGGGCACAATCAAGGCGCAAGTCACTGCGATCTATGTCGGTGGTCGCAGAATGCATTCTGCCTTTTTCACCCGCGATACTCGGCCAATCTTCCGAAGCGAGTCAGCTAGATACGTGCTATTTATCCAGATGGCCAGAGAGATGTGGGAGTTCGACGCGGAAAGCTCTGGTGAGATCATGTTCAACAAAGTCGTCAATGGGCTTCTACCTGCGCTGTTCAAGAGATGGGCCATGCTAAAGGCCAAACACCTGGTCAGCATTGTGCTTTTTGCGCGCGTGGAATACGATACTGGCTTGACGGCCGAGTTCGACAACCTGTCGGGGGATTATTACACTGGTATACAACCATCTGGGCTACGTCGACCATACAAAGACTTCTATCGAGTCGTGGTCAGCGAGATGGGCAGCGGAGAGTGGACAAAGATTCTGCACCAGTTGAAGGTGGAGTTCAACTTCTTCCGCAGAGACATTAGTCTGCATCATCACAAGCTCAATGCCCAAGCAGCGATTGATGGACCAGATTCCATTCCTAGAGATACCCCTTCAACTCGCGTCAAGGCTGAGTCAACCTATGCGATGTATGGCAATGTTCTTGAAGCGATCAACCTGGCTTCATCTCAGTTTGCCCATGACCATATTGATAGGGATCTTACCAGAACAGGAATTTCCATCGCGGTGATCAGTCCTGGCTCTGGTGTCTTTGAGGTCGACTACGAGACACTACGAAGGACAACAGAAGCATTGGTTGGGAACGGCATTGGCATCGATCTGATATGCATGCCAAAGATGCCTTTGCATTCAGTACCCCTCTTCAAGTACCGCAATCCGCAGTACTCTGACGACCATAGCCACACTCATCGTTCTAGTTTCTCGAGGTCGTTCCATAGTCGGGATAGCACACCTAATCACCCCACGCCAGTCATCGGTAGCTACCAGTCTCTCGGCGAATCCTTCTCGCCTTCAAAGGGAATGAGCCTTTCGCGTCGCCCAGACCCCCTTATGTCTATGGCGACAAGTGACCAGTGGTGCTTCGCGTTACCACAATGGTTACATGTCTCCTTCTGGACTGGAGCATCCGATGAGGCCTTGTCATATGAAGGCATCGCTTTGTCCGTGTCCAATAAAGTTGTACAAGACGACGAAGCCGAGTTTAATATTCGGTGTCGCATGTACGCTTTGCAGATGAGAAGTGTTCTCGAGACTAATGAGATCGAAACAACACCTTTGCAAGTCGACACACACTTCCCGGCTAACATTACGGAACCACCGTCCTCACAAAAGTATCGAAACACTGGTATCAATGACACCGTCTACATTCCCAATGGGCGTCCGCCAGAAGGTCTATTCGATCATGTCTACGGATTCCAAAGATTTGTTCCAGATAGATTGGCACGACCCGGTGAAAAGTCCTTGTGGAAGCAGCTTCAAGAATTTGACGATCACAGGGCCAAGATATCCAGTAGCCGCAGTCGACATCACTCATCACGATATGCCAAGGACTTGGACGAAATTACAAGAAGACAGCTGGCCGAGGACTCTGGCCTTTATGGAACTTCACTTCCCGAGAAGAAGGCACCAATTCTTGGTCCTTCAGCGAGGAAACTGTCAATGAACATTATGGACGCTGATAAACCATCGCCTACGAGCCTCAAGAAGAGTGGCGAACCATCTTCGTCAAAGCCTCCTAAAACAGTTGCGAAACAACCCAAACTCATGAGGCAAATTAGTCTTGGGCAGAGAGGATTCGGCATCGCTGCTCCAAAGGCTGTTGTTGCAGAAATCAAGGCCGAGACTGTCAACGCCGATGGCCACACGTCTAACGAAGCAAAACAGCCATCAACCCCTCGAATTCGCCCAGAATTACGGCCGAGCTCTCCTCAGACAATTGCCAGTCACCCGTCATCACTATCAATACACAAGTATAGGACAGAAGCCCCCGATACCATTGTCGAAGGAGTGCCTATGACCCCAAGCATTCCCATTCTCAAGAGGAACAATTCTGGAAACCTCGACTTGGCAGCGATGCAACTGAGGACAGCATCATCGACAATTGGCACGTCGTTTAGTAACAGACAGCCAAAGCGAGATGATGATCGCGATCTGAGGTCCTCAAATGCCCTTCGCGCTGATGATGTTCAAAAACTCTATACAAACAAGCTGCGTGCTGGTGCTTTGGGTGGTGCTGTCCAAGACCTCCCAACGACACTGTCGCCCACCACCTCCATTACTCCGTGGCTAACACTACTGAATCCATCAAACCCAGAGAGCCTTGCTATTGATGATACTATCTTGTATAGCCGATGGCAACACGTTTACCCTCAGATCGGTCAGATGAAGGTTCAGAAATGGAAGGCTCTCTGCTGCCCTGCTTCTGTACCGTTAACAACCGAATACTTCCCCTCGAAGACCCAGTTCGATACTGAATATCACCGTCATCCGTATACTGTTGAACAAGATGCAGATGAGGACATGGAGGAACCCAAGTCTCGCCAAGAGTTCATCCAGGAGCTAATTAGCTTGAGATTCACGCAAGGTTTCCAAGTTGTGGTAGGTCCATGGGTTGCCCGTGCCTTTGGACAGAATCTTATCAAGATTGGTGACATATTCTCAAGAGACCAACCTCTAGAGGATGGTACCAGCATTTTCATGTCGGTCGGTAACAGTATTCACCAGCTTTCTTGCGTCAATGGCACCGAAGTTGAAGTAAATATCTTTATGCGGAAGCCGACAGACACATCATTTACCTCTCAAGGCTTCTCTCCGATCTACAAACCTGCCATCCGCACTTTGCTGGATGATACTTACGAGGCCCGAGAGATTGATCTCCTTACTCCTCGTCCTGAGCGAAATTGGAACATGATTGACTCATATATCGCCGGACACCATGACGAGATGATGGACAGTCTTCGCTTTTGGCGTGCAAGATTTGTCCTTATCCCGGTCTCACGGAAGGACGTCCCCATATCAAAAACACAAACTGGAGATCACGCTGAAGAGGTGCGAATCGAGGGTATCAAACGTCTTGCCCAATCCTGGCAGAAATATCGTTACATCCCTCCATCTGAACGGAGATATCACTCAGTTGGTCAGCAGAAGCGCCGACGAGATCCAAATCCCTTGGATATTGTATACAAAACTGATGACCCCTCAGTAGTGATTGCTGCTGAACTTGAGACACTTCCTCTCACTGAAGCACTGGAGGGGGGCACTCGAAAAGGGCTTGTTTCAGCCAAAGAGCGGTTCAAGAAATCTAACTTGAATTTGTCTACTTTGGCTGATGCTATGCAGCAGCCTGTCGAGAACGGAGGTGTGAGACTTCAGAACCGAAGGTGGCATCTCCGCCTCTATTCTGCCTCTTTCATCGGATCTGATATGGTGACATGGCTGCTGGATAATTTCGAGGATCTCGACACTCGAGAAGATGCCGAGGCCCTAGGCAATGCTTTGATGGTACATGATGAGCTAAAAACTGGAAGTGCCAAAGACAAGGGCCTGTTTGTTCACGTTGACAAAAGGCACCAGTTTCGCGATGGTAACTACTACTATCAAATCGCTAGCGACTTTGCCAAACCTCATGTCGGATGGTTTAATTCGCGACGAGGTGCAGTGCCACCAACACCAAGTCTTGAACCATCCAGTCGGGATTCGCCCCGGGCTTTGATTTCGGCTCGTTCGGTTGATGAAGGTGGCTCCCCTGCGTCAACCTCGACAACACCGACCATTTCACTCTCTCATAACGGAAAACGATCTAGGGTGGTTCTCAGTAAAGTCATCAAGTACGATGTCGATCATCGCAAGAGATCATACAGACCAGAGAGGATTGATTTGCATTATGACCGCCTCCACAACCCTGATGGCTGCTACCATATCCGTATCGACTGGATGAACGTTACGACAAAGCTAGTTGAAGACGCAGTCGAGGGTTGGGCTCGAGAGGCCAGCCAGTATGGCCTGCGGCTTGTAGAAGTACCTATCAGGGAAGCATGCACCATCACAGAGACTAATCCCTTCAGAAGACCGTATCGCATCAAGTTGGCAGCTCGTCCTCCGGATCAAAGACCCGAAACATACATCGATCCGAACTCACAGGGTCCGACAACATCTCCAAACAAGCACTTTTACCAAACGGCAATTCTCAAGAAATTCGACTTTGTGTTGGACATGGAGGCAGCGTCCAACTTCCCAGGCAACGTCGATGTCAGCTACTCTTGGGGTAAGCCTGATTATAAATACACCCAGTACATTCACCGCAGCGGTTCTCTCTTGGCTGAGATAACCGATGAGGGTGATTTCTTGATTTTAGCAAATCGTCTGTACAGCAGCCGATCTGCGAACCCTCGCGATAAGGAGGCTCGATCAGTGGATCCACCACTGAATGAGCGTGGTGGTCGTATGTCGTCGTACGGTGCTTACTCGACCTTCGGAATGACAGAGTCTGCAACTCTAGCATCGCCAATTGTCAAGCCAACTCATTTTTACCACTCGCCAGCCTTGAAACCCCTCGACCAGCCCACAAGAGTGCCACCCGCAACGAACCCAGATCCTGATACTCTCAATGCTGAAATTGACGCGTTCTGCAAAGACAAGACGGCGCTCGAGGATTTCTATATAGAAGCCATGGAGAAGGGGCAGAAAGTTCAGGGTACACCTGCGACAGCAGCAGTCGTGACGCCATTGGAAGCTGTACCTGAAGCTAGTATTCCCACGCTAGGATTGCCGCCTGGTATTCTGGGAGGGAATGACGGAGCACCGACGAAGCGACTAAATAGTCCCATGTCGTTTTTGCGAAGGAGTAGTGTTCAGTACGATAGTGGGTCGAGTCTTACTGGTCGATGAGGACTGCATGTTGCATGAAACATGATGACGATTAGCGATGTATATTTGTTGATGCTACATGCTTGAACAGAGGTCGCATGGGAAGGCGAAATCTCCTAATGAATGTAATAGCATATGCCCACATGAATGTATTATATCTTTGGATTTGACGCAATGATATTAAGGCATCTTCTCATGCCATTCTCTGATCAGACATCAAGGCAGAGTTATGACGGCGTCACTCGAAGGTTCTCTGACCAAATTCCCAATGATTAAGAGAAAATATTGAGGATCTATTATCGTAGTAGATATAGCTATAAATGTTCGCCAAACTCCAATGCTATCGCTATCCCCTTCCATGGTACGAAACGCCAACCTCTAAAATGGTCAAGTTCGCCAGGAAGCATATCAAAAGAGCACAATCCCAGTTGATAAAAAGATGAAAGACCTTAAATATGCCACAATGCACAAAGTCTAATCCAAGTTTAAATAATAATTAAAAACCGCGGAAAAGAAAAGAGGATTTAGAGCAGTGTGATTCCGTGCTCTTCTCAAGAGAGTGCCGTTTTCAAGGCATGTTTATGTGCGCGCAAGATACGACACACATGGGGTATCATTTGGAGGTCTTGGTAGGGAAGATTCCGATGTAGATCCGTCGGGAGAAAAATTGGATGCGGATGATAAAATCAAAAAGCAAAGTCATAAAGTCATAAGATGAGGATGGTTCCAAGGACTCATCCGTCAGTAATATCGAGATTGTCAAGCCACATGCCAATGGCATCATGAAGCGGGCTTCTTGATCGGCCATTTCTGGCGTGGTTTGTCTCTAGGGTTCGCTTCTCGCGGATGTCGATGACCTCGCGGATGCTGTCCTCAAGAGCGGAGAGGACAACAGTTTTGCATTGGACGCGAGGAATCTCCAAGGGTGCCTGAGGTAGTGCTGGCGTGTTGGGGGCTGTAATAGATAGTGGCTCCTCCACCTCAGTGCTCATACGGGTGTCGCTGTGTGTTTGAGAGGAGGCCAGAGAGTGATCCTTGCTGGTATCTTGGCTCAAGCTGATGACCCTTTCAACAGCGTCAGTCAGGGTCTCATCAGGACGCAAGACAGGCTCCTCGATCCATTCTTCCTCTAATTGAGTCTCATAAGGGAGAATTGAGGGGGTCAGAAGTCCCCCGTATGAGGTCGAAAGCCCAGGTGGGCCAGTAAGAGGCCGATGATCAGCGGGCGATCGTGGCTTGACCAGTCGACGGTATCGCAGGCGAGTGATGGAGTTGGTGGTGGTATCAGCAATCATAACGCTGCTGATATCTACCCAGCGCTCGTTAAGGTCGCCCATAATAGGGTGGGCGGGGGGAGGCGTCGGTTCAGCCTGTAGAGATGCCTTGATCTGCTCCATAAGATCCTCCTGAGGAGGGATAGCCTGAAGAGCAAAATCGGGATGATAACGGTTCAGCCAGCCAGCAGCGTTAAGAGGGAGGTCGCCATCGATGCACAAACGCGAGGCCTGCTCGAACGACTCTAACCCGCTCTGAAGTCCAGGGGTAGACAAATAGCCGCTGCTTGATGGCGAGCTAATAGCAGATTCAAAGGACGTCATGTAATCAGGAAATGAGATATCTACGTCAATAACACCATCATCGGCATTGATGGATGTTTTGACGGGTGATTCGAAGGCACCATTGGGGTCTGGTGTCCTGTCAGGACGGATAGATGGGTCTCGGCTGTGCCCTTTGCATTCTCTTGGTGTGCCGGTTTCTTTGAGGGCATCGGCAGAAGGGCGACGCGCTGATGTTGAAGGAGCACTTGGGTTGTCCGCTAGAGTTGCCTCTTCAACCATCTGGGACAGTTTATCCGTTCTATGAAATGACGCCTTGGTAGGTGATTTCGGATCATAACCGCTATAGGTACTGTAAGAAGTCGAGTCGCGACGTCTTGTAGTGCTCCAAAGACCGCTGATAACGCTTCCCCAGCGCGAGCTTTGACTTCTAGAGTCGCTGCTGGTGCTGCTCATCGCGCCCGTACTCTCGCCTCGCTTTAACGAACGTTTCAAGTCGTCAGTGGCAACACTTCCGCTGCTGCTTGGACGAGGCCTTCTTTGCGATTCCACGCGCTGAGCTGTTGAGAAATGCGGCATGGTTGTTTCGGGCATGACTGTTGTGGTTGTCGCAGCGCTGCTCTTCCTGCTGACAATATCATTCCCAAACATTGCAAAATTCGGGGGTCGAATGGAGGCAGCATCCGAAACGCGCCTTTCATGATTTCGATCCATTGTTAGATGGGCTAGTTGCATGGGGACAGCTGATGCTCTCGCGCTTTGGCTCGTTGTTCTAGAATGCGAGGCCCGGCGGAGGCCAGTGCGTCTGTTGATTTTTCGACGGAGGGACTCTTCTCGCAGAACAGGAATCACGAAGGTCGGGGGCGAGTTTCCATATGTCCCAGTGGAAGCTGAGGTGCTGGGTCTATGAGCGCGGGTCGTGGGAAACTGAGAGTTGGCAGGAAGGAAAGCAGAGAGAAGAAATACAAGGCGTCGAGCAACCATCTTATCATCCGATACAATAATGGTTCGTGCTGGTAGCGACAGGTCCTCTTCGTTGCGGTTCTTCTGTTGAAGATATAGTCGTCTTCGATATGAGGGAGGGCAAAGGGCTTGCAGCCAATCTGTATGAGTTGAAAGAAATCCAGTCAGGAGGTTGTAGAAGAACTGGTTCTGATTATCTGCGCCAGAAAGCCACTTTGAGGTCGAGCGAGCCTCATCACGCCAGATTCCCCAGCGGCCCTGGCCTGTCACAACCCTGGCTGCGCTTAGTCCCATAACAATTCTGTGTCTGGCGGCATCGACTTCTCCTTCAATGTTGGTGTCGTCAGCAAGACAGTTGGGCCAGAGGTAAACCAGCTTTGTGGTGCTCTTCGGAGGCTTAATCCGAGGCATCTCACCCCGCCGCTGCTCTGAGAAAGATGGAGCTCTACCAGTTTTGTTGGTGATTACTGAGGGTGGAACAGGTCCAGGGGCTGGCCCAGGAGAGGCCAGATCAACTTGCCTAAGCATCGTTGCTAGAATGGTAGCTACCACAGACTGGAGATGGGTTAGTGTTCTCATGATGATATCCCAATGCCGAGTCAGGGAGTCGATTCTGTCTTCCATATCGGGTGTGTATGTGTCTGACGAATCCCCGTTTCCAGAACCAACCATGGTCCATCCCGAAGGACGAGCTGAACTGAAAGATGACGGAAAGAACTCTTGATCATTATAAGAGCTTGATTCACGTTGAGCGGATTTGGAGTGATTCATAGATGAAAGCCGAGTTGACGTATTGTTGGCGGCAGGAAGTTGGACCACGAGGACCACGGCATACATTGGAGTTCGTCGTTGCTTAGGCTGGGGCTTCTTTTTCTTGGGCACAGATTCGTCGCTTGTTGTTGGAAAAGGGAAACCGGTATTTTCGTCCGCGTAGTCCTTTGTAGGTGAAACATTGATTTCAGGGTCATCGGTAAAGAGGTTGACAGGGAACAGGCGAGTTATGAGAACCTTTTTCTTCTCGCCCGGGCGCGAGGTGGAAGTGTGGTTGTGAGCTGAGGACATATTTGTAGGCGAGAAAGTTGTTGAGGAGAATGACTGGGAAAGCCGACTGGAACGCGCACTGGAACGCCCTATGGAGCTCCTTCCATCTCCAATGATGCTGCTAGAGTGCTCAGCAGGGCGCGACTCACCCGGGACAACATGGACTTTAGTCGAAGTTCCCTTATAGGACATTAATTCCGAGTTTCCAAAGATGCAGCTTGAGAAAGTCGCAAGCTCCTCGCGATATTCGCGGGAAGCCTTCTGCCCATCCGACTCAACGTGACTATCCCTACGCCCCTGAAGTGAAGCTCGGCGATCAAAAGCGCCCTGTCGAGGTGAAGGCTGGGGTCCTTCCGGCTGGATAACAAGAGGTCGTGATAGGCCACCAAGACTACTTTTCCTGGGTGAAGTTGGCGTCCGTCGAAACTCTGGAGGAATAGGTGGGCGCTCTGTAGGAGATACTGGAGGAGCGGGATGGCTGTCAAAGAGAAGTGATGCATTAGAAGGTCCCAAGGCATCCTGCATTATAATAACCCGAACATCGCGCACGTCCAAGTCGACATCACCGCTGTAATCGAAGGCGTTGGCTGTAGAGGTAGCAGGGGTTGTTGGAGTAGTTGATAGTGGAAATACTTGATCATTGCGATGCTGATATAAAGCATGAGCGTCTGGAAATAATAGTTGTCGAGTAACCATGTCCTCTTGAGCAGAGTCAAGTGAGGATACAGGCCTCGATGTCTTTGTAGTAGCCGGCGTGGGCGTGGCTGAAGGGCCGCCGGTGCCAAAGTGCAAAAGCCGGCCGAGCATCTCGGGAGGCGCACTCAGGGATTTGGGCAGCAGGTTGAATAAACAAGGGAGGCGGCCGTCGATATTAATCGCGACGGCGAGCCATAATCAAGGTGAGAGAAGCAGTATTTCGAGCTGGGCGTAATCGCATAGTCACCACTTCGTGTGGCATGTGAAAATGCAACAAACTTGCAGAGGTAAAGTTTGGGTTTACTCCAGTTTGAGCTTTAACTAACAAGTGATAGCTGATGAAGTAAGGAGGGCGCAAACTGAGATGGAGGGGTCAAAAGAGGCCGGAAGAAGCCCTTGAAGCTCAGAGGTCAAAGGACAAAGCAAAATACAAGTTGGAAGCTTTGTTTGCTTGTCTTCGCAAAAGTAAAAGAAGGTGGCGGTAGTCAGCGAGGTTAATTGTTGCTGTGGCGGGTGCTGGAGGGTGGCAATGATGGCCTGTGGGTGGCAGCAGCAGCAGTAGTAGTAGCGGTGATGGAGAAATATCAGACGAGCATGTACAGCCGATACTTGAAGAGAGAGAAGTGGTGGTTCCTTTTGGTTACTAGGGAATTAGTCGTGATGCGAAGAGACACGATACGATAGGGTACGAGACGCGAAATGCGGAGAGTAAGAGGGTGTTGTTGACTGTTCGGTTGGCTGGTGCGTTGTGAGGGGTTGATAGTTCGTGGGTGGAGGCAAACGATATGCGGTCTTTGAGGTGCGAGTGATCAACAGGAGAGATGGAGTCGACAGCTGCAGGTAGAAGATCGTACAGAGGGGTTCGAGCTGGTTTGAAAGGGAGGGATCCTATGGCAGCGGCAGCAATAGTGAGTTTGAGTTTGAAGGCGCTGTCATAGACGTCAATATAAATGAAGTGAAGGCAAAAGCTGGAGGTGATGAGTTCAATGAGTAGTAGTTGTTGTTGATCCAGATGCTCGGGACAAGGCAAGGTTAAAGGCGCCAACTCGGGGCGGGTGGCAGCCCAGTTTTGGGTGATTGAAGCTTCCGGCGGTACCGCGACTGTAGGTATTCCAGGCAGCTCGTTAGTGGCGGTTAAGGGTTGGCGCTGCACGAGGTACAAGAAGCCTAGTACCCTCTTAGCTCGGGGCCAAGATGGAGAATAGAGATGAGATGGGGAATAGGTGCTCTGTAGTTTAGTGGAGATTGCATGTGTATGGGTGGGTAATTTGAAGAGAAATCAAACAAGAGACGAAAATGTGGACTATTACCAACCTGGGCTATCACCTCGCTTGTCTGTACGTAAAGTGAAGCAAGGATATGATTCAGAGAGGAACAATATGTTCACAGTCGAGGAATGGTCGCATCTTGTTTCCCCAGAGTCTTAGATTAAACGGGCGCTGGGAGAGACTCTGATGCCGAATGACGAGACTCGATGCTAGACAACACCCTTTAACACCCCAGAGTGGCTGGAAGTGAACTGAAAGCCGGGTCACCGAGACGATCAACTTCGGTTCGAGTTAGGGCTGATTTCCTTTGAATTATCTCCGCAGAGCAGCGTACGCTGTTGCTGTAGAGTCGTTGAGCGAGAACTTAGGAACTTACGTGGAACCGAGCCGAGAATCCGTAACCCAGCAAATTAAGCTTCGTTCAACGCAGGTTCATCAACGGCGAGAATACTCGAAGCGGCGATGTTATGTAACAGGTTGGATCTCAAGTTTAATATCGACGGCGGCACTGCGGGTGGCTAAACACCTAATAATGGACCTTCGGTCTGGGCGATGCCATTCCACTGACAAAGGCTTTAAGATGATAGGCTGAGGTCAACGAGATGGCGGGCCTTGCTAAATAATTACCCGACCCTTTTTTTTTCTCTCTCTCTCTCGTTCTCGTTGCTGGCGGCTCTGCTCTTGGGCGTTTGTGGCTGCATGTAAAAGGCCAATTCAAATAGTTGAGTAAGACTTATAAAGCAGAAAGAAGAAAGGAGGGTCCGGACCCAAGGATGGAGTCGTTTGTGATTGTCGAGAATGGAGACGAACAGGACCTGAACCCGTTTCCTTCTTGTGCCTCTACAAGACCACGAATGACTTCAGAATAGGGTAGAAAGCAGCACATGTATGTGCAAACACAGGCGCCAGGTTATGCATCAAAACGTCCATTGATCCTTAAATCCCTGGCTCTCAAGTTGCGGTGAAAGCAACGATTGAATCGACAGTCGTCGGGCCCCGACAAGGGTCTTCCTGGTAGCCAAGGCCCCAAAGACTTGGAGTAGATACATACTACCTATGTGGTACCGATACCTCGCCCAAAGCAAAAGGCCAAGGCCTCAATTGTTTATCAGCAACGCAAGACATATGACAGAATGAAAACTCCGGGGTTCAAAGCATGGCAGGCAAGGTCAGGGCCTTTTGGTTTGAATACCATGGTGACGGTCATGATAGTGGAACTCTAGATGTGCTCTGACATGTCAATGGCTTGTGCTCGAGACTCGTCAACTCCTAGGCTGGGGTTCAGTGCGGTTTTGACGGAGCCGGGCTCATTATCGAACTCTCAGTGTTGTAGCCGCCAGTACAACGCCAGACTCACGATACTTGTTAACAACTTGACATCAAGCCCGAATACGCAGTAACTTGTGGCCAGTCCTCTTATCATCTGCAACAACAACTTCCACAATTCAGCCCAACTCTTGATACAGCGACCATCTCGCACGCTAGTGGTCATGGCAGAAGCTAGACATGCCGAGGCCAAGCACGGCTAAAGAACGCCATGGGTAACGGTGCCGCAGCCAATCCAACTCAACTCGACTCGCCCGTCCTCTGCCGTCTCGTGCTCTGTTTTGATGGCCTTGTACTTAAAGATAGAGCAGGTACTTGAGAGTAGCGAGTCGGTAAGCGAACAATTACGAGCTTTTGAATTCATGGACATGGATGATCGATAAGGCATCGCCTGTAAATTGCGCCTATCCATCGCAGCCCAACGGCACTGCTGTTGCATATGAAGGTACTGTATTCTGTATCAAACTATCGCAAACCCCTGGTTCTGGTCATCACAATGCCATCACCAACGCGCGCAGTTGCAAGCCGTCCGTTATCGGCTCGTAACCTAGACCTACCTTTGGCGTATGTTCTATTGGCCAAAGTAAACGTGCGCCGTACGCATGACGCTATTGTACATGCATCTTTACAAGTGTGTGGGTGTGTGCGCTGTACATACCTACTCTATCTACTGCTTGAATACAACAAAGTCGGCTCCGGAAGTAAATGCGAATTCTGTTTGTGGTGTGAAGGAAGAGACTGATCCAAAATTTCCCCTCGCCCACTCTCTTCAACCTAGGTAACGTGAGGAAGAAAAAGAAAAAGAAAAATTCTCCGGCCACCCCATCCCAAAAGCCTTCAATCTATACGTAATTACTCCGGAGTAGGATCATATCTCTTCAATGGACGAGTCGTGCGGTGTGCACTTTTTTGAGCTTGACTCGCAATGCCGGCTCCAACTCCGGCTTACCCTTTGGAGATCAACAAGACAGACATAGAAACCCCTTTCCTTTCCATGACATTGGATGACATTCCGCCAAGAGATATCGCCATGCCAGTCATCAATCCCAAAAGCCTGACATTGCTCTCGTAAATATGCACGGATATGTACTAACACAAATTCGCCTATTCTTTAGGTTGAGTCCAAGTCCCTGTTCAATTGGAAGAAATACTATCGGGATTTTGGGTCAAAGAGGATCCCCAATGACATTGGCATGGTCAACCCCTGATGCTTCATGATGCCAATGGCCCCTCGCTAATGTGATGCGATGCGATGCGAGGCGATGTGAGCTGAGGATGCCACGAGGTACCATAGCCGTGTCTTCGGGTTTTCGATCGATTCGAATGATCCATCCTCTCAACCGAGCAGACATAGACCATGATTGCTCCACGCTCATTTACGGATACTAATTATGTATCTAGTCTATCCACTGACTGGCCTAGGTATTCTCGGCTCAAGTCATCGTTCGGTTCAAAGATCATGGGCAGCCAAGGCAAAAAAGTCTAGCCCAGCAAAAGCAACGAACTAGACCAGACATTTTTAGTGTTTTGTCTGAGGCCTTGGCCCTAACGGCCGCTTGCACGTTTGTATCCCTAGAACAGAAGCCAGTTTACTGCCATTGGATGCTTACTATTCATGGGGTTGCATCGCCTTCGTCATCTCCCGCCACAAAATGCCCCGCGATAAGAAGCTTCAATTCGAGCGAGGCTCTTACAGTAGGTTGTGTCTTCCCCTCCATTGGTGATCTACAGGCACGCGAAAGAAGCCTGCGGTTGACGGCAGCGCCGTGGCGGGATGAGTCACGTTTCGCGCCATTATCCTCAACAATTCAATTCAACTTCATCTTGGCTTGCTTGTTATCAGTACTTCAAGACTGTCGTGTCGAGGCCATGTCGTAGCGGAGAGAGCGGCATTCACAAGTCTAGACTGTCGATCTTCATCCTGTGAGCGGGTCACTGCAACCGCATATCTGTTATTTTCCGTGGTGCCGGGAAAGATCACTCAATGTACTGTACATATACTCCGTCCTGGGTCTATTTGGTAATTGCCTTCTTGTCGGTGAAGAGGCATTTCTGTCCGATTTTCCGGCTACGTGCAGTCGTCCTGCAGATCAGTTGTTTGAATAGCCTCACGATATGATAATCAATATACATGAGTGACGATGGCAACAGCAATCCTCCGAAACGTCTCAGGATGAGCTACTAATAACACCGATGCCCTGTCCGAGCTATTCGTATGCGTCAATATTGTCGTCAATCTCTTTTCGGCTCCATTCTCCGTAGCTGTGGCTGCAGCTGTATGTCTTGAGGGTATGTACCTGGCTGCCTGGGTAGCAGGGAGATAGGTACAAGTATGTATGTTGATAAAAATGCAATTGCCGGTCTGGATATTCCAGCGGCTATCACAGTGGCTAACCTCAATATCAATAGCTGCATTCTTAGTTGGCAGACCATCATGGCTGATGTTTTATTAGTTGTCTCCCTTGAGGTTGCTTCGTCAACTCCCTGTCCAACTGCATAACTCTCCTTTACCACTGTCTTGCAATGACATATCGTTCTATCCAAGAATGCAGGCTCGAACTATTTTCCCTATATTATCATCCAAACTCTCTGTTTCTACTATGTCTCTCATACTGCCTATAGGTACCTAGCCTAGGTACCTGCTATGCAAAACATGGCGAACATGGCGTCCATCACGTGTAACTTAGAAACCTCCACCTCCACTCTTACAACTCCATCAACATCTCACCGCCCAGCGTTCGCTTCGGTAACATATGAGCTGCAGCAGAAAAAAGGGTCCTCACACAGCTGCCAGTTACTGTACTAACCGCCCTAACCCACAGCCCCAGTCTCCGCAAAAAAGACCCTTGACAACACCGGTATTTTGTCTCATCGCTACAATAGCAACCTAGTTATGGGGCATCCACTCATCTTGACGCTTAGGAGTCCCTTCAAGATCCTTGATACTTCTTCACTTCTGAGTCTTGGGCCTGTAGATGAAATGAGCCACCGTCATACAGAGCGCGTGGAGCGGTCGCATGAGCCTTTTCTCCATCCTTGCTATTGTTACAGGTCACATCTGGCGCCGAGGACCTTACCAACCAAAATCCCTGCAACGTCCTCCGGCTGCTTGGGAACTCAAGATTGCATTCGGATCATCGTCTCGTCTCGGATTTGCTAGGTCACTCGATCGGAGTATGATCAACATCAACTCCCCGCACCGAATTACAGCTGCAGTTGCAGCCAGGAGCTCAAAATTGTCAGATTGTGTCAGGCATGTCCTGGCAGACCGGTTCACATACAGAGACAGCTGTCTTTCCACCTCAGAATTGATCCTGGTCAGAGGTTGACCGTGTCTGATCACAAGGGACAGCTCGAGCAAGTCTTTGCCATTGAGAGCAGCATTATTAATGCTTTGTCGGCAAATACTACTCTTAGCATATCACAGAGTCACGCGGAGGTTACATAACACCTATTCGCTTACTCTGAGTCTCTTACACCTTTAACATTGTCAGTTCTTGTTCAACGTCTTTCATCATTGGCCTGGATCGACTAGCACGGGCGGGCCGTCCCTTGACCGTCTCACTGAAATGAGCAGCTGACTTGTGACAGCGCCTCTGCCAACAAGTCACTCAGCCTCTGATGAACACTGAAATACACAACTACAAAGTACAATATGGTGTAGGCAGGTATGTAACTTGGCTGCCTGCGCCAATGCAACGCCAACCCTCATTCACCGCGTCCCATGTTAACCACCATCATGGCCATCTTGGCTTTTGCATGCTAAGCTCGGATGATGGCTGGCCTCAGATCTGTTTATGTGTGGCTCATAAGCTATCCCCCATTTAGATTAGCACGTCATCAATTTTCAAGGGTCTAAAGCGAGTGGTGTGACTTGTGCATATGCCATCGTGAGGCTGACTGTAAAGCCTGTCCAGGGTTGTTGAATATGCATCACATCACATCACCTTAACCGCGAGATAGGTATGCTAGCATGGTCTTTGACTGGGCATAGTATGGTATTCATTCTATGATCTGGCCGATATGAGACTTGTTATGTCGCTTGAGGATTTGTTGTATTCCAGTTTATTATGGGATTGGATTGTAAACTCAACCCCGCTTAACTCACCATTCGTACAACCCCGTTATTTGAGGCATATGTTATAGCTTCGTCGATATTTTGCCCGGCATAACCCGCTAATTGATATATCACTCAGAAGCCCTTGCTCGCTAAGTCGAATCTGAACGCCACTACTACTGTACGGAATACACAGCGGCAAAAGGCCGCATCACAGTCACAGTTGGCCGCTCAGTCTCTTCAAGGATCTCCCCTTTCTCTTAGCGTGGGGGAAACAACAAAATCTTCTAGTGATAAACTTTTTGGTCAACACCTCACGAATTGGGTCCTCTCGGGCCCCTCCTGAACCCCTCAATCCCTCATCGTCGTCACATTTCTCCTCAGACTCGCCTGGGCCCAGGTGTCTATGAAAACAGTCGATCACTGAAGCTGCGCTGGCGCACAGCACCTCAGGCCATCACATAAGCCTCCACAAATCATCTGGCACTCTTGTTCGCCTCCTCGTGGTCCTCGACGTCTGGATGTGCTGTGATTGGCATCGATCGACGTTGTCTGAGACTGAGACTCCAGGGCGTTGTCAGACATGGTCACGGGGCTCGAGGCGAGAACCTCGGGTTGTAGGGTTGCTGAGTGAACCCCGTATCCGTGGAGACACTCCGTGATGATCTTTGCCTTGTCCGCAAAGCCATGAGCAGTTCTATTGTCAACGACGATGTGAGCAGAGGCGATAGATCTGCGCTGATCTAGGCGCCAGATATGCAGCTCGTGCACCGAGTTTATGCCAGGGATCTAAGTGTTTGTTAGCCTTGGCTTGGAAGTGAGCAAGCTGCCTGCTTCACCATTTGGATATCGTGCTTGACATCTTCGAGATTGACGCCCCTGGGTACGCTTTGCAGCAGAATGGCACCACTGTTCTTGACCAATGGTATAGCTGACAGGAGAATCATGAGCGAGATGAAGACTCCAACCGCTGGGTCGGCATAGTATCGTCCATCTCCCTTAAGCTGCCAGACAATAACCGCCGCGATGATGACGCTAATGTTGTTGATAGCATCTCCTAGAACGTGAACGAAGACTCCGAGCATACCTAAGTCTCTTCCTGGACTCTTAATGCCCACAGCCATGTGTTTGTGATCATGGTGATTGTTGTTCTATAAAGTTATAGTTAGTAATAGTAACTCCACAACATTTGTCAAGGTAATACTCGCGGGTATCAACCGTGTCTCGCTCTCACTAGCCGCTTCGTTGGTTGAGGACCCGGCAGCCTCCTCGTCTTGGTTGCAATGGCTGTGACTATGGTGGCCATGTTGATGGTCATGCTCTAAAGCTGTAAGTCAGAACTCGTAAATAATGGGACAGTGTTCGTGTTTTCTCACCATGGAGGAAAGATAGGACAAGAATATTGAGGACTAAGCCAACACAGCCGACTATCATGATCATGAAAGGGTCTTTTACGTCTGGCCATGTTAGTCTCATCTTGTTGTATTAGTATATGCGCCGAAGACTCACGAGTAACGTGGACAAATCGTTCGATAGCCTGCACTAGGATGCTAATTCCCAGCGCCAGAAGAAACACGCCGTTGAAAAAGGCCCCTAATATCGTTGCTCTTTGCCATCCATAAGTGTATTCTTGCGGTGCTGGTTCCGTACGCTCTTGCAGCTATTACAGTAAGCTACAAAGAAAGAACTTGGGGTATCGCATTGCAACAACTGACCACCAGCGCAACTAGTGCAACAACTATACCGATTAGATCGCTTAGCTGTTTCTCGTCAGATATACGTCGCAAATTGGATCTGTTGAGATCTACGTACGTAGTGAAAGGCATCGGCGATTAATGCAATGGAGCGAGTATAGAACCCGACTATATGTGGTCAATAGGCAGACCTCACGGTATGATACAACCAACCAGCCAGTTCAGCAGCAAAAAACGAGAATGATATGCATACTGTTGCTATCAATCGCTGCTTTCTTGAGATTTTCATCGTGGTTTTTGGAGTTTGGGGTTTGGTTGATACGTTGTATTGTGTCTGTATTGCTGCTCAGATCGTTCAATTCGACGACATCAGTTTGTATACGAAAGGTTCAAGTGGAAGAGAACAAGCTCAAATTTATACTGATTCTTTCTGACCTTATGGTGAATGAATATGTGATCTTTCACGACAGACCAACAGGGCATCCCGTCGGCTTGCACTCAAAAACACCTGCGATTTGCTGACAACAACCAAATACACAAGAGTCTCCAAGCAGGTTTGAACCATGTTCATGCATAGTTGCCGAAACCAATCCGTGAAGCGAGGCCAGAAATTAAAAAGTAGCTTATCAGGGTATTGGTACATGTCGCTATCCGTCATTCTGTTCCGGGACAATGATGGGGGAAGCGATAACTTGCCGAGCCGAAGACGGGTTACGAGCTTGTTTTGTTATGTTTCTAGTTACACGGCGGGATCTTGTGGTCAGTCAATCTGAAGAAACTATCTCGGCTGGGTGCGAGGTGGTAATGCTTCTGGTAGCCGTTTTGTGGGAGGGAATCAAGTGCTTGGTCATGGCAAACGGGGATAAAGACAAATATCAATATCTGACACCCCAGTTATCGTCTGATAATATAGGGTATGCCAATCTGTTCTCAGATCAAATAGCCTCATCACCACCTTCAAGAACTTACAGTGAGGCAGCATACTCTGATATCAAGAGCTATCCTTAGTTCAGCGTCACTTCATGGTAGCAAAAGGACTCTCCAATAACAATCGCATTATTTTCTCTATAAATTGACCAAACGCCATGCGTAGATGCCACCTCAATTGACAAATCACTTTCTCCTGGCAGGACGAGCATTCTTGAGCCTCTTCTTCTCCTTCTCCTGTCTCGCCTTGCGAATATCGTCCCTGCCCTTGAGTTCCTTCTTGTTTCCCATGCCATCGCGGAAACGGCCCACCCGCTTCTCTCTCGCTTCGTCGACACGCTTCTTGCGCACCTGGAAGTCGTCGCGGTACTTGTCTGCCTCCTTTGGTGCCTTCTCCTGCTTGTGCTTGTAGCGAACACCAGAAGGGATATGGGCAACATGGCTGGCACCGCCACCAGGACGCTCTGCCTCGCCAACGTGAGGAAGCTTTCCAAGGCGGTTAGCGCGCTTCCACTTGTCGAAACGGCCACTCTGGAAACTAGCTGCGATCTTGACACCGCTCTCGCCACGGACCATCTTTGCGCCCTTGGATCCGTCGTCGTCGTTCTCTCGTGACACATACTTCTTGGATTTCTTGTCCCAACGCATCTTGGAGCGAGTTGGCTCGCCGAAGCCCTTGGCGTTCTCATCGTTGGTGAGGTCCATGGTTACGCCACGAGCAGCTTCCACAAAGTTGGAAGAGTCCTGTCCACCAGATGACACGCCATAGCCGCGTTCCTCGGCGGCGTTGAATGTTCGAGGCGTGTACGACATGAAGACTTCTGAGTCTCGCCAGTCTGTCTGTCCCTTCTTCGAGTTGGTGTTGGATACTGTGACTTCCAAGTCGTCATCAGAGTCCTCAGGAGCCTCGTCGACATCCATCTCGTCCTCCTCTTCTTCGTCATCGTCAGAACCAGTGTTGGCCTCAGCGCCAGCTGGCACATCGTCATCAATACCATCGAACTCGTCTTGATCCTTCTTCTCAGTCTGCCTGCGTGGTGTAATTCTCTTGCGTAGTTGCTTCATTACCTCGGCGGCTTCGGTAGTTCCCTTATCACGGCGACCACCAATCTCAAAGATAGTCTCATGAGGCCTGAAACCACTGATTCTAGCCAACATATTGGCTCGTGCTTGTTCTGCTCCATCAACATCTTCTCCAAACAGGGGGTGAAGCTGTGTCCAACCATCACTTCCTACGAGTTCTTTCGAACGTTTCGCACTCTGGGTAGCCGCCGAATTTCTTGTCCTCAAGTAAAGCTTCTCTGCCTTGATAGCAACTCCTCGTAGCGCCGAGACATCCTCGTTTTCGTAAAGAGCCTTGTTGAACCATTCAACCTGACCCTCAACGGGGTCTCGTTTCAAAGCCCCGACAACCACGTCGTCAGCGAAAGATGGGTTCTTGGTGTCCTGACCCACAACAAGCTTCTTGCCTAGGAACAACTGAAGATCGAGAAGATAAGGTGCGTCTGTATCTCTTACAAGACTATAACTCCAACCTCGCTGACCTGCTCGAGCAGTACGACCAACTCGGTGAACAAAAACCTTGGGCTGAGGAGGAAAGTCAAAGTTGATGACATTGGCGAGAACTGGGATGTCGATACCACGTGCAGCAACATCAGTAACAACCAGGATATTTGTCTTGCCTCTGCGGAAATCTTCGACTTGGATTCTTCTTGCAGTTTGGTCGAGCGATCCGTAGACGTAAGAAACCGCAAAGCCGGCGTAAATCAATAAGTTGGCCAGGTACTCGACGTGATGCTTGGTGGCTGTAAAGATGATGGTGGAATGTTCTGTCGGCTTACCACCAGGGCCATCCGCACCTCGTTTCCTCTTTTTGGACCCCTTTTCAGAGTCCTCCTGTGCCGTATCTGGGGATCCGACTGGCATCTTGATCACATCATGAAGAATATGCAACAGGGAGCCTTCCTTTTCAGCACCCTTGACGGAGAAGAAAGCACTCTCCAAATCGGGGGAGACCTTGGTCTCAGCATCAAGACGCACAAGACTTGGGTCCTGCAGACCAGCGCGAGCAAACTCAACCAAAGAGGCAGGAAGCGTCGCAGAGAAGAGCAGACTCTGTCTTGAAGGGGGCAGCGCATGAAGAATCTCGGTCAACTGTGCCGCAAAACCCATCTCGAACAAACGATCGGCTTCATCAAAAACAACGTATTTGATAGAAGACAAATCTAGAGACATCTCTACCTTCAAATGAAGAAATCGACCTGGTGTCGCAATCACAATATCGGGGTTGGCGGCCATAGATCCGAACTGCTCCTCCAGACTGTCACCACCAACAAGCAAGACACACTTCAAGTCTGTTCCTCTGCTGAACTCTTTCACAACCTTCAACGTTTGAATCGCAAGTTCTCGAGAAGGCGAAAGAATAAGCGCTCGTGTTCCGAACCTGGCGCTGTGGGCGCGCAACCGCTCGATCATGGGAATAACGAAGGCGGCAGTCTTTCCTGAACCTGTCCTAGCCATGCCCACCAAGTCTTTTCTATCGAGAATCAAAGGAATGGCCTTTCGCTGAATCGGGGTTGGAACCGAGAATCCCTTTCGTGTGATGGCTTTCAGGAGGTTGCTGTTCAGGCCTGGAGCATGTTAGTATCGATTACTCACTCCAACCATCGCCTTCCTTACCCATTGCCTGAAAGCCTCCGCCCTTCTTCACTGTTCTTCCCTTTAAATTAGAGGCTTTTCGGAAAGAGGCAGCCTGCTGTAGCGCAATGAAAGCCTCATCATTGTCGTCATTGCCAGGCTCTGGGCCATTCAAGAGGCCATCGAAGTCGAAGTCCGCGTCGCCATTGTTACCACCATTCTCATTGTCGCCGTCGCCGGGATATAGAGATCCGAAGATATCAATCTCCCCGTCCGAAGGAGTTGGTGAGACGCCGCGTGCTGGCATTGTAACGCGCCGTTAGTATTAACAATATGTTGGTGTAGGTATATATGTAGTAGAGTCGAAAATAGTATACAACAGACTCAGTAGCCAATAATTTTTTTCGTTATCTTATCTTATCTGGTGGGGTAGTGAAGTGGACCCTTTGTTGAATGTTCTGCCTACCTCGTACCTCCTACTACATTTCTCCAACCAGCTCATCATCTCAACTCTATTGAAATCATCTAATTGCCTTATCCATCATGGCCAGCAAAGACTCGAAAGAAGATAAGGATGCGCTTGATGCTCTCGAGCTCGAAGCCAAGGAGTTTGACAAGGTTAGTGGTTTGCGACAGCTATATCAGTCATCATGACTTCAGCTAACCTTCTCTCTAGGATGCTGAGATTGACCGTATTTTGAAGGCGTTTCGCCTTGATGCGTATGTGAAAATCCCTTCAATTATTGAGTTTTGGATCTAATCATGCTATAGTTACGCTGTCCTTGATCTTCAGCCTGGTGTTCCCGATTCAGACATCAAGATCACTTACCGCAAGAAATCGCTACTTATCCATCCCGATAAAACAAAGAACCCACTGGCACCAGATGCCTTCGACCGGCTAAAGAAGGCTCAAACAGAACTCATGGATGAGAAGCATCGTGCACGATTAGATGAAGCCATCGCAGACGCGCGCATGCTCCTCATACGCGAAAACAAATGGACGGTTGACAGCGAAGAGCTCAAGACGGAAGAGTTCCGAAAGATGTGGCGCGCAAAGGCGAGAGACGTTCTCATCGACAACGAACACCGTCGGCGCCGCCAGATGAAAGCCCAGCTTCAAGAAGAAGGCCGCGAACAGCGACGTACCGACGCCGAGGTGGAAGAGCGTAAGCGCAAGCGACAGCATGAACAGGACTGGGAGGCCACCCGGGATGAACGGATCAGCAGCTGGCGACAGTTCCAGAAGGGGCAGGGTGGTGAGAAGAAAAAGAAGAAGAAGCTCAAGCCTATCGGCTAAGGGCCCTGTTATTTCGCGATGGGGTTTACTTGGAAGACAGCACGAAGGGACGCGGCTACACTACACACGATGTTGCGCTGGTATGTGAGTTAATTAATGACGATAAACGGTTTGGACTCTAATCAAGTCAGACAAGGTGCCTCCAAAGGTCCATCCCTCGCTCGACTCGGAAACGACGGTTTCCACCAGGTAAGTCCATTCTGAACGTGACAGTGATGTGTTGCCACCAATGTGACCCGCATGCTTTTTATTCGTAGGATCATTCATATAGCATACACCATCAAGTGACCTAAACTACAATTCGATGAGGAGAGTGGCCTCGTTGGAGCTTCCTAGCCCCCCTTTCTATACTACAGGATTGGTATACAACAGATCTGGCGCAGTGGCAGATCTACACGAGTAGTTGGGCTATCGTAACCCTCCACCGACGCCATACAAATAATAGAACCTTTTGAACACCAACAAATGCGCTTCTCCCATTCTAATTTTAATAGCCCCCTCAATATATGATACATATCATCATCAGTTGGAAGTTATTTATTTCTTATCCTTATCATCAGACTTCTTGCTGGAGTTATCATTTTCATTTGCATCTTCGTTCGCCTTTTGGTGAGCGGGGTTGTTGGTGAGTGTATGCCAGATCGATTTGAGGAAGCCCTCGTTCTTGTGCGATTCAGGGTCGTTAGGATCCCTTCAACGGTCAGTATCGACTGCTCGAGCTATGTAAGACGCAGTGCCTTACCTGGAAGAACCGACGCCCATGACACGCTTGGCGGTCTTATCACCCATTTCATCGGCAAGCAACTCAACAATGGTTCGTTGGTTGGCACTCAAGTACTTTGGCATAGTGACCCGGTACTCAACTCTGAGATCACCGTTAACAGGGCGTCGCTGAGAGCCGAGGCGCTTCATTCCCATGCCAGGCAGGGTGATCTTGTCACCAGTGTTGGTGCCAGTTGCAACCTTGACATTGACGGTTCCATCCAGAGTAGGAATCTCCGCATGTCCACCGAGCAAGGCAGTTGTAAGAGGGATATTGGCTGTGTAAAGAATATTGGAGCCGTCTCGTCTGAATTTGGGATCCTTGGCAACTCGCACAAACACGTATAGATCTCCGTTTTGGCTGCGAGCGTTGGGTTCGGAAGATCGGCCGGTAGCGGGGGCATCACCAGCACCGTCAACTCGGAGACGCATGCCATCCTCAATACCGGCAGGAATCTCCACATTGATTGTCTTTCTCTCCCTCACAACGCCATTTCCTGAGCATGGCCTGCACTCAGATCCCTTGGGAATAACTGTACCGGTGCCTTCACAAGTTCCGCAAGTAGAGGCCATTTGGAAGCCACCCTGCATAAAGTGTACTCGAGTTCCAGACCCATCGCAAGCACTGCAGGCACTTCTTGATGTGCCGGCCTTCAGGCCGTTGCCCTTACATGTTCCACAGGTGCTGAGTGGTGTGATCGAAATCGTCTTGCTCGTACCCTTCGCTGCCTCCATGAAAGTGATACTGGCCTGAACCTCGATGTTGTCGCCAACCAAAATCTCTTGCTGGTAGGCCTGCTGTCGTCCGCGGCGGCCGAAGCCTTGTTGTCCGGTAAACGCTGAAAAGATATCTTCAAAGTTGACGCCGGCACCGAAGCCACCCTGTCCGCCGAAACCTCCGAAACCTCCTTGTCCACCAAATCCACCGAAGCCAGAGAATGGATGACCTCCACCGAAACCACCAGCGCCTCCGGGAGCACCTCCTCCACTAGGATCAAAGCCAGCGGCACCGAATTGATCATACTGCTCGCGCTTCTTGGGGTCGGATAGAATCTCGTAGGCGGACTGAATATCGGCGAACTTGTCCTTGGCTTGGGGATCCTTATTCGTATCGGGATGGAACTTCTTTGCTAAGCCATAGTAGGCTTTCTTAATCTCTCCGGCGGTTGCGCTCTTGCCGACACCAAGAGCTTGATATGGATCTTTCTGCTGGACGGCATTTGTAGCATGAAACAGCTATCACATATCAGAAATTTCAAGTTTTTATCAATGGTACTGGGCTACTCACCCGCTTCGCTGAAGGGCCTCGAGCCCTCTTCCTTAAAGATGATCGGTCTTGAGAACCGACCCGCCATGCCGCAGTATGAAGCTGGGCACCTTTCCTTAAACACTGAATTCTAGGTGCATTTTGCGCCAGGGCGCGCGTGGGAGCAGCGGCCTTTGATATCAAGCTAGGATTCATCTTGAACTGCAAGAATTCATCTGATTCTAAAAAATACAAATAAATGCAAGCAAAGGTGGAACGAGGGAAGAGGGAAGCGTCACGGGCTACTAACGGAATAGCTTGTGCTTCTCTTTTTTTCGAGACCTATCTCGAACTTTTCCACGGACAAGCCTCAGGCATCCAGCTTCGTCATAACGGCCGGCTTCGGCTGCGCTTTAGATGAAAGCTTATTGGTCAAGATTTTAATTCCAGGAACAGGACGGCCAACATAAAAGCTTTCAAATAATTGATTGAGTGTGTCTAGAAAGAGAAATAAGAGATTGTCAGGCTGTGATTGCCAGAGTTGAACTTGTAAGTAAATAGATATCCATATGCTTGCGATATTGACAGTAATCACCAACGAAGTCGCATGAAGATCGGTTTCTCAAAGGTTGTCTTATGCCGAAACTAGCCCGACTACCGAATACTCACAAATATCCTCATGAGAAGCCGAGAACAGGCTATAAATTGCCGTGCTTCTTGATAAAAACGTGGACGATGAGTCAGCTAGCTCAGACCTCGTTTTCATTGTATAAATTGACTTTGAATCATGCTAGTCCTTGTTGCATGAGCGAGCAGACGGCGCTTATCCTGCGCCAGGATCATCAGGCCTGCCGCCTGTCATGATAACTGTCCCAGCAACGCCAACAGTAATTTTAAAATCTCCGAGTGGAGAAATGAACAAAGAAAACATGTAAGAATAATAATATGATAGGTTTTTTCTTCTCTTAGTTCGCATCGCTTTGGACTCTGAAGTTTGTAGGCATAATTATCATAAGAACTGTCTTACCTAAACTTATGTCTGACTTCAGGTAAGACTTAACAGATATTAGCCCCATAGGCTTTACTAAGTTTACCTAAATAGAGGTATCTACTCCTGAAGTCTTGAAAGAATGCCTCTAAAAGAATTTAAAACTGCTCATTTCCTGCTCAAAAGGGTATACCTATGTAATTTGAATCCGCGCAAGACTTTCAAGTCTATGTCGTGAGTGCCCGTATGACCAATGCAAACTATGAAGCAACCAGTGCTATAACGCTTCCATATAAACGCCACTAACTCCAAACCACCATCCCATGCGTAAAACCATGGTACCTATGTAAGCGACCCTTATTTTTTGAAATTCGAAGTTTTGCCGCTCCCGTACGATTTGGAGATGCGACTAGGATCGTGACGAATCTTGTAAATAAAGTCGACTATCACGTCGTTCTCTTGCACGCCCATGCCATTAAAATGTTTGCGCACTGCGAGGGCGAGCTGGTCTTTGCTCTGGCGACGAGCTTGTCGGCGACGAACCATGGTGGGAGAGTGGATGCCAATGCCATTTGGCTGCGACAAGATCCATTGACAGTAAGGGTTCGAGAAAGAGCTCGGGGTATTCAGACGATGCTCTCGACGGTAGGCATGGAGGACGTCTCGATCGAAGGAGGCCCAGTGTAGCTGTAAGAGAGCGAGTTAGCATGGCGTTGCAGAGGTAAAGTGATCAAGATCCAGTCAGCGCTTCGCAATGTGGTTCGACAAATCATCAAGGCATCGACCTGAATCTAGAGGCAGAGAGATCCAAGACGACAGAAGAAAGAAGGTGCTCGAGACAGTTTTGTGCCCCAAGAATCCTCTGGTCATCGTAGCATGCTCTCGAAGTGTCGAATATTTCTCGTGCGCGACCGGAGGGCGGAAGGGGTTGACCAACACTAGGGGGAGAAGGCTCAGCAGGCGGCTGAGGAGGAGCGACAGCGGTAGCATTTTGGACTTCTCGAAGATGAGAGTGATTTTGTTGACTGGCATTTCGACGCATTTTTGTCGTGGAATGGCCATTCCCACCCTTTTCCTTGGAGCTGGGGGCGTCTGCCTTGTCGTCGTGATTGCGGGAGGATTTTGCGGGAGGCATGATGGGCTGTTTGAAAAGTGCGTTTGGTTCAGAAAGCTAAAAAGTCGTCGCGAGAGGTGAGGGGACAAGCCGCAGAATTTCGAAATTCAGTCACATAATAGAGTGGGAGGTGAGAGGAGTGGTGGAGGAGGAGCAGGAGCTCGTGACCACAGTAGATTATTTTTGTGACGTATGGGCCTACTAGTAGCCAGCAAAAAAAAGGGCAACCGGAGGACCCCTAAACTAAAGAACTCAGTCAACCATCCAAGGCGTGTCAGGAAATAATCGGCACGCAAAGAGGCTGTTGACATAAACAGTCAAGCATTTAGGCCCTAAGAGCTCAGGTAAATTATCCTAATCTTTATGACAGCCTTACCTAATTCTTACCTTAATGTCGATTTCTTTTTACACTCACCTGCGATCCTCAAGACAATCCGCGGGCTATTAGCACATTGCAAGAATTTAATTTTCATATTAGATAACTTGCAATAAAATTTTCATTCTGAAATTTTTACACGAAGGAATGGACCTATTATGACCTCTGTGTACAGGCACGCATACACGAGCTCAAGGATCCGGGCCGGTGGTTGGCAAACGCCTTCTCCTCACGCCTCAAACGTCGATCGTCCCTTTTCCGGGCTGGTCATTCGTTATGAGGCGCGCTGCCAGTTAGGATATGGAATCGTTCGATCTACTAATCGCTGAAAGTGGGTGGAACTTGGAACAGGAACAGATTGAGTGCATGCGACCTCAAGACGAGCAAGAGGATGAAGGAGGAAAAAGGTTTTAGAGTTACGGAAATGATCAATTAGGAAACCTTCTGGATGTAATGTAGATCATTGATTTGCCTTTCTGTCTTTACTTTTATGTACTGTACTCGTTAGTACTCGTGAGTGCATAGCCTCCCCAAACTCCTCTTTGAAATATTGATAGGTAGCTGGAAATAGGGTCATACTGAAAGTCATGCGTAGACTTTCATGTTCACAAATAACTTTTAAGGTTCCCATTAACTGAGAATTAAACTCTTAGCATACCTACCTACCCTACCTAGGTTGCCAGGCGTTTGAAGACTGCGTTACAAGACCGATACCGGCTAGGCCCCTCATGCTCTTATCGACTGATAGTGTGCCCACCTTGAGCATAGAGAATCATCGTTCATGTTTCAACCGTTAAAGATCCAAGTTCTACGGAGAATCCCCGAAGTATTGAAATCTCCTAAACAGCGCATTCTAAGTCCGGGAGCCCAACATCGAGCATGATCGAAGCGGTGTTACATGCCATTACCTCCAAAGTCTGTCACCAGACTCCACGAGTATCGTCCCGTCCCTCCATGTGGGACTCGTCTAAACTACCTCCTAAAGTTAAGACCCCCACGTACGTTGTAAAGCTTGACTGCCAGTGAGTGCGTCAATCAATCAATCACTCGTCATTAGTACCTCGCAAAGCGCGGCATCGTCTTAGCCTACGATCGCCTTGGGGCCGGAGATCTAGAAAGCCCCATCTCTCCACTTGTGATCCGCCGGCATGAAATAGACAGATAGAATAGGTACAACAACTACCGATTCACACTGTTAGCACGCAGGGGTTTCAAATTATGTAAATAAGAGTGTCACTCCTACTATTGTAGCAAGTCTTGAATTGCGAGAGGTTTTGCTCTGTTTTTAATCGCGACCTGACAATTGATATCTCATCCTCTGCTTTTGGGTTATGATGTGAGATTATAAAGTTGCGATCCTATGGTCCTCGATTTCCATATCTGGCTCACCGAACGTGCTCCTCAGACCCAGCACCTGCAGTCGAGAGGATAAAAGGCTACTGTAGCTTGCCAGAAGGATCACCGAAGCTGGGATCTCGGTCCAGGGCCGGGATACGTCGTACTCCGTTGTTTATACCCTTATTGGCCAATGGTCTTGTCATGATCACAACCTCACGAGGAGCAAATGACAGGCTCGTTAGGAATGACAGTTAGCAGATGAGTATGTGCTACCAGTTCATACGTAGGATAAGATATCATATCTCGTGGGGCAACATGGGTTATCCCTCTTGTCGGAACTCTCTTTGTAAAAGAAATTCGTGACACCATGTGTACATTCTCCAACCAGGCTGTTTAGAGGTAGTCCATCTCTATGTGTAGGGATATTCCCCGGATTCCAACGTAGCCTGCGTGTTATATATCTCCTCCGCAATCCATTACGTTGATATTGAGATTTTCATGAGTGAATAGAACTTGATTTCTGCACATACCACGACCAATAAAGAGTCCTTAAGATAAGGCCCTAGAAATTGAGCAAGGAGACGACATCCATGACCACTCGTACTGGGATGGACCTGCATACCTGCAATATTTGCAGGTGGCAGATGTATCAGCCGCTGTGGAGAAAACCTGGGGGTTGCTTTTAATCAGGCGACCTGTTAGCGCTCAGAAAGCTGACGAGTCTCGAAGCTGTCTTTGCTCTGCGAAACCGTTCTAACGGCTTCAAAGGTGTCGATGGGTGTTCTGTTAGGGTTTACAAAGATGGCAGCTACAGTATTAACCAGATTCCCAAAAGCCAAACCGAACAGCCTTTCAATTCTAAAATAACGCACTAGCTGATGCTGTTTGCTGGTCAAAAACAACCACTGAACTTTTGTAAAGGAACAGTCTATTAGATCGTGGAATAAAACCACAGCCTCATAGCCTACATTACCACGCTCCAAAGGCAGCTACCAAGAGGCATTATAGGGAACAGGAAACAGTGCTTCAGTTCATCTGAAGATGTGTATGATGTGTTGTTGACAAATTTTGTAGGAACAGTTTGCAATATAAATAGGTTTAGTCCTCGCAATTCTACTGTTCGATGTAAAAAGGATTCACAACCCCTATCTCAAGAAACAGCCAGCCACCTGTGATTGAGACATAACCAAGACTTCATCAACGTTATTTCTCGGTTGTCGGGTATCAAAAGCAAAGAGACAATACACGCAGGTGCATCATTGCCAGACACAACAGTTAAATCGTGTTGCAGATCAATGATCGGCAACCCTCAAGATAGAGATGGGGGAGAAGGATAAACTGGTTGGTAAATGTTTTTGTTGCTGCTTTTATCCAGCAGCTCACGCGACCAAGAATCAGATTGCCGATGCCTCGCAATTAGAGTACATATCAGCTCGGCTCGAGGTTTAAAAAATTACGTACGGAGTATTGCTACCTCCCATCAGATACGCGTCCTCCACCCCGATAGTCCGGGATGATTAGTTAATTAGAACGCACTGCTCATGTTACCAGTGACGAGCCGATGACAAACGAAAGCGAACCTAATTGAAGCGGCCCGCTAGCTAGCATCATCGGATCACGCAAAGGCCGGTGTACTATAATAATGCCAGCGTGACAGCGCGAGTCTGCGGTGGTCCGTGACATGTTGGCTCTCACCATGCCCATCTCGACTTCGGGGCGAGTGGTCCGAGGAATTGTGAGGCGTCATTCATCATACAAGATTATTGGACGCAGCAAGAGAAAGGCCAGAATGCGCTTGTTCCAGATTAGGCCAACATTTCTGGGTACTGTGACCGTTAAAGAAGACCTGTCTACCTCCTGAAATGTGAAGTTAGTCCGTGAAATGTCTCAGATAATCTAACCAACAAGACCTTGAGCCCTACAGATTGTTACTCAATCAAAGTGAACAAAGTCACATTTACTGGTGCCTCTGTCATGTCGCACCCGTTTTCAGCTCTCGGTGAGCTGCCAAGATGCCAAGTCTAAGTGCTCACCTAAATAAATCATCAGTGAAGAGAATGGATCATGGATGCCCCGTCAATGTGCGAACAGACGTTGTCACATCGACAAAGCGCGACATCCCTGCGAACCCTTCTTCCCCGAAGCAAGGGTCCTAATATCCTGGTGTATATTGTTGATTCGGTTCTTTTCTTGGTATTCTTTAGCATGTCTGTACTGCATGAGCGCAGAACTTAGAGAATCCTCCAACTGATAGTCAATTTTCTTGCGAATATATTCTTAATCAGCACAAGTCATCGGCAAGTCGGACATCAAAAGATGTGAATGAGGCTGCGCTAATAGTTTGTGCAGGGATATGGAGGTTGCATGTGGAGAAGCGCTTTACCGAGAAGGCAAAGACATGGTACGAAAAGGGTTCAGGCTCATTTAGGATGGTGATTGTGGATTGGATACTGAGAGACCCTTGTAACTGAGTGTGATGGTGTTGTTGGATTTGGATTCACTCCAATTTGATAGACTCGGAGGCTCCATTTTTTGAAGTACTAAGGTAATGACCCCCCACCTACCCCAGACGGGCCAGACCCCAAGCTGTCTTTCTTCAGTCCATCCCACGCTTTTGCTCTTACGAATGAAGCTTTTGGTAAAGAAAGTGACTTGAGTACCTTTTACTTGCTTCTTTTGGTATTCGAGACTATTCGATATCTTGAGTATTGCGTAGCTTTGCGTTACGTTGCTTTGCTTTTGCTGTGCGTGCCTGAACTACCTACCTATCTATTACTGTTTCTTATTTGTGGTTGCAAGCCCGTTTCATCTCTGTTCCTGATTATCTCAGCCGGGAAAAGTCACTCACCTTTCTCGCTGTGTCTTTTCGAGTAACTCTCATTTTATTGTTCCGTCTTCCGTTTCTCTTCTCTCCTCATTATCATTCGGCTTCCAACATCCCATTGTCACACTTGTGTTGCATTCGTTGCACGTCTACACACTTCGCCTTCAAGGTAAATATATAACTCTCCTTGCCTCACTCGTCCTTCTCGTCGCGTCCCGTCTTTCCCTCTGCATGATCTTTACCCTTGACCAGCGCCACTTGAACAGCAAGGACCACATTTGGGCACATCTACCTGTACACCGAAATCACCATGTGCTGCGAATCGGATCATTGGGCATTTGCTATGAGGATATCCTCTACCACTGGTTAGATCATCTTCAATTTTGGGTCCAAACCCTTGATCTCCGTCCCTACCGTATCGTTCGACTTTACTCTGCCTGCCGGACAACAAGGGATTATACTTTCTCAAAACACTCTTTCAAGGATGATCCTGGGATTTTGTCTCTCATCGGTCAAGATTTCCGCATATTTGCGGAACGTTACACATTGATAATCGGCGACCTCGAATACTCTATTATGCATACAGACGAACGGCCTAGCGCTGGAATGAATATACAAAAAGGAAGAAGCCTCACCCGACGCCGTAATGACGCCTCGGCAGCAATCGTATCTAAATCTTATTCCCTCCGCATCATGAGATTTAACGGCCTACAATACGACAACTCACAATGCTTAATGGCCAATTCAAGATGGCCTTTTTGGCATCAATCATCCTGTCTCCATTCATCGTCCCACATCCCGGTCTCCCGTCTTTCCTTGATCCACTGGGCCTCATGGCATCCATATTAACCGCAAAAACACGCGACACTAATTGTATTGTACTTCGTGGCTAACATTAAGAAGCCAGTTCAGACCCAATTTGTCTCCATCAGCTTGGCTTTCAAAGTCAAATATCAGTTCTAATCGCGTGCCAAACTCTTGTCATTCGCGACTCTTGGCCGTCAGCATCTCACGCCAGCTCAACTACATATATTCATCGATTTCCCCCTTCGGTCATGTGTTGGGTGCAGCGTCCTATCAAACCGTAGGGGTCTTAAGGAAGCGATTATACCTTTTAATTCCGCCCAGTCCCACCCTCTCGCGAATCCTGGCCATCACGACCCCGCTATCTTCGGTGACAGACGTACTTCCACGCTTTGCGACTATAGCGATTACCAACCGTCATCCTCAAGCCTTGGCCTACCATTGCCTGGCTGGTGGATTCCTAGCCTGTCGCCTCGATCCACGGCTCGATTTGTCTGAGTCTTTTTCTCAACACATAAATCGCTTCGATTTCGCTTCATAGGCCTCATATTCTAACATCGGGTATGGCCTCCGTCATAACGAATAACGTGAAACCAACCCTCCCAATATCACCGGTCAGCTCCGGCGCAATGGGTGCTCAAAATATATCGCCTCGCGACACTTCGGATCCTTCAGGGCGCGGCCGACGAAGAAGTCGCTCGCCCGCAAACAACGGCGCAGAACAAGATATAAAAGTCGAGAGAAACCAGGATGGGCCAAATGGCGCATCATCCAACTCGGACGGCCCAGGCCCTGCCAGGAAACGAAGACGTAGTCGAAAGGGCTTGGATAAGAGGTTTGAATGCAGCGCTGAAGGCTGTGGAAAGAGTTACTCAAGAGCGGAACATCTGTGTGTCTTGAATCTGTGTGGCTCAGGAACCCGTGCTAACATGTAACAGATATCGACATCAATTAAACCACAACTCCAAGCAGACCTACCACTGCACTTTTCCCAACTGCACACGGACTTTCGTGAGAGGAGATCTTCTCAAAAGACATATGGACCGACATGCTGCGAAAGGCTCGCAACTAAACCAAAGAGATTCTATAATGGCACAATCTATAGCTCCAGGTCAAGCAAGCCACCAAACTCAGCCTCCTAGTTTCAGTCGCAATAATTCTATCGATTACTCAAAGCCTCAACAAACAAATATGCCCTACCAAGCATCTCAGGTTCCAACTCCGCACCCTTACTCTCCCATGGCCAGTACTCCCACAGGGATGTATCCAAATGGAACTATGTCCAATGGCATGGATAGTTACATGTCACCAACCCAGGGCTTTGATAATCGCACGCCCCAACTAAGCCAGCCACAGTCACCGTCCATGTCACAGAGGCCGTCTATATCGGCCGGCAATTCTCAGTTCAACATGATGTCTCCTATTGCGAATCAGCAAGGCTTCCCAAACCAGCAGAATATATCGCAAACCAATTTTGTCCCCCAGCAGAATGTTATGCCTATGAACTTACCTCCGGCTCAGTACTCCAATGGACAACATTCTGCTGTTGTTACTTCGGCAGAATATTCAGAACCAGGAACTACCCAGCCCAGCGAAATGATGATGTTGGATCAGATGGCTATGCCCGTGACTGTCCCTGTCTTCGGAGAGGGAGCCGATATGAACAAGTCACCCTACGTTGGAATGCCGGAGGACTTTATGGCTTATCTTTTTAATTCTCCCAGTCAAGCCATGACTCCAGTGATGGGCCCCAACTACACAAAGTAAGTGGTTATTGAAATCTGTGAGAACTTATGCTAACATGGATCCAGTTATGCAGAATTGCAACAAAACCAGTTCAATATGGCTCTTGCAGGTGCTGATAGTAACTCACTTGGATATTTTCCGAGTGCTCCCCAGCAGGTAATGGCTGTCAACAACCTTCTTGATCAGCAGGTCCCGGAAGCTACGATATCCGAGGAAAAGAGCCAAGAGCTATTCGACTTTATCAAAGAACGTTTCCATGAAAACAAGCATGCCCCACCTCATCATCAATGGGCTGACCTGATTGAGGGCGATCGATCAAACGGCGAGCATATGTTAAGTAAGAGGATGATGCAGGCTTTTATCGGCTCATACTGGTATCATTTCAGTGATCAGATGCCTATTCTTCACAAGCCTACATTTTCGCCCGACAAGACACCCAACCTCTTACTTCTCGCGATGATGGCCATCGGAGGAGCCTGTCTTGACCGGACATATGGGCAAAAGGTGACGAAAGCAAGTGCCCAGCTCTCGAACTTCCTTGCCTGGCATCTCCGTTGGGATATCTTCATGGATGTCAGCTTCCGGCCACCTGCCAAACTGTGGATTTTTCAGTCATTGATTTTGCTTGAACTATACGAGAAGATGTTTGCAACCAGAGAGCTGCACGAACGGGCTCATATTCATCATGCGACCACTATAACCCTCATGCGAAGAGGACGGTCCCTCATCGGCAAATCTGCATTAGACTCTCCACCGAACCCCCGGGATGGATCTAATGGGTCTAGACAGTCCTCCACGTCCAGTTCAACCGGAACAGCTGATAAATGGTGGGAGCATTGGGTCACGAATGAGGCGACTAGGCGTGCAGCGTTTGCGGCTTTCATTGTCGACTCAATTCATGCCACTATGTTTGGTCACTCGGCAGTCATGGTGGCTCACGAAATGCGCCTGCCGCTTCCTTGTGATGAATCTATGTGGCGAGCCGGAAGCAGTTCTGAAGTTTGGAGGATTGAATCAAACTTGATGTCGAATGGGATCAAACCAACATCATTCTTGGAGGGTCTCAAACGAACACTGAGCGGTCAAGATGTTCACACGACTTCATTCGGTAGAACGGTTCTCATGACAGGTCTCTTGAGCGTCTCATGGCACATGCACCAGCGAGATCTTCAGGTCAACGTCCTGGGTGGTGGTATCATTCAGGCGTTGGGTGGTCGTGACCGATGGCGAGCTACTCTCACTCGAGCGTATGACACTTGGAAGGCAGATTTCGATAAGCATCTTGAACGAAGCGAAGCAGCCGACCCGTACCGAGATGATGCTACCAAAAGACAAGAATTCAATGTCGTGTTCGAGAGTCGTACAGTTTTGCATCACTTGGCACACATGGCTATGCATGCTGATATCGTGGATTGCCAGATGTTTGCTCGAGCAAAGCGCCTGCTTGGTCGAACGATTGGACCTCAGGAGTTTAATAGTGCTCAGAGACGAATCAGAGACCACTGGGCTCACTCAGCTAGGGCGAGAGATGCCGCCTTCTATGCTATCAAATTCCTCTGCTCGGTCCTGGCTCCCGATCAGGTATCTGCAGCGCACGCGGGTGGTTATCATCTTGATGAGCCCTACGACGCCCGCGATGATGTTCTCTTGAACCGACCATGGGTCATGTACTTTGCAGCTCTAGTTGTTTGGAGTTACGGATACGCATTGGAGGGAGCCTGCCCGAACATCCCGCTGCCCACCACGAAGCAAGAGAAGTTACAGCACATGAGAAACTACTTCATCAAGTTCGGGGGCATCGATAGTCCCGCTGCATTACAAGGCAGGTCTGGGGTTAATGCCAACACAGCTCTTCTTATGGTCCTCAAGGATACTTTTCAGGTATGTCATTTCAAAACATGGTATGTCAGACAGCATCTAACAAATTCCAGACGACACGCTGGGAATTGCTCCACGAAGGATCAGCCCTCCTAAGCAACTGCATTATCCTCAATCAAGACGGAACGATCGATTAAAATAGCGATATCCAGTTCAGTTCCAAGCAGATGTGAAAATGTTTGAAGGTGGCATGAATTGTTCGAGTTGTGTTGACCAGAGGCATTTGAGTGATATATCTTCACGAGCTAAGTGATGGGAACAGTAAATACGGATAAAATGGAACAGGCGCATGGAATCAAGAGAGATCACAATGGTATGAGATATGATGGGCTCGGATTGGCATGATCTACTTAGATGGAGTACGAGGTTTTTTGCGTTTGCTTTTTGGAATACCCCAGTGTCGTTTTACACAATATGATGGTTTTCGAGCGAAATAGCCTGAGAAGCGGATACCTTTTGTTAGTCAGACTATCTCATAGTGAAGGACAGCAACAGTAGAGGTCAAATTGCACCACTGTGAGCCGGCTTCCAACGTTGAAGAGAAGATGTGACTCGGATAACCATGTTGTATAAAAGAAAGAATGCCTGTGATCATACCACGGCAGCATTGCTGAATACTTTCGGTTCACCCGTCAAGACACGAGCCAGATTTTGAATACTAAATAATAAACCATAATCTATAAAACAACGCAGCAGAATCACCGCCTCTTGAGCGGGTATCCGTCCCGAATTCGAACGCTTTAATACACTAGTCATTCAGTTCAACACCTGACCATTTACAAGACTTTCCTCTAAAGGCATATTTGCATCATGCAAAAGAGCCGTGAGCTCATCGCCTGTTGCTATACCCTCCATTTCTTCGTCTTCGTCATCCTCTTCATCGTCGTCTTCCCCGGTATATGGCATCTCCGCTTCTGGATCAGACTCAGAGTCTTCTATATCGAGAAGTGCACCATATGGTAGGAAAAAGTCGTTCGGCAGGAGGGTGTCCTCCATGGTTGCGATTTGCTCAGGTGTGACACCCTTCCAAAACGCTGTAGGACCGGCAGGCCCGTGGACATCGTAGTCACTATATTCAATGTTAGTGAGCCGTCGATATATAAGTATCTGGACCGTACCTGTCGAACCAGTTTCCTACCACGCCGCGAGCGGAACGCACGCCCCCAATCTGAATACCCTCGCTGCGCCAACGCTCGACGCCATGGAATATTGAAAATGTAGTCCATCTCACTTCGCCTTCTTTTGTCAGGCGGGCAGTGCCTTTGACGTTGAATGCTCTCATGTTAGCTCTCACCGCACTTCTCTCTTTCTATTGTCAATAGGGGGTTTTTAATAATTACCTCGGATATTAGAATTAGCATTATCGTCAAATGAATCGTCCATAGAGCGAGAAACACCTCGAAAGTGAACTACAGGCAAGTCTTGACCGTCGTCTGGCCCTGGTTCTTCTATGGATGTAACATGGATTTTCATAATGATGAGGCGCGTTGCTTCGCCCACATCGAGAGGATGGCGCGGCGCATCGGGAGCGATGAGATCATGGTCACTAAAATTAAAAGCGAAGAAGTCGCTGTAATCGAGAAAGCAGACAATCTGGAACCTTATCTGTCAGCTTGGAGTCCACGCAACGGATGTCGGATACGGTGGTATCGCAGGGTCAACGAACGCGGTACCATGTGCCTGTGACTTCATAAGGGTCGCGGGCTTCGAGTGAAGAGATGTCGCGAGGCGGAGGAGCCATGAAGCTGTTTTTGAATGATCCCGAGAACGGGCTATCCCAAACCTCGGCGAATATTCGCTTTATTTGTCGTTTTGCGCCGATATTGTTACCTAGGACAATGAGGACCGCCTCAACCTTCTCCCAGTCGACATCGAAAGAACCATCGTCTTTAAAGGGTCCCCATCCTGTATTATCAGTGAACTGACGCAGGTCATAGACCTTGGAGCATGCAAAAGGATATGTCTTCATAGACCGCAAGCGGCCAACATTGAGAATGGGCCTTGAATAGAGACAGTGAAGATGGGCGCTCTTTTGCTGGAGAGCCCTGTAGGTGTCATCATGAGAGGTTGGCGCGGAAGTACCGTCTCGTGAGGGTTGGCGGCGCAGGCGGCTGAAGAGAGATGAGCCCTGAAGGAATGCCTCTGCAGTGTCGTCTCGAGAGAAAAGACTCTGGAGAAGAGCAACATTGCGAGATGGTGCATGGGCTCTGGAAAGGCTGAGAGGTTCATCATGAGAAGGTGAAGCATTTTTTAGTAGATTCGTAACTGCATCATGGACAAATTCGAGTTCAGATTTCTGTATGAGGGTTAGTCAAAACTTCCACGTTGAAAAGGGCTCGGAACAACATTCTGTTCTCGTCTTGTCTTACCTCTGGGTTGTTGCATATGTTTTCAAGTTTCACCAAGTCTTGAATCTCTTGCTCGTAGTCCAAATCCAGGTTACTCGGTTCGTCCTTAAATATTAGCCACAAGCTCTATATCGGGTATAAAACACGTACCAGTGCGTTCATATAGACATCTCGATATAGCTTGCGATTCCCCTTGGTTACAGTCTTGAAGGCTGTACACACGCGGGGCAGTATAACCAAGTCCGCTGGGGCAACCCACTGCAATATGTGATGTAGTATTTCACCTGGGAGCTGCAGAATCGGCGGGACTGTGGTGTTCTTGTCCATGATTTGATCTTTCAAGTTGCCAGTTCAGTCGATTGTTTTAAAGAGAATGTGAGCTTTGACAAATGAGGCTGCCGTATAATGACGATATAGAAAGGCTTCTGACGTTACTTCCGTGTACATCGGACTTAACGTGCGGAGCTTCCATGTGGGGATGATGTCCGTCTTGGGATGTTCGTCCATGAGTTTACCCTAGACCAAGGATAAATTGATCACATACCATTACATTATTCTCAAATGGGTTACATCAATGGGTGAGCTTATCTAGTTGTATATGAATCTAATCTAGAAAAGCAACGCTGCCTCATTTTCTGGCTTATTTCTCAACTATTGATTGGGATTCTCTAGATTTTGGCCTTGATGTCACTATCAATATTGACCTTGCCATGTTCCGCCGTAGCGAGGAGCAAATTGTCCGACCTCCTCCTCATTGTTCCATGGAGAGAGGCCAATTTTTTCCCTACTTGAGTGATTGAACATTCTATCAATACCTCAGTTCCAACCGGCACTGGTCGCATATAGGTAACGTTGAGCGTCCGGCTCACGCCTAGGTGCTGCCAGAAGCCAGGCTTGTTCACCAAAGCAATTGGTAACGTTGTGCACCAGTCAAAGAGCGTAGCTGTGCAGCCGCCATGCAAGTTTTGCAGCCGGTTGCAATTCTCGGGCTGAACTGTATATGAAAATACACAAGATGGATGAGGCCATTCAGCGTTGGTTGATACAAGCTGGAGATGAGGGATAAGGGTGCCCATCCAATCCTGGGTTCAATATTAGCAATGGAGATGAGCTTGTGTACACAGACAGACTTACTCCTTGCTTAGCATGACCATTGTCATCGCGTGAAATCTCGAGCCATGCTTTGACCTTTTCTTCTGGACTGCCTTCCATTAAGGTTTTGCGATGGTTGTCTGAAGATTTGGTGTCTGACATGCTGTATATAATATGCTGTTTGTTGGTTGTTGACTGTAAGCAGCGTATCCGTACCTATATGTAGGTACCAAATTACGACGAGGAATAAGAATATGATAACAGATGACCAAGATGATACAAAAGAGAAAGCCCGGGGATCACGGTGGAATTACAAAAACATCTAGCTAGGATACCTAGTAGGGAGTTATTGTTGATACCTCGGTTCGTCCGTTGTGAGGCTAACGTTAAAATTGCTGCTTATTGCCTCTTTGAGCAAAGAACCCCCCAGGATTCAGAAGCCGAGGCACTTTCTCTCCGTCGGTCTCGAAGCCGATGTCGTAGCGTATCCACCACCTGTTATCGCAGCTGCACAGTAATCCGGGGTCGCTAACAAATTCAACTCCACTCCCAGTTAGATCTCCTGTTGTAGCCGACCTTCATCTTCATTTTCAACCTTTAATTATCGCCATCTATTGTCGCGTTTCATATTACATCTTTAATATACTATCGGCGACTCTAAGGCACTATGGAGTTTGTCACAGCCCTTCGGGGCACCTTTGACGAGCAGAAACCATCTCTCTTTGAAGTTCTCTCTGAGCAGCAGCTCAACGCCCTCCTCCCGCCAACGCTCCGCTACCTCCTCACCATCGCGACGCACCGACATCCACGATATCTTCTCAGAATACTAAACTCATTCGATGAGATATACGCGGGAGTTATGCTGCTTGTTGAGCGGCATTACCTGCGCACAAGAGGCGGTTCCTTCACAGAGAATTTCTATGGCCTCAAGCGCGAAAAGGGACTACACGCCGAAGTACCGCGCGCAAGCATGTCATCACCCGATATCGTGCGCGAGACATTGAAGCTCACAACAAAGGACGTGTGGAAGAATCTTCTCGTCATCGTGGGCATTCCTTATCTAAAGCGCAAGCTGGACGAGAGCTACGAGGTGAATGCGCCAAGAGCTCTTCTCGGCGCGGCATACACTCGGATGCCAGATAACCCGACGCTTCGCGACCGATTCTTGTACTATTACCGATGGTTCCTCAGGAACATATACCCGAGCGTCAATGCTGGCTATTACTTTGCCATGCTGGCTTTCAACGTGGCTTACCTGTTTGACGGGAGCAAATACCACAGCCCTCTCATGTGGTTAATAGGAACACGTATACGAAGAATGTCGGGGGCGGATTACAGAGCGATTGAGGCTTTGACGCGGACACCCGAGACAGGACACAGACCGGGATGGCGGTCATTACTAAACCCTCGTGAGATGGGCCCTCGGGTGTTGTCGAGCTTGTCGATTTTGCTACCAACAAGTATTTTTGCACTCAAGTTTTTAGAGTGGTGGTATCAGTCGGATTTTGCAAAGCAACTTTCGCGGAAAGCGACTGAGAGTGTTGACCTGCCTCCACCTGTGATATCGGCAGATGGCAAGGGAGGATCCGATAAGAAAAAGACAGAAAAGAAAACGACGGAGGAGTCAAACGAGGGAGACGTGATCCCTTCAGCAGAGGATGCCCCCATCGCCACTCCCTCGCTGCTCCCTGTCTATACAGTTACATTTCCCGGCGATTCGGCATTATGCCCTATTTGCGTCGATGAGATCGTCACCCCAACAGCCTGCCAAACCGGTGTCGTTTATTGTTATACATGTATCCACAAATGGATCGAAGGCCAGCATCAGAAACAGGAGGATTTTATGGAGTCACGCGAGGGCAAGTGGGAGAGCGGCCAAGGGAGGTGCGCAGTGACAGGCAGAAGGGTTCTGGGTGGAACGGAAGGCCTAAGGCGGATAATGGTATAGAAACGACGATATTTACAGTATATATACTGCATGCGTCGTGGAGGAGATCTTACTCAAAGTTGGCGTGCAATTTTCGATACCCGGGTGTCTTGGATGTCTCACCCTTTAATTGAAGCAGCTTCATTACGTCTCGATGCGGGTCGTTAAAATAATTGCATCTCTCAACTTTGGAATGCATTCGCGTCTCCCTGTTTCATTTAACGTCTGATATACTTGTGTGGACACGCGATCATCAACGCCAACCGCTCAATGTCTCACCTTAATTTCCGCCAGCTTAAGGCGATTCGGAAACCAGCCACACCTTGGACCTACCTGTCAGGGTGAATGAAATGGAATGTATAAGATGGCGCACAAAGAGATCAACGTCATGTTATCCGAGCCGAAATACGACCCCAGCCTGCAGACAACGCTGAGTTGATGCAAAGCATTGCATTCTCACCCATGAACCCTTAACGATATCATTGGCTTGACAGAGAACCTCGTGGTGTCTCAGAATAGCGTCACAAGTTGTTCTGTACTCGAATGCGTATGCTTTCAGACGTTTGCCAACCACTACTGAATTCCATATGCGGGTGGTGTTCGCCGTGTAAGGTAATAGACTGTAAAGAATTAAAAGATGGCTGCTGCCCGCGATGAAACGACTCATTCTCTTCAGACAACTCTTCAGCTTTTGTCTTTTGTCTTCATTTCTTTGTGAGCTGTGATGGCATACTCACTGGCTACCTCCTATATAGGAGAGTCTCTCATTTCTGGCTTTGACTGGTTCAATGGCGTTGATCCTTCCCATGGATTCGTACAGTGAGACTAATCTCTTCAGAATCGGAATATATTCAGTGCTGACATATGGAGCAGATATCAAGACCTAGACGGCGCCTATAACAACGGGTTATACTCCGTGGATCCTTTCAGTGGAACTGTTCGATTAAGACCCGATTCTGTGAACAAGGTTCCTCTGGATAAAGGAAGGCCCAGCATTCGAATCGAAAGCAAGGAGTCTTTTCAATATGGGCTGTTCATTGCGGATTTCCAACATATGCCCATTTCTCAATGCGGTACCTGGCCAGCCTGTATGTGTTTGCTGACCCTCAGCTGGAACTTGGACTAACATGATGGACACAGTCTGGGCTTACGGAGCCAATTGGCCCATGAAAGGCGAAGTCGATATCCTCGAGGGAGCTAACCTCGCATACACCAATATCATGTCTGCTCACACAGCTGACGGCTGCACGTTGGACCCTGCAGACTCAAATCTCTTCTCTGGCGATCGACTCAGCCTTGATTGCGCTGTTGGCACAGACAACGTTGGCTGCGGTTTCACCCCCCCTAAAAGCGACACTTCCTCCTATGGCGATGGCTTCAACGCTGTTGGCGGAGGCGTATACGCTATGGAATGGGATTCAGAGTATATCTCAATCTGGCACTTCCCACGAGGTGCTATCCCGGCTGATATCGAGTCAAAACGACCCGATCCTAAGAAATGGGGACTTCCTCAGAGTTTGTTCGGTGGCTCAAAGTGCAACGTTAACGATTACTTCAATGATATGAGGATTGTGCTAAATATTGTAAGCAACACCCAATTGATTGTTTGGGGAAATACTTGGCTGACTGACTTAATTAGAACTTTTGCGGTGATTATGGCGAGGGAACTTGGACAGATTCTTCCACCTGTAGAGCTCTCGCCCCGACTTGTCGTGAATATGTTGCGAACAATCCTCGCGACTTCCAAGATGCATATTTCGATGTCAGCTATATCGATGTTTACACTCGTCTGGAAGGAAAAATTCCGCCTGTTGTTCCCTCATCTGCGAGTAAGATGCCTCCTCAGATCTCAGTCTCTGAGGCAAGCACTCTTGCTACCAATACCCCAATCTCAGGAGACACCAGGTTTCCAAGCGTATCTTTCTCGAATATGACCTCCACCGTTTCTCACCCCAACTCTGTGGAACAACCATCTGAAACAGGCGGCTCGACTATCTTGGTGACTATTCCTGGCTCTGGTACTGGTAGTCCAACTGTCAGCCCTCTTCCCGTTGCTACAGGTGGAGGTTCAGTCAACCCGGATAAGATTGGAGACTATTCGTACCTTGGCTGTTTTGGGTCGCAGACTGGGTTCCAGACTTTCAATGAGGTCCTCGAGAGCGATTTTATGACTATTCAAAAGTGTATTGATGCTTGCAAGGGCCTGACTTACATCGGTATTTTCGAGGGGTAAGTGACTCAACATCAGCAAATTGCAACACTAGCTAACAGTTGTACAGAACTTGCTATTGCGCCTCTAAAATTGATGGCGACACACGCGCCATCCGCAACGAAACCTCATGTAATCGTCCCTGTCCAGGCAATGATGAGCAGTTCTGTGGTGGAATGATATCTCAGAGGTCAAGGCGTAGCATCCCTCTCCGCCGTGCCGCTCCAAACAATATCCTGCTCACGGTCTATGCCGATATATCCGATGCTGGACAGCCTGACATCCCGCCTGCCATGGGACCTGGCGCTGGTGGAACTACCGCTGTCAGTGGTCAAGTTGGCGGAAGCCCATCTACCCCAACTGCTGAAGGTAGTTCGGGTAGTGATGGCTTGGATGATCCAGCTGCCTCAGATCAAGATGTTGTATCAACTGAGCCGACTGCGACGAATGAGCAAGGCGGCTCAAGCAATCAAGATGCACCGGTTTCGTCCAACTTGTTTGGCTTGACAGCATCCAACGAACGGGCTACTGGTGTTGCCGTGGCCACGAATACCAGAGTGGTTGAAACTGCCAGAGCAACTGACGAGGTTACTGGTGTTACAAATATTCATGGTTCCGTGATTGCTATCAACACCGCTGCCGCAGTGTCTCTTCCTGTCGCCGGCCAGACGGTAGTCACAAGCACAATCACTTTCTTCACAGTGTTTCCATCGAACCCTGGATCACTGGTTCCTCAAGAGAGTATCGTCACTATGAGCTACTCGCTGTGCGACTATTGCGAAACTCCCACGTTGATCCCACCGCCAATGGAGACCAAAATTATCGAATGCGACAGCTGCGGCACAAATGGCGAGAATACAGTCACATTGACTCTCCCCCTTTCTATCACTGTTACTGTGCCAGGCACAAACACAACTCGAGCTCAAGTGACCAACAACGCTGCTGCAGTAGTCATTCCCCAAGGAAACGGAAATGGAAACAGTCCAGATCAGACAAGAGAGGTCCCTCCTGTGGTACCAAGTGGAATGGGAGACGATAGCCCCGAAGTTACAACCATAGTGATAACATACTTGACAACCCGTTTGGTCACGTATGGCACATTAACGAACTCCGTTTCTACCGAGACAAGGACCATGAGGCGGACAGTCGTCAAGACTATCTCCGACTCTTCTGGCGAGATGAGCATTCTGCCTGTTCCATCTCCTGGGCATCCAAACACGCCAGTCACTCTTGCTACACCAACACCTGGCGCACCTGGTGATCCAATCATGGTATCTGGGGCTTCATCAAGAGTAGACGACTTTTTTGTCTACTTTGCTATTGTGGCGATGGCGATATTGGCTCTAACTTTATAGAAACCTCTGGTGTTTAGTTTATATGGCGTATTTGTTTCTACTTGGTTTTTAAGGATTTAATAACGGGAAAGTACACAGGATACATAAAAACATAGACATGGTTGTTTAAAGTTGGGAAAGGTATATCTTTGTTCGACAACAATGGTGGATATTTCATTTGTTACGATATATTACAGCTTAATATAATGCCAACAAGTTCAAACTCAGAGTTGCCCACTTATCATTACAGAGCGTCATATGACAGCCCATTGTGGTGAGTTTAGCTACATATGCAGCATAATCTGGATCTTTCAAATCTCAACAACGACAGCCCTACTCTTGACCTTGCCCGAGTTTCCATACATCTGCGCAGCATTGACCATCAAACTACCATTGTTACTTCCAGGTCCGGACATGAGCCACTTCCAGGCCACACTATGGAGTCCTTGGGCTACAAGACGCAGGTAATCCATCCAAGCCTCATTGGGAATAAAATCTCGAATGAGACCACGACGCGGCCGAGACATGATACGCTCGTATGTCTCCTGGAAGGTATCAAAGAACACGGATTCTTTACCATAACCAAAGTGAACGTGGCCAAAGACATGCAAACGGGGCTTTACGCGCCAAACTTCACGGAGGAGATTAACATCGCCGAGGCCGAGGTCACAATGGTGTTTCTAATTTCATGTAAGCTGGAAGAACTTATATGATATGGATATTTGGGGGCTCACAGGGGGCGCGTGGGTGACTAGGATATCAGTCTGAGGGGGTACTTTGCTTAACCACGGATGTTGATCTTGATTATATTGAAAACTAGAAGTCATTTGTTAGTCTTCTAACTCATCTACACGACCATTACCTACTCACGCAAACTCTGGAGGGCCAATCATGGGAATATCAGGAACACCAAAGATGTTGACTGTTCGACCCTTGATCTTTTGCACCGTCAAATCGCTCTCAAGGTAAATGAGGCCATCCATGTCAGGCTTGGCGCCTGATTGCGCATCCTCCTCAGGGCGACTCTTGATATCAAACCAACTGTCATGATTACCCGCAACAACAACCTTGACAGGATGAGGCTGTTCGCGAAGCCAATTGAGCTGTTTCTGGATATCTGCTACAGTCCCGGCGTTTGTAAGGTCACCTGCATGAATGAGAATATCACCGCTAGGAACGTCGACTTTGAGATCATGTGTGTCAGAGATGCAGACGACGCGAATGGCGGGCTTGTCGCGTGGTGGACGAAAAGGGCGACCGCGGAGGAGGAGGACTATGTGGTAGAAGAGAAAGGCGAGGTATGTGAGAGGTGACGAGAGGAAATGATCAATGAGAGTCATAGGCTCCCATTGATTCTGGCGACGAAGGCCAACATATGAGAGGAGGCCCATGATGGGCGTCTAGAGGAGCACAACCTGAGAGTTCAGAATTGTAGCTTTAATAGAGTGAGAGTGTAGATCTGAGAGATTGTTTGTTGATGAAGTAGTTGGAGAGCTATAGCTGTCGATAGGTAGGTAGAGCTTGGTGGTGACGAAAGCGGTGGGTCTCACTCAGTATGGACGCTAAACTTTCCCCCATTAACAGCAACCATCCATGACACGGGCAGACTTTTACTGGTTATCACGCTGGGAAAAAGATATATGCTTACTGGGTGGCCAATTCATTGCTCAAGTGATTAATTAAACCGTTGATAAATTAATTATATATAGTCAGTTGATATATAAACCAAATACTGAATACTTCCTTTTGGCTATGACATTTCAAGATCGTCATTTCGGATCACCTCTAGACATGTGAAAGCCACTGGCTTATTTAAATTCCAGCTTCATTCATAACATCAATACTCAAGACATTGACTTGAATATGATGAGAAAGGATAAAAGTGTAATGCAGGTTACTGACTGTCATACTTGCCTCCAATGCAACATCATAACAAGCCTTGTAGTTGCTATATATATACCACTGATACCCATATCATGGCACGTCTCTTGAAATGACGTCGCCCCCACTAGACCACTGAATGAAGCTCAAAGCTGAAGCTCCCCTCAGCTGGGCTAGGATCTTCATGAAAGCTTGTTTCTTTTTGGACCCATCGTCATCGACACAACCTAACTCATTGGATTGTACATACCTACATATCAGTATTCATATCCCTGTTTTGTCCTTTGTCTCATCTTGTCTTGTTTTTGTGGCGATACCCTCCTCTCTCCCCCTTCCCTCTGCTTTTCTTCTCTTCCTCTTCCCTCGACCTTCAGATCGCCCACCATATGATCACTCTCCGACCAACATGTCCAGCCTAAAGGAGCTATATGGCCAATCTGGCGACAAATCTCAGACGAGCAATTTTGGGTTAGCACAGGACAACTTTCCAATTGCATGAAACCATCTAACAGGATCCAGTGTCGACTTTGTCATTCACTACAAAGTCCCTCCATCGGGTATGATATCTGACATTTCTTGGTAGCCTTCACGCAACTAACACGCCAAAGAACGCACCGAAGCTGAAGCCGGGTTCGTCCAGCTCATCCAAGCCCTCACCACCGTTGGTCTGGCTACCGAAGTCCGTCATGGCGATGACGATTCCCTCCTCGTCTTCGTAAAAGTCGCATCCCCCGATCTCTTCGCAAAGCAGGTTTACCGCGCCCGTCTCGCTGATTGGCTTCACGGTGTTCGGGTCTCTGCTCCCCACAACGATGTCAGCCAAGCTCTACAAGATGAGCCCGTCGTCGAGGCCGAGCGCCTGCGCTTGATCTACCTCATGATCACGAAGCCACGCAACGAGGGAGGTGCCGGAATCACCCCATCCAATGCAAAGTGGAAATACGTCGAGTCAGTGTTTCCTTTGCACAGCCATAATTTCAACAAGAGTTGGATCAAGAAGTGGAGCAGCAAGTATATTCTGGATCAGAGTGACATCGACGATATTCGAGACAAGTTTGGCGAGAGCGTCGCCTTCTACTTCGCTTTCCTGCGATCCTATTTCCGCTTCCTGGTCATCCCCTCCGGTTTCGGCTTTGTCTCATGGCTGTTATTCGGTCAATTCTCGTTCGTTTATACATTGCTCTGCGGTCTCTGGTCCGTCGTTTTCCTAGAGTACTGGAAGAAGCAAGAAATCGACCTTGCTGTGCAGTGGGGTGTCCGAGGTGTATCCAACATTCAGCAGGCCAGACCTGAATTTGAGTGGGATCGCGAAGGCGAGGACCCTGTCACCGGCGAAGTTATCAAGGTGTACGAGCCGATGAAGCGCATCAAGACTCAACTACTCCAGATTCCTTTCGCCTTGGCCTGTGTTATTGCTTTGGGCGCTTTGATCGTTTCATGCAACTCTCTTGAGGTCTTCATCAATGAAGTATATAATGGTCCTGGCAAGCAGTATCTGGTAAGAAGGACACTCGTTATTGATAATGACATAACTGACTGGTTTTAGGGCTTTTTACCAACTATTCTTCTCGTTCTGGGTACTCCTACCATCTCCGGCCTGCTCATGAGCGCTGCTGAGAAATTGAACTCAATGGAGAATTATGCTACTGTCGATGGTACAGACTTTCCTGCCTCGTGCATCTCGAATCAAGCTGACTCCAATAGCCCACGATGCCGCTCTCATCCAGAAGCAATTTGTTCTCAACTTTATGACCTCTTACATGGCTCTCTTCTTCACGGCATTTGTCTACATCCCCTTCGGCCATGTTCTGGTTCCTTTCCTCGAGTTCTGGAGAAAGACAGCACAGGTTGTCACCTTGAGTGAGAAGCCACTGCCGACACAAGAATTCCATATCAACCCCGCTCGAATCAGCAACCAAATGTTTTACTTTACAGTCACAGCTCAGATTGTCAACTTTGCTACTGAGGTTGTGGTACCTTACCTCAAGCGAGAGGCAATCGAGAAAGCCAAGGCCCTAAAGTCCCAACCCAAGGTCCAGGATGACCATGAGGAGGAGGCCGAGTTCCTCGATCGTGTTCGTAAGGAGAGCGCACTCGAGATGTACGATGTCTCGGGAGATTACCGTGAGATGGTTATGCAGTTCGGTAAGCTGACGTTGGCAAATGTCTATGAAACCCAACATCTGACCCGTGCATAGGATATGTCTCCATGTTTTCAGTTGCCTGGCCATTGGCAGCCACCTGTTTCCTCGTCAACAACTGGGTCGAGTTAAGATCTGACGCTCTCAAGATCGCCACCAGTAGCCGACGACCGATCCCATGGCGAACCGATTCGATTGGCCCCTGGTTGACGGCTCTCAGCTTCATCTCTTGGCTTGGCAGTATCACCAGCTCTGCTATCGTGTACTTGTGCAGCGGCGCCCGAGGTAATGGCAACCACGGTGAACCGTCTCCGTTGAAGGCCTGGGGCCTGCTATTGAGTATTCTTCTCGCTGAACATTTCTACTTGATGGTTCAACTGGCAGTCCGCTTTGTTCTCAGCAAGTTGGACAGTCCTGGCGTGCAAAAGGAGCGCAAGGAGCGTTTCCTCATGAAGAGAAAGCTTCTGGAAGAGAACATTGGTCAAGGCGCATCGGAGGAGTCATCCGTTCCAGGCATTGACCACAGTGAGAAGATTACCCGTGAGGCCTTGGAAGAAGAGGCTCGTCAGACCTCCATCCGAGGTCACGGAACACCAGAAGAGATGTGAGTGGACTCGAAATTAATCGTGCGCGAAGCACTAATAAAGCATACAGGTTCTGGCAACGCCAGCGAGGCATGAACGAAACCATTGACGTTGGACGGAGAATGATTGAGCAACAGGTAAGTCATTAAAAAACGCGATTCAAGAGTGAGTTGAAACTAATGATCATGAAGAAGGCTGCATCTGAAAAGAATGGCAAGGCCAAGTCTGCTATGCCAAGCATGAAGGCCGCCTAAAGTGGATAGTTGTAAATCAAGGTCTGGGGCAAAATGGGTGACACGAATGTGGAGAGGCAGGTTGGTAGAGATGGGACAGTGGTCATGGCATACGAACAGTTACGAGCTCACGATTGGTATGGATTGAACTGAATGGAATGGAATTGCTTTGTTGGTAAAGAAGTGTCTGGGCTTTGTATTCAGTTCTCAATTCTCATAAACTTCTTTCATTGTACTGCCTCGGTGACAAGCAATGAATATCAATGATGGCAAACACGTGCCACAGGAACGCCTAGGCGAGGCATCCAGGACAAAGGATGGGCACGTGTGCCACTTTAACAGGGCGGAGGCTGTGGCTATGATAGATGATCGCTAGATGAAAGTTCGGCATGCCTTCTAAATGGTTGAAAGCCGCGAGGCAGACATTAGTCACAGAAGGCTTCTCTCTTAGTTTGTGATCGTCTAGTAATCAATCTGTTTAAAAGTTACTCTACCGTTGATCATACACAGCCAACGTTGCCCTGTTGCTGAATGTTGGCTAATCACGACAACACCACAACCAACCAGAGATGCCAACCTAGGTTAGACCCAGGGTTGAACTACTGCAGTCTTCATCTGCCCTGACCGTTGATAAGTTTTATTAGTCTCCGTGATCTAGTCAGGTAGTTTTCTAGAATGTCACCTCCCTTTACGTGCATCCTTTAGGGTATTTTATCATCGGTCATAGCGGCCCATGTCCCAGATCGACGAAAGCGAGGCTAACAAGGTTAAGTTATCATGAGTTGCAGTTTGTCTTGAGTACTTGATCATAGCCGTGAGTGATCAGCGCTGTCAAGTCCACATTTGGGTTTGAAATGTTTCTTTACCCCATTCTCATGATCGTCATGGTCCACCTTGTGATGTTTCCATTATGGGGCTTCAGATTAATTGCAAGACAAGGGACAAAGACGAACAGAGACGCTTCCATAATCTCATGTTCTGTATTACTAGTTTCTAATATACGATAGTTTCTGGTAACCGTTCGCAAACTGTGACTATTCCGTTTAACCCAAGTAACTTACTGCAGGTACTCAATTCTGACGACGAATTCCAACCCAAAAGAGTCTTCGGTCAAGACCCGGGTAGCTATATCTTGTTCTGACTAGTCTTAATGTTCCCCTGTATATCATGACTTTTCCGAGAACATCGACCGAGCAGAAATTTGATTAAAAATTCCACTGTAAGAGCAAATAGTGAACTTTCAACTGAGGATCCATGAATCTGCTCCAAAGGTCAAAATACAGCCCCCCAATCCCATTGCGCAGATCCGACAACGTGGGCAACGGCAAGTGGAGCTTCTCCGCCTTTCTATCGTTCTGAAAGGCAGGTGCCCTTGCTTCTCAAACCCATGCTAGTTGAACCCGTCTCGCAAGTCAACTTGTTCAAGACAATTATTGCTTCGAGAACCTAGAAGATACCCCCAACTTAACACACTAGAGCCTCGGGGATAGGGCCATTTCCCTCTGCTCTCACCGGGGCCCGGCTTCCGGTCGGCCTATCATGTAGTACACGCATCTCTCATGCCGCTGCATACCACCAGAAACCCAGTCAACTGTCGGCCTATGAGCAACAGACAAAGGGTTTAGTCTCAACACTAGGACTGTATCACTGACGGTAGCCTACTCCGCTGCTGTCAACTCAAGCTCTCAGCTCAAGCAATTGCTAGTGTGCCCCGGTGAGAGCCCAGGCAGGCCATGCATGCATGCTACGGAGGCGTTGCCATCGATTGTATTGGTAAGGTATAGGTAGATGCAGCATCCCCATGTTGGTTCCCTTAACTTTCTTCTCCTTTCAACCTTAGTTCCCAGCTTCATGGACCGTTGCGGCTTACTTGCTCAAGACCTCCCTGTCGTGTGATGATCCCCCTCCTAGTTACTTTAACCCCCCTCCTCAGCCCTCATATTGACTTACATGCCCACCTCATTGTTACCTTACTCCTCCACCACAACATCCTTCCTGAGCTTTAACTCAACTTTTTTTATTTATTTATTTATTTTAATTTTAAATCCTTCGACTCATCATGGATGATGTCACCGACCTTGTTATCGCGCCTTTTCGCGACATCGTCGACAAAGGCCGGGAGGCTGTTGATAATGCTGGCGATGATAAGGCAATGCTCAAGGCTTCCCAGAGCCTAATCAAAGAAGGTGAACGTGCCCTCAAGAAGATTGAACCGCTATGTCGAAAACACCTTGATGAGTATGGTTCCAACTTTTTAGATGCTCTCAAGGAAAATGGTAGGTCGCTCTTTCACCATCTAGCCGTCTTATTTCGATCGACATTGATTGACCTTGTCCATCTAGACGAAATCGCTGCTTTCCGGACCGAGCTGAACGAACTGCTCTGGGAGTTCGACGACTTCATAGAATTGGACGATTTCGAACCCGAAAAGTTCGCCGAGCTCCAAGCCCTGTCACGGAAGGCCGCCCCAAAGGTGTACGACATCCTCATGCGCCTTAAGCTTGAGGTGCCCTATGATCATGACAGCCGTTCCGTCATAACTCGAATGTCTGGGTCGGCATCAAGACCCATATCGCCAGATGCACCTCCGATTCCACCGATATATACATTCTCCGACTTGAAGAAAGATATGCCACGGAGTACTTCTTCGCTTGCTTCTGATCGAGGTTCTAGCCACGAGCCCCCAACAGTCGAAGCAGCCACTGCTGAGTTGCGGCGCATGATGCAAACTCGCTCAGGTCCAGATGAAGGCCTCTATGCCGAGTCGCCAAGACCCAGTCATACACCCGCTTTACTTACACCTGTTGAGCCGCCTCCAAGACCCCCATCAGGCAATCCATGGGATTACAATGTCAAGACTTCACCAAAGCCCCGCGACAATCATTTCCCGGAAGATTTCTCCTTTGAAAGGAGACAGCCTGTGGCCCCGATTGAATCACCCATCGAGCCAATTTCACCACCACTCAGCCCAGACTCTGCCAGGGAGTTTCGTCCGCGCCCTCTCAAGATGGGAGGGGGAGACCGCTCATCCCAGGTCAGCAACGACTCCCAGGTCAGCTCAGTGGGCATGGAATCCGGAACATACGAACGAACATACAGTATCTTCCCAACACCTCGAGGCCGCTATTCGAGTCACAATTCCATCTTGTCAACCTCCATACCTGAAGATGTTGTGTCAGAAAGATCCAGCACAGGCTACGTCTCGCAACTCTCTCCTAGAACGGTTCCACCTCGATCGCATTCACTTCCAAAATCTCGCCCCGAATCAGTTGAAACCAATACCGGCTCTGTCTTTGACTCAAGCCGAACTGATGGTGTGACAACTCCCCTAACAGATAACCGCGAGTCCTCTTATTCAGTTGCTGATGGTAGCCCAACGCTCGGCACAGCAGAATTAAGCCCTCTCTCGGTGAAGCCTCCGCCAGTAAACAACTACCAGGGCATGCTTGAGCCTGTACAACGTGTCATGGTGCCAGAAGTTGACAATCTCCCTATTCCGGTTGAAAGTGAGATTGTAGTTCCCGAACACCCACCGAACCCCTCTGCCATTGACTGCAAACTCAACCCCCAGAGCTCTTTCTATGTCCACAAGGGTTTCTGTGAAGGTGCAAAAGAAATCCTCAATGGTGGTGCGGGAATCAAAAGAACTGTGAAAGCAGTAGGTTGCCTCTTTGTCCTCCTTGGTACTACATACTGAAAGATATAGGGTTTTGCATCTGCGGCGTCAGTTGCAAAATGCGTCAAGTGCCACTTCGAGCTTGACTTTAATGAGATTGACTTGGATGTCAACAGAGCGGGTACGTCTACACAAGCCTCTCAAAACAATCATCCTAGTTTCGTGTTATGCTAACGGTTTCGCAGAAAGAGGAAATTTTATCAAGAATGGTATTGGTTACAGGTTACGCTTCCTTCAGAAGTCCCATTTACCAACACGGCGCTCCGACGATGTCCTCTATGGCTGTGTGTTTTGCATCACACAGGGCAAGACTCTCCACGCGAGTGATGCGACTGTCTTCGTCAGTCAGAAAGCCCTCTTCGCCCACTTGGCTCGCCATCCTCGTCCTCTACCGGCTGTTCCGGGATTTACTGTGATTGACCAGGCTGAAGTTCCGTCTGAACATAAAAACGACTACGACCTTCATTTCAAAGCTCCTACTGAAGCACATCCTGCCCTTGAGAAGGCTGAAGAAATCTGCTATTTACCAACTGCAACCAGTAAAGAAGCGGCCCGTCGCATGTATGGACAAAGGTTGCTTTATGACAGGACCCCGGCACTTGAACTGGTCGTGAATGCCAAGATTTGCGGTCTGAGTTGGCCCGCAAAGTATCTCGGAGAATGGGCAACGGGCTGGTACGATGGCCAATGGGCCTCTGTTCCGATGGAGATCATCAAGCTGGATCCGCCACCGTCCAGTGAGATCAGGATAGACGGAACGAGCCCAGTTTCGGTCACTGCCAGGTGGAAGTTTAACCACAAGGACAAAGGCAAGAGTGACTGGCTCAAATTTGAGAAGGACGAAATCCTTACCAATGTCAGCTGTAAGTTTGCCCCTAATGAGTAAACCGTTGAAGTACTGTTGATCTGACTTATAAACAGGGTCTTATCAAGAATTTTGGTGTTGGTCAGGTACGAATTCCAAGGGCAAGACAGGAATCTTCCCTCAGGCGTTTATCGACATAGCTACACTACGAGGCTTTGGTAACTCGGGCTCTGACAGGGCGAGCATCGTGAGTAATGAGAGAACCAAGTCTACGTCTATGCTGTCTCGCTTCTCATCCCGCAAAACGAGCCGGGGAAGACCTGGAAGTGTAGCTGGATCGGTCAGCAGCAATGAGATGCCGTCGCTTCCAACAGGAATCGCAAGCAGCATATACGGGCGCGACTAAACGGATCAGAGAGCCTGATTATGGGATGTAATAATGTATGACGAACCAGGATATATCACTTGGAAGGAAGGGCGTCGGACGGCGTATGTGCACTAACTATACCCCAGGATATCTAGTCCTTTTTTCTTTTGTTTTGCTTCATCATATTTACTATTTCTCTTTTGATCCACTTTGGGGCGGTAGTATCTAGAAATGATATTTGACCTAATCTAAATCTCGACATGATCGTATCTGTATCGTGACAAGTATACTATGGTAGTATTGACCGCCCAGCAGCCGCTTGGAAATGTCTGAGCATAAATCTGACCTCAAGGCGCATGCATGAGTTGACAGACGCCGTCAAAGCAAGGATTCTGGCGGGATGGCGTTGGTGGCGCTGAATTGATCATCGCCAAGATCGTTGAGATCTTGTTTTTGGCAAAGGTATCGTCAGTTCTTCCTGAAATAGTTTCTAACAGCTGATGAGCCTGGCATGATAGACTGCCGAACCGCCGAATTCAGTACGATGCGCCCATTTGAATAATTGCTGGGGATTTGTTGATGGGTTGAAAGCCAATGAACGAGGGTCTCGTTAGAGACCTTGTCTTAGTTTGTCGTTTTAAGCGCCACGATATCCGCCCTGTCGTTCAGCTGCCGCCGACATCAAAGTTTACGGATCAGAGTTTATCAGGCGCGCTTGGCAAGTAGAGCACAGATACTGTAGACAATCATTAGTGCGACCATGATCATTGATTGGATCGGGTGGAAAATTGTCTGAGATTGGGTTTTCTTGTCTACTCGAACTAGTCGGTAACGTAGATGGCGTCTGGGTTGTGTTCACTTGTCAGGCTACTTACGCGTATGATGATGAATCTGGATGGCTGCGTAGAATTCTTTTAGTGCACATCTGCATCTGCACAGAGAGAGATCTTCGGCGCAGCCAGTAGCTGCAGGTACCACAGACGGGCATATATTCTACCCCTAGTCATGAACCTCCACTCGACCCAGAAATGGTTTGTTTCAACTAGAGAATCTCGCCGCTCGGGGAGAAAGGAAAGAAAGGAGAAGAAAAAGAAGACCCATTCTTTTTTCTTTTCTCTCTCTCTCTACTAGCTTCGTAAATGCAGAACATGACCGCTGTTGTTTTCGCTCTTTTGGTTGGCTATAACTTGGAGGCTCACGAAAAGATAATGTCTATATCTCGACAGTTATCTCGCGTTTGTTGTGCTTAGGCCTCAACTGAACGGAAAACTCCATGAAACATTTGATTATATCCACTGTTAAACGAAAATCTCTACCTCTTGGGAGCAGGCTGAGCCATGCGTAGTGCATAAGGTAATGTTGATCATGGTCTGCGCATCAAGAGATCATCCACGAGATCGACATGGTAATTCCGTCTGTAAAGGCTTTGTAAAAATGTTATTAAATAATGCGATAACTGTCATTTCCATCCATTGTTACCGTATATAACCCGATGTTACCTAAGTTGTGCTTTTTACAGTAATCTCCTGGCAAGGGTCAGTCTCAGTTGGTAGGTAGACCGTAGGTTGCTGGATATAGTAACTTGATACTCTACTTCCGACAACCACGGACCCGACGAAGACGTTTATAGAACAAGCTCAGCTGTCTCTTGTTCCGACCGGGACACAAGTGACACCGTGCCTTGATATTCAATCAATTGCTTTGTGCAAGGGTTGATGTCGAAGGCTTCGATTATTTTAAGGTGGAAGGACAAGGAAAACAACAGAGGCGCGCCAGCAATAGACTTGAGCGGCTAGATGGCGATAATAACTTATGCCCCGAGAAGAGAAAAAAATATGTTGTACAGAGATAAGTATTCCAAGGAAATGAACCCGGAGTCGTGCAAAATAAGATAATACTACAGACAGGAGCACCAACAATGCCATCAATACTACATCATCTGGGGCTGTCCAACGAGATGCGCTGGCATAAAATAAGAACAGGATGGGACGATTCTGAAGAGTGTCAAGATCTAACCGTATCTTGAATCTGTAGGTAGTATTGGAGTTCACAGCCAACCGGTGATTATCGCATAATATTGGCATTTCACTTTGAAACATCAACCCCGGCTCCGAAGCCATGACAGCACAACACCTCAAGAAATTGGCCATCAGGGAAGAGAATGCTACCACGCATGATGATTGAGTAATGTATCGGTCTACAAGGGTATTTGTACAACTCATCAAATGTCCAACTCCAAGCAAGAAATGGTCTGCAGATCTGGAGATTTTTACTTTTTGATGTTCACTTCATAAGGCCAATCAACCTTGGAGATATCCCCGTGCCGTGTCAACCTAGGTACCTATGTTTGAGGCGGTATAAATGTCGGTACCCAAGCATATGTATGTAGTTATTCACTAGTAGAGTATCAGGTCAAGCACGTGGCGCAGCTAAAAAAGATAAGGTCGCGATGGCCCTGAGAATGATACTACGGGTATGGCGCCCACTAGAAGCCCTGAAGCGTCAGGGGTCACATTAGTGCGCCGGCAGTCTCTCGTTTTCTTCTGTGGAACCCGTCTCCCTGGGTCTGAAACATCAAGCGCCCCATCATGACTTTCATCGGCGCGTCGCATCTTTCACCTTCAGCCTCCTTCTCGCCAATCACTGTTGCTATGTTTCCTGCTCCGAGTCCACATACTCCACTGAATCTTGGCTGGGACAGGAACAGTTCAGCATGAGGCTAGTCCTGTAGCGTTGGCGTTCTGTCTTTACCCCTGGCCCGGGCTTTTTCTTTCGGTCCTCGCTATGCCGGGTTGTAAGTGGTATTGGTCGCGGCCATGCCATGCCCACGTTGCCCTGAGGAAACACTCACTCATTACTAAGGTCAATGCAATGCAGGTCAGTCATGGGGGAGTTTGGTTTGGTGTGGGTTTAGACAAAGAGGCATCCACCTAATGGAGAGGGCAGGGCAGGGTACATGTAGACAAAACAAAAAGTTTGACCTCTGTCTCTCTATTTGTTTGTATATAGATCTCCTTGTCCCTTCTTTCTTATATCTATCTTATACCCTTGTTGTTGCTGTTGTTCATTTCGTGTCTCTTCTCTGATTCATATAACTCTGAGAGTTTATTAACAAAAGTTCAATTCCTTTCTGATCTTCCTTTCTGTTTTCTCAATGCTCAATAATATCTCATTTCCTTAAAACATTCGCTTCACTTCACTTCTTCAACATGCATATCCCCTGGGCGGATCTATTTACTAGGACGACTTTCATTACTTCAGTTCGACCCCAACCTCAAGTCCGAGGCGTCTCTACATACACCGAAAAAGCCGTCACAGCTATTCAGGCATTAAACGATGAGTTCTACAACTCTGCTACAGGCGTGTGGGACAATGCCTGGTGGTCAAGTGCAAACGTCAGTTGAGACTCTTGTATCCCTTGGTATATATAGCTAACAGCAACTCAGGTTGTGACGATGCTCTCCGACTTTACTACGCTACGCCTCGAAACAGCCAACAAGTTAAATATTGGAGGAATCCTCGCCACAACTTACGAAAATGCTCAAAAAACAACCGTCCACACTATGAAGACAATGAACAATGGCCTTATGAGTTCCTCTTACTGTCTAGACTCAAGTTCAGGCTGCATGATGAAGCGAGGCTTCATTGCAAAGCGTGGTTTCGACAACTTTCTCAACGAGTTCTACGACGATGAAGGTTGGTGGGCCCTGGCTTGGATCCGCGCTCATGACGCAACCGGAGATCAACAGTATCTCGAAGCTGCCATCGACATCTTTAACGATATGCAGACTGGCACAAACACACCCTGCGGCGGTGGTATCCGATGGAAGAAGGAGGGAGAGGATGGCTCAGGTTATGTCAATGCTATCGCAAACGAACTCTATCTCGCAACTGCTGCGTCTCTCGCACGACGTGTCTCTGGCAACAGCACATACCTCGACATAGCCAAGAAGCAGTGGGACTGGTTCTCAAAGAGCGGCATGATCAACTCCAAGGGACTCATCAACGATGGACTGGATAGCAAATGCAAAAACAATGGTCTTCAGACATGGAGCTACAATCAAGGAGTCGTCCTGGGCGGTCTTGTCGAGCTTTCACTTGCCACAGGTGACAAGGCTTACACCGAAAAGGCACACAAGATCGCCGATGCGGCCATCAAGGAGCTCTCCAACAAGGATGGCATTCTTGTTGAGACTGACGGCTGTGAGCTTAAAGATGGCCACTGTGGCGCTGACGGACAACAGTTCAAGGGCGTCTTTGTCAGAAACCTTCGCTACCTTCACACTGTTTCACCAAAGCCTGAATATCGGAAGTTCATAACCAAGAATGCTATTTCTATCTGGAAGAACGACCGCAAGGATGGCAAGCTGGGTGTTTCCTGGGCTGGGCCTTATATCACTGCCAGTGGCCCTTCACAAAGCAGTGCCTTGGATGCCATTGTGGCAGCAATTGCCGTTTCAGGCTTGTGATTTAGAGCGGGAAAAAAAGACTGGGCGTCATGGACAGGTATAAAAACTGTGATTTGGTTTTATTCGGCGAATATGGATTGATTTCATTGGGCATAGAGCAACACGGCTTACGAGCACCAGACATGAAGGGTCTGTGACTCTTGGTTTATCTTATTTGTTAATGGTTGATACCCCTTTAGAGGACTTGGAGGACACAGAGGTAACTTAGCTGGAGCTATTTAAAGAGAAGAGATGGAGGCTTGAGGCACTCTTAGACAGACATTCACACAAACAGACAGACTGTAACTGTTTTAACATAATCAACTTTTTTTCAATACAGCAAACATCAGACACAATTGGCTTTTGATTTGGTGCCTTGGCAAGAAGTGACTGCAATTATTCCACTTGCTCCACTTCCTTCGAGTGTATTACTGATTGTTGAGTTGTAGTTACTGTTGACGACAGTGTGACCTAGTATGAATGAGTTGTACGCACGGTACCTTGATTAACGACGATAAGGTCTGTAAAGGATGAGAGCTTGTAGTGATTCACAACAGCTATTTACCCACTGAAACTAGGTAATAATTGATAAAATATAATAATTAAACCGTTTTTGAGACAGTTTCAAAGAGTCAAGCTCACCCTCATTGGCTCTTTCTCTATCCTAGTCGAATCACCACTATCAAAATCCTGGACCCGCTCATCTCGTTAACTCGCTGCCTGGCTTCATTCTCACATGTCCAAGTAGAACGAACATTTCGATCCTCTCACACACAGCTAGGCAATCTGCTTGTCTCATTCTCATATTGAAAATGGACGCTCCAGAAGCAGACATCGATATCAAACTCCAGAAGATCTCGGCTGATCTTCTGGATGACTTTGACCGCTCCCTACCAAATTTCCTCTGGAAGCCTGATGGTCATGGCGGCACGAGAGTGCGCTCGCGGGTCCGCGCAAAGGAGATATTTCGACTGACCAATACTGTACGTGACTCAAGGCAATGCTGCAAAACTCAATTGAACTAACACTACCATTCAGCTCCTGGACCCCTTCCAAGAACTCCCTCAGCTGTTGGATCCCTATCTTCCCAAGTGGATTCCCCTCTTGGCCGAGGCGTTTCTAAAGCACTTGCAGACTCGCCATCGAGGAAAAACGCTCTCATCTCGCTCTAAACTTCTTGTCTCGGTAGAGTTTGCAATATGCAAGATCCTGTATACGTTCTGCAAGATTCGCGGTGAAAAGGTCATTGTGCGCTTTCTCAACGTCGAAGCCAAGTACCTAGAGTTATTACTTCTCGCCATCGAGGAGTCTGAGCAAGCTTCTGCCGACGATGTTGCTCTTGGCAAGTGGTCATGGGAAGAGCGTTATGTTGTTCTCATATGGCTTTCTCATCTTTTGCTAGCTCCCTTTGACCTTTCCACAATCTCATCCGTGGACTTGCAGGATGTTACAGCACCTATGATTTCGGGCTTGGTCTGGCCTGAAGACCTCCCTGCTATCACTGTACGGATGATTCCTCTCGCCATCAAATATCTCGGTACTCCAGGCAAAGAGCGAGATGCCGCAAAAGCTCTCTTGGTAAGAATGTCTATTCGACGCGACATGCAACAGCTCGGCGTTCTAAAAAGCCTTATCGACTGGTCTCTTGCTTCTCTACGTCCGCAAAAGGACCAGCCAGTACAGACAACATACTTCTATTTGGGAGTCCTATCATTCCTGGCAGGTGTCTTACGCGCATCGTCGGATACTTCTGACATGAACCCTTATCTTTCGACAATTTTCTATGCTATCCGCGCAATCTCTGTTGGTGAAAATGAGCTCTCGAAAAGGATTGTCGCCTTCGCCCTGGCAAGAAAAGTGATTCTCAAGGTTATTCGATCCGTAGTTGTTTTACTCCTTCGGCAGACACCACAGGACATGGCAAGCACTGAACTCATAGAGACCGCTATTGGATACCTGCTCGAATCTGTGTCTGACAACGACACACCTGTTCGATTCGCAGCCAGCAAGTCCCTTAGTATCATAACCCTAAAGCTTGATCCTGACATGGCCTCTCAAGTTGTCGAGGCTGTTCTTGAATCGCTGAACCGAAATGTGCTCTGGACAAAACCGGCTGGGGGCAAGCCGGTCAGAGACTTATCTGCTGTTAATAACCTCGAATGGCATGGGCTCATGCTCGCACTCTCGCACCTGCTTTATAGGCGGTCACCGCCAATTGAGCAGTTATCTGATATTGTTCATGCTCTACTTCTTGGTCTGTCATTTGAGCAACGAAGCATCTCTGGAGGCAGTGTTGGCACCAACGTACGTGATGCTGCTTGCTTTGGCATATGGGCTCTCGCCCGTCGGTATACAAGCTCGGAGCTCCTGGCAATTCCTACACATTCTGTATTCGCGGCCAAGGCCCACCCAGTCACGAGCTCGATCGTTCAAGTTCTCGGAACAGAACTTGTCGTGACTGCCTCTTTAGATCCCGCAGGAAACATTAGACGTGGTGCATCAGCTGCGCTGCAGGAACTTATTGGACGGCACCCAGATACTGTTGAGCAGGGTATTTGGGTGGTACAAACTGTGGACTACCATGCTGTTGCGCGACGTTCCAGGGCGATCGAGGAAGTGGCGGTGAATGCTACTAGACTTGCAAGCCAATATGGTGAGGCCATTATCGATACTCTTCTCGGTTGGAGGGGGATTGGTGACCTTGATGCTGCCTCAAGGCGTGTGTCTGGCGCCGCCTTTGGAATCCTCACCTATGAGTTGTCGGACATGAAATCTGGTGATTCTCTTGCCCGGTTCACAACCACCATCCAGCTGCTTACTGATCGCTTAAAAACACTTCAGCCACGTCAGGTAGAAGAGAGACATGGCTTACTGCTGTGTTTTGCGGCCGTCCTTGACAAGTTTCCTGCACTGTTAAGCGCAAGCACAGAACTGAACGACTCGTCACTGATTAATGAAATACTCTCGACAGTGTCGGGAGTGTTGGAGAATTTGCAATCGACTGCCTACCGCAAACAGGAATTGCTCGCTGAAGCCGCAAGTCGTCTTGTTGTCTCAGCACTGCCTGTCCTGCAAGTTGCAGTTCTCAACACCAATTCAAAAGAAGCACTTCGTCCAGGGCAAGAGCTCCTCCACCCTGATAACGTGCAAGGCTATTTAGCTCTCGTATCTGCACTTGATTTGTGCGAAGAGGACCGAAACGCGACGGCGACACGACTGATCTCAGCATTACGGGCTATTATCCCAACATGGTTGAACCGTAGCGAGCAAGAAACCATCGAATCAACTGCTACTGCATCATTGGTTCTTCTGATCTTCTCTAAGCCAGCCGAGAGAAAGGAACTCCTGGGGGAATGGGCGGAAACTGTTCAACGCCATCCTAGAAGCAGAGCTACGACACATGGCACAGGCTACTTTTCTGCACTTGCTATTGCACAGCCCCTGATGGATTCATCTGAAGACGTCGCGTGTCAGGCAATATTGGAGCGATGGGCATGGGATAACGAAGTTGACACCCGAGTCGCCATCTTGCAGAGCTTAACGCAAAGTAGCGTCTTGCACAACAAGCCTTTGACATTCCTGCAATTGATTGCCGAGGGTCTGGACGACTATACGACGAATGCCCGAGGTGATGTTGGGTCGCACGTCCGTGTGCATGCTCTGCGAGCTGTAAGGGCACTATGGAAGAAGCTGGACGAGGCAATTTCTCAAAGCGAATGGGCCGAAGAATCTATACGGTCCCTTTTCTTCAGTGTTCTCCGTCTGTCTGCCGAGAAACTCGATCGCGTACGTCCGGAAGCTCAGGCTGCAGTGTTGCTAGTTCTACACGAAAGGTAAGTTGAAACGCAAATTAAAAGACAGTGGATCATGTCACTGACAGCTTCTAGCCACGCTGAAAACCTCGGTGCACTCACGTTCTCCTCCAAAGCCTACTTTCAGAGCCTACTTACTCTCCACGTAGGAGACCGTCTTCGGCCAATGCTTCACGACGTGGCAAAACGCGAGGTGAGCGAATGGATGGCAGAACTCATGGCTGGTTTTGTTGGGTCTGCAGACACAGGTAACGAGGAACTAGTCATTGCCAGTCGAGCTGCGCTCTGTGACTTCTGTGAGGCCAGCCATGAGAACCTAGACCTTATCTGCCACGCAATGTTACAGAATCTCAAGGCTCGCCAGGGCCAGGACAGGGTCATTGTGCCCACCCTGGAGGTCATTGCATTCCTCTTTCAAGTACAGCTCTTTCAAAGGAGTAGTGTCAATCTCCGCAGCCTGTGCCTGCAGACACAGAAAGCGGGCTACAAGTCAGGTAACGTCCGCAAGCTTGAAGCGTGTATCAAAGTCTACGGTGGTATTGCGTCAATGGTTGGTCAAGACGATGCCGAAACAGGCATTCAAGAAGCTAGGAGACGCTTGGGGGCATTGCTGTATCATCCCTGGCCCAAGGTCAGGAGCATGGTTGTTGATGGACTCTGGGGAGTGCTAGGGGAACAGGAAGAGACTGCAGAAAAGTTGAAGGGTGTAGACTGGGGCCAAGCCGGGAAGCTGCAGATCAAGACTGCAGTTGAAGAATTGAGGTTGGGCTAGTTTAGGAATGTTGAAACTAGATATCCGAATCGGGCAGTTGGATAATGTTGGAGAAGGTGGGCAGACCAGCGCGGCAAAGTGATAGTGGCAGAGCGGCTTGAACTTTGGTCCCTGATCGACCCGTGACAACAAGGCTGAATGAACATCATTGCACAAGTCAAAAGCCGACATCTACCAACGAAAGAGAATTGACAAGAGTCAGACTTGTCGATTCGTTGTGTCCCAGAGAGGAAGGTAATTGAATCAACGCCCGCCCATGTGCAAGCCCCAAGCCTCTGAAGAACACCACCATCAAGCGATGATTTACGAGACTAGGATTGTTGTGGCTTGAAGATAGTAAAAAAGCCACGAAGCTGTCCGGCTGGCGAACTACCATGTCTCAGTCAAACCAATAGTGACTGATTGATAGCTGATCAAAGTTCACCCGGCATTGGGCTATTGCAATGCGAATGTGCGCCATGTTTCTGCCGCTGTTCTAGAAAAGCCACTAGATAAATTGTCTCGGAAAGCCCGTTGTGAACGTTGCTGACAATCATGGTTTCACGCGAATGCCAGACAGTGAACTTGAAATAAAAATTGACGCGAGGCAAATAGGAGTTGGTTACTTTCATTAGCGGCATAGCAAGTGCGCCAAGTTAGCTGAATGACGAAAGTCGGGGTAAATATTCCGGAAGATTGAGCAGAGTTGATGTGTCTTGAGTAGCTTCGATGTTAGATCAAGATCCAAGAAGCATCGGCTTGAGCACTCCAGTGTACAGCTTCAAATACGTTACGTTGCGCATCACGTAGCTTTCAAGGATACAAGGCCATAGAAACCCATGAGCAAATCTGATATTGTATGAAGGGGATACTCCCTGTTTCAAGCTGTTGCGATGTCACCACGCTGTGTTAAACCTGAAGCCAACGGACGGAGTCGGGCCGGGGACGATCCTTTTGACAACCCTTGACCAACGGATACGATACGCCAGATTTGGATATAAACCGTTGGTTGGTGTATCCGTATTTCATATCCAGGGGCTAGTTCTGTAAGATTTAGTCTATCTATTATTGACCCTTTTCCCATAGTTGGCTTGGGCTAATGCTTCGATGTGGATATCATATAATAGACGAGACGAATGGCGTGTTTGCTCCGCATGCGGGCGTAGAAGCCGGAGCTATGGCTGCTATGCTAATAAGGGGGAGCTGAAGGCAAGGCACTTTAGAGCCTAGGGGCGGAAGAAGTGAGGTCAGTCAACGGTCTAGGTGGTTGAACAGATAAGGCTGATGATGCATGCATCGTGAGATGTGGAGTTCTACAGATAAGGAGAGATACAGATGTGGATAATATCTGTGGGTTATGACATCCACAATTCGTGTCGTATTTGATATGTCGCACGTGTATGCATTTAATTAATGCGATGGATGATCTTGGCTCTTCATGTTTAGGTAGGTATGAGGTCAATATCCTTGATGCCTCAGGTGCTTGACCTTGAATGGAAGATGAGGAAGCAACACCTTTGGAACTTGGACCATCCCCTTCTTGCCTTGAATGTGGAAATCAGAGAGTTAAGTCATGGCAGGCACGGCCTTCGCTAAACTCTAAAGCGCACGGTCTACGAAGTAACCCAAGGACAATTCATGATAGCTCTTTCTCTCTATCATGAAATTGCTTCACTTTCACAAAATGCAGTTACGTGCTACCTACTACGGACTGCAGATAGTACAACATTCCAATGCGCCAGTCCCAGCGGAACGGTCAGAACTCACATGTGCGTGGGGGGGGGGCTAAAATAATATGCTTCCCTTATCAATTCTGGCAACCAAATTGTCGCGTGATGTGACAGGTCTTGATTGGACCCTTGTTTCAACGCCCAAACCCGGGGGGAAATGCAAGCTTCATATTGGACGGCATGCTCTCCCCGCCTCTCAGCATCGAACCAGCAATTCGAGTAGGTCACTATCACATACGGATATGCAATGCTATGGCAAAATAACAGCTCATGCGTGATCAAGTGTTGTGCTTGTGCGGCTGACAACACGACCAGTGGTAGTCAAACATGGGCGCCGTGATAAGCAAGCGACATGGAACCGCGCCCAGCCCAGCCACAGCAACATGATGGGAACACCTTTCTAACGCTCCTTTCACATATCGGGCAGTTCCGTACATGACACGTGAAATCGTTATTGAATCCAGACCAGACCGATAGTGTTGCATACTTGTCACCAAGCTCAAGCTCAAGCTGGATGAACCCTTGTTAATCTTAAGCAATCTCTCGCTGACGAAATACCGAACTAGCCAATCTCAACCACCGGTGAAAATGGAGGACCTCGGTCACGGCACGGCTATGGTTGTATTTTCTGCCCGGCTTGGTGACCGACAACGGAACCGCAATCCACTCACCACGAGGAAGCCACGGCACCGTTATGAGATGTGTACGCGCTTCAATTCATCATGTACATGACGGCCTGGTGGCGCTTCGCCTAATACTATCGTACGCCGACAGAGCAAGAGGTATCTTCATGACTAGCCAGGGTACCATGGATCTGATGTCGAGCTTGGTGGCTGATTTGCTAGCCCTGTGGTCTTCTAAATTCAAACGACGTAGAAAAATCTTCAAGAGTTATCACCACAACGGATTGGGGCTTTCTGGTAATAATCAAGCTTCACAATTGGTATTGCGCGCATACCTTTACCAGCTGAAGTGCACAAATCCATCCAACATTGGTAGCTATTTCGACAGAATTATGCTCAACCAACGCCATGCCCCTAATCTAACAACCAAATTATCACGAATTGCCGGAAAGAACATGGTCTTGACATGAGCTTGGCGCCATATTCGACGTCTTTCTCTCTGCCTCCCTGCCCGTGCTCACTATGACTCGTCGACCATCTTCGAAGTTCGAAGCCACTTTGAAATTGGGAGGCTATGAAGTTAATATCTGGTTGCTTGATCAAATTCAATCTTACTATGTTGAAGTTGAGCCGTTGACACAGTATGGGGTATGTCGATTGTTCTCTAACTACCTTAGGTAGTAGGCTATCATTCTCCTTCTTGGCTGGACTGCCCTACCCAATAGGCGTAATGCGAATGCCAAGACTCGACGTCCTTGGTGTGATACACTCGACACTTTTGGTGATTGATAGTCTTCTTTGCTATCTTTACAATACGACATCACACATCTAAAGATCATGCCAAGCCTCAGTGCCTCCTTTTCGTGTTTCCCAGCACCTCGAGTCTCAATCTGATCAGCTATCGAAATTCCAAAACTTCTGAACCCCAAGCGCGCTAGCTGAAAGATCCTGCATCAGGGCCCTAATGCTCATCGGTCCAGCCCCAGTTCCAGTGGAGTGAAAGCCAAATATGACCGGTGGATGCTTGAAGCTTGGCTACCCCCCTGTTTGTCTGGCCTATTTCGATTGTGTGACTCCACATGATTGTGGCCACCGCCCCTCCCTCCAGGATGCACAGGGTCGCTGATGACGGGCCACAGACCTGGGGGCCATAGGCGAGTGTGTGTGCGTGCTGCCCTGCGCTGCGCAATACCCAAGACTCGGCCGTCAACGCTACAGTAACTTACTGTGCCTTCCGGATGGCCAACCGGGACAAGTCGATTCGCCCACATATGCTCGCCTCCGCAATATCTTGGGACCAGCCGCACCTTGTCTACCTCCACTCTTCCTCTTATCTTAACTTACTGTTTCCTCAGAACTCTGCCCAGTCTTTATTCTATCTCTAGGTCTCCTTTCTTCCTGGCCGCGGCCTGCTGGCTCACTCATCGACCGACTACACAACAGCCTACAGATGCATACGGGAACTGCATCGCCAACGATATCACGCATTTATTTTGCTCTGGATCGGGTTTTCGACGATTTGGGTATTTCAGCAGCAGCTCCTACTCTGAACTGAGTGTTGTTTTGTTCATAACAGTCATAACGTTCATTTCTTTGTCGACTATTGCCGCCCACAGTCGGTTGACATTTAAAGCTATTGCCGACTTTCACGAAACGACGAATCCACGATTTCATGCATTCTTTTCTCGCTGAGCCGTTAATACTACCAATCAAGTGCCACCTTCGGCGGCCTCATGTTGAGTTGAATCATCCAGACACTTCAAGGTCGACTCCCGGTTTAACACCACCACATCTTGCGCCACCCGCCTCGATTCCGCCGCACTTTTCGGCCAAGCTCTAGCCCTCGACGCCTACTCGTTACCTCGCTCGTCGAGCCCTCTGCGGAGGACGACGAGCGCGGACAGGGACGCAAGATGGCTCTCTATTCGGAACCTCCAAGTCTTCGCGAATTTAAATACGACAAACCCACCCTCCTCGTTTGTTGGTGGGCGACGTCGTTCTGCACCCTCATCATCCTCCTGCGACTTGCTGGTCGCTTTATCCGTACTGAGCGGCTATTCACTGAAGATCGCGTCGCGGCTCTCGCTTTGATACCTTTGTATGCTCGCATGGCATGCGTTCATTTCATTCTCATTTACGGAACCAACAATGCTCAATTTGATGGCGTTGAGCTTACTGATCGACAATTGCGTCAGAAATCAATTGGTAGCGGTCTTGTACTCGCCAGTCGGATTTTCTACGCCGCAACGTATGTGGCGCCCCGTTAATCCTTGCTCTCATCATCCAAGGCCTTGACCGATGAGGAAAATAAGATGAATCTCATACTAACTTATATTATTAGCCTTTGGGTGCTTAAATTTGCTGTTCTCGAGTTTCTCCACCGATTGACTCGAGCTACGTGGGAGCGATCATGGCAGACATCTTTGTATGTGATTCGAATCATCCTCGGTGCTACTTTTGCCGCGGTTGTCATCAGCGATTTTGTCGAGTGTCGTCCTTACGATCACTACTGGCAGGTTGTGCCTGATCCTGGTGGCCAATGCCGACAAGGCTACGTACAGCTCATCACCATGGCAGCCTGTAACGTTATCACCGACTTATTGCTTGTCATTTTCCCCATTCCCATTATTGTGACGAGTGGAATGACAATCAAGAGGAAGATACAGCTAGTCCTCCTCTTCTCTCTCAGTTTATGTGTTGTTGGGGTGACTCTGTATCGGGTACCCCATATCATCGATGACCATGGTCGTCAACAGTATCGATCGCTCTTGGCCTCGGTTGAGATCCTTTTTGCCACTGCTGCTGCCAACTCACTTGTATTGGGGTCTTTCGTTCGCGATCGAGGTCTCAAAAAGCAAAAGTTTCGCCGTTCATCCGTCGCCGAGTCCCTCGACCCTTCGCTCAATCTTCGCCGTCCGACTTTGCACCGACACTGGGGAAGCGATGAAGATCTTGTTCGGGATATTGGCATGACCGTTGATCCAGAACTGCAGGATCAGCCTGATAATTCTAGTGACACTGGTGCTCCTCAATACACACCCGCACCCTTGGTACGCAAGCTAGATCAAGACCTGGAGCGCTGGCAATTTCCCCAGAGACAACGCAGCAATGCAGAGCATAGCGATGACTCTTTGCTACCACATGACCCACTCTCTCAATCGAGAAACGAGTCCAGCGTGGCCCCAAGGAGGGTTTCTTTCTTCGATGTCGGAGGCTTGCTTGATGTCCCCCCTGAATCATCCGGAAGCGCTCGGGCAAACAGCCATGACTCAAACAAAGATGATTCTTCACAATCCCATTCACCCCCTGCGCCTTCCTTGCCAGCGGGTTCCGGAGGCTTTCGTCGAGGATCGACTGCCTTGCTCCAAGATCTCGGTGGCCTCTTTGGGCCCATGAGTTCGAGGCAAAGCCGATCCAAGTCCAAGCCTGGGGGAACAGAACTGCAACCCATACCACAGTCTCGCCAGGAGTCACGCCATGACTTGCATGTGCAGCAGGTGGCAGAGCTGAAGGATCCCGGTGGTCTCCTCAAATAAGATGGCAACAATCGTTGCCTTACTATGCCGGCTACCTTCACGACATATTTGCATTTTCAGATACAACTAACTACCTTATGATGACAGCGATATTTTTTTGGAGATTTCTTTTTGGAGCCATTGGCTTTTGAAGATATAGATATGGCTTTGGTGTTTATGCAACCGGCATTAGGGATATTATGTTAACGGGATAGGAGTAACGCGCAGGCAAGGGATCTTTTACTTGGGTATATGCGAAGCTTCGACACGAGGCGGGGTTTGGAACTTGGCTAATCATGCAACCAAGGAGGTTTGCATTATGATTTGGGTTTATTATGGGTTCTTTCGATCGTGCGTCTGGATGATATGGATACTGGTTATATATACCCGGCGAAAGCCAAGTTAACGTTTAATGGCATTGGCATGATTTATTCCTCTTCAAACACGAGATCAGGGCATTCTTGGCATAGGTATTTAGCTTATACTAAATATTGAAGAGCAAACCATATGTCTTATTCAAATGGAATTGGTTGCAGCTCGCTCATGAGCTTTGTTAAAGTAAAGACCTTGATAAGAACAAAGACATGAGCAAATGAAACTCTCGGAAACGCTTTATATTCCTAAATTGGCTTTGCTATGGCATAGCGCAATATACATAGAACCCCTGAAACGCCAGCTTTTTAGAACTTCAAGTGCAGTTTGACGCCCCCGTCCTCGTCCCATGAGCCCTTCCTTCCCTCTGACCTATTCAACAGGTCGCACCTTTGACTGTATCAATAGTCTTCTTAGCGCGTCATCTACACGCACAATCGATAACTAGCATAACGACCAGCTGTTTCACTGTTTCGGATAATCTTGACAACCTGACCTCGCTTAAGACCCAAATAACGGGCGACAGGGTCCTTTTGCAGGATACGGGGTAGCTGGGTCTCCTTGAGGCGGTAGCGCTTAAGTAAAGCGAGCTTCTCCTCTCTCGAGAGAAGGACGTGCTTGGGGACTAGCTCGTGGTGGGTGATGTTGACAAGCAGATCATCCTCCAGGAAGCACTCGATTTTGGCCAGGGCCTCGACACTGGCAAGAGACTTGCGCGCGGCGGGGGAGAGGGGGACGTGTGTCACCATGATGCCGGTCTTGTAGTGGTTGTTGATCACGTAGGCAGCGAATGCTCGAATCTGGTTGACACCGAAAGTCTTGTCGGCAAGGAACTCAACCCAAACAGGACCGCAGTCGGCGACAGGCTCAGGGTTGGCAGCTGTCGGGGGAGGTGTGTGTTTGCGGATCATGCTGTCGCTAGGACGCGCTGAGAATTGGAGTTTGGCACGGCTATAGTCGATAGTGTTAGTGTGGTGACCTCTTTGTTCGTAATCGCAGGTCTTACTTGATAGAGCCATCGGGATTGCAGTACTCGTCACGGAAGCGATCGAGAGAGATTTTGACTTCCTCTTCAGCGAGCTCGTATTCCTTTACAGAGTCAGCTTGATGGACTGAATGTACATGATAGAGCTGCGCAGCTAGATCTGCTGGGAGCTTCTCCCAGTAGTCTATCACAAGACTTTTAGGACAAACGTACTCGGTCCGCGACCATCTCATGAACGGTTCTCCATGCGCGCCAAAGGCGAACAACCTCCTTTGACCTGGCATCTGTGGGAACCTGATCGATATCCATTATAACGAGCGTAAGATGCGATCCGAAATGTGGTGTTGATGCTCGAAACAACAAAGACGGAAAGATAGGTCGTAGTCGCGAGTGTCGTCAAAAATGTTTCGTACAGCCTTGCATCGTTGCCGCAAAAGTCCAAACTTCTTTGAGCGGGTCAGAGCGCTGATAGGGTCATGTGACTGTAACATGCGCCACATACCGCCACATGTCCCTGGACCAGCCACACCCACGACGGTAGGTTGAGTCTACCTAATCAAACAGACCCCTGGTTTCTATCTGGGAGCTCAGCTTTTTCAGTGGACGCTAGGGGAAGTACCCGAGTCCCAAGGGAGGGGCACCACCCAAAAAGAAGAACAGACAGCGGGCAAAGCAATGGAAGACAGACCGAGACTTGAGAGACAGCAGCTCAGTAGTGCACGGGCCTGCCCTGCCCCAACAGGCAAGAAATCACAGCAGTAGACACGGGTCCAGAACTTTACCTTAGAAGGAGAAGGTGATAGAATTCCACTGGACTGGGCAGGAGGACTGCATTTGCACTGCACCGCACCTTCTTAGCTTTATTCTGGGGTCACTTTTTTTCTCCTTTTCGACAACACGTGTCGAACTTTCTACACTCCCATTACAACTTAATCCTACTCCTCGAGCATTCTCGCTCCTGGTTTTCTCGTCTTTCCCGTTTGCTATCTTGGTCCTCGTCTTTAGTACACTCCTATCATCGCAATGGCCGAAACCGCTGCTACTCCCGCCCCTGCGGCGGACAAGGCCGACAAGCAAGCTAATGTTCGACCTACAAAGCCCGATGAGAATCTCTTTAAGCAGGAGCTCGCAAAGGCTGAGAAGGAACACAAGGTTTCAATGGACCGTCTGGTATGTATGACCTGACTTGGCCCCAATTTCCCTCTTGAAATACCCAGGGCTTGGATCAAATCCGTGGTCTCATGTGAATTCGAGCTATCAGAGTCAACGTTATCTAACAAATTAATCTCTTCTAGGCTGCTGTTAAGGCAAAGATTGACATTGCCATGCCCAACAAGAACAAGGACCAGCCCAACCCTACCCAAAAGCGACGACAAGAGCTCATTGCTCAGGCCAACGAGATTCGACAAAAGCAGGCTGGCGGAAAGAATGCCCGCTCTACTAAGCTCGACCAGATCAAGCGCCTCGACGAGCAGGTCCGAAGCCGAATCAACGAGCAGAAGGCTGCCAAGAGCAAGGTTCCCTTTAAGAGTCTTGAGGACCTCGACCGCCAGATTGCTTCTCTCGACAAGCAGGTCAACTCCGGTACCATGAAGCTGGTCGACGAGAAGAAGGCTCTGTCAGACATCTCCAGCCTGCGTAAGATGCGCAAGAACTTCGGTCAGCTGGAGGACTCTCAAAAGCAGATCGACGACCTGCGTGCCAAGATCAAGGAGATCAAGGATTCCATGGACGACCCTGAGCAAAAGGCCCTGTCTGACCAGTACACCAAGATCCAAACTGAGATTGACGCCATCAAGGCCGAGCAGGATGAGGCCTACAAGGGTCTCTCCAGCCTCCGCGATGAGCGCTCCAAGCTCCAGGCCGAGCAGCAGGAGAAGTACACTGCTATCCGTAAGCTCAAGGACGACTACTACGGACAGAAGAAGGCTTACCAAGCCTATGACCGTGAGGCCCGTGAGCGTTACCGCGAGAAGCAAAGAGCTGAGCAAGAGCGCTACCACCAGGAGCGCAAGAAGGCCGAGGCTGAGCGTCGTCTGGGTGATGCCAGTGACCCTGCCTACCTTGACGAGATTCGTAGGGCCAACAGCTTGCTCCAGTTCCTCGACCCCAACCACAAAGTTGAGAAGGGTCCTCTTATGGCTGACACTGGTCTCGGTGCTCAAGCCCAGCGAAGCGTTGACGAGTCAGGTCTCAAGGGCACCAAGCTCCTTCGCAAGGAGGACCGTGACGAGGAGTACGCTCCTGCTGTCAAGAAGGGCAAGAAGGGCAAGAAGAATGCCCACGGTGGCTCTTCTAACAAATTCAATGTTCCTCCTGCTGTCGTTGAGGACTGTGCTGCCATGGGCATTGATCCTCCTATGAGCGCCGCCGATATCCCTGATGTTGCCGAGAAGGTCCGTGCCAAGCTTGATTTCTGGAAGAACGATCAGGAGGCCCAGACCCAGCGTGTAAGTCATCCATCTCATGGTGTGCGTGTGAGAAAAACCCATACTAATAACTTTTTAGAACATCGAAAAGGCCAAGAAGGAAATTGCTGAGCTCGAAGCCGCTGAGGCCAACGGCGACAAGGTCGAGCAGGCTACTGCTGACCTGAAGGAGACTTCTATTGCTGATAAGCAGGAGTCGTAAACTTCTATATTGACGCATCTTTGATCGCTCGTCAGTAAAATCCCATTCCGACGACGCTGGGCCATATCCGAATCCTCCTTGCGCTCTTTCTACCTCTCGCCATTTGATCGCCTCTAGTCCTCGTCTTTTCCGAAATCTGTCAAAGCTTAGGCGCTCTAACTCATCATGTTGAATAAACATTGAGCTTATATCAAATGTTATTCAAGGTTGTCTAGCCCACCAACCTTATTGTTCGAGTCAATTCCCGCCACACACAACCTTCCCTCCTTCTCACCCTTTTTCAACAGATCATGCTCGAATCTAAAAGCGCTTTTTCGTGCTGTTTTTGTAATTAGGCGCAGTTTCTTACAAAGTCATGCGCAAGGAAAATGACAAAAAGTCGGTTCAATCTCGTGATGCATTCATGGCATTCGTATATCGTTTTAGTTTGCGTGACATGAGCTCGGTTATCGGGTTCCCTGTAGATCTTAACCCTAAGATTGGGTCAATTGCTTATTGTTGCTCTTGGATAGATTGTATGGTGAGACACAATGCCAAGCCTGCATTCGAAGTTCAGTTGGGCTCGCATCGGGCATATACTACCGACTGTGCCTCTTTAGGTTTACTGTTCTCTACCTTCTTATCTGCTTGTCTTGTTGCGTACATGCGTGTATGCAGCCGACTAAGACATGCAACTCTGCCCGCAATGTAGGAATGCGTATCTAGGCAGTAGAATGTCGTCTTACTGCAGCAGATGATGTGTTGAAAACGCCGACGTGAGCCTGCATTGCTTAGTCCACATCCTTCGACCTATCGCCATGATCTCGACTGCCTCGGATGCGTGCCCCTCTTTTCAAACCACCTCCCACACATCCGACCAAGACGTGGGTGGCTCTGTTCGCTGCGGTGTATGTCAAAAAGGCAAATGAGATTGTGCGTCGTTCATAATTTTTGCCATCAGTGGCGTGGTATTTGTAATTTCAGATACAGACAAAAACAGAATCGCCCAACTTTGTTTACCCCAGATACTCCAAAGGAAAAAGTGCCAGGCCGGGAAGCTTCTACTCAAACACAAATGGCATCGTCAGCCCAAACTTCAAGAACCCCAGTAATGATGCCACCTTGGTTTGCTATGCCGGTAATACTCCACGCCCTAGTTATGCAATGGTCGTGATGTTCGTAGAAATCGTAATATGAATATTTTGTAGCAGACTCAGCACCCATGTAGAGGTGCCCAGAATTAATGTATTGGCCATTCGTGATCGTTCAGTATGGAGGAGGGAAATTATACGCCCCTGGCATGGGCGGAGGAATGGCTCCAAAGCCGCTGGGCCGTCTCATTTGAGGGCCAGGAGTTCGACGGTCGGATCGGGGCATGGGAGGAGGAGGAGGATCCTGAGGATGCATCTGGCCTGGATCACGAGGATATCCTGGGGGTGCAACTACAGCAGAAGCACCAGGAGGAGCGGTGCCGCTTCGACGATTCACTTTTCGCAAGTTTGACAACGAGCCCAACGGTGGTTCCTTTACAGCCGGCTCATCCTCCGCCGGTAATGTAAGTTCAACAAGTCCAAAGAAATATTCCAGCACTTCAGGATACCGTTGTACGCTCGCTTGCCAGTCTTCATCAATGCCACGTTTAAGAGAGGCTTGTGCTTCAGCAACTTGTGTCGGATGAGGTGGTGCATGATAATAGTGATAGGCGTGTGCAGTAATTCGGTCCATATGCGCAGCATGGGCGGTCTTTCGTTGATCGGTCAGGAGGCGGAAGTATTCAAGTATGTAATCTTGTGCATGTCCTCGAACCCAAGAGCTATGGATTGATAAAGTCAGATCTACTTCTGTGCATGGCGGGACACCATAGTTGCGTACCGTATTTCCGTGTATATCGAACGCATCATGCGATCCTCGGCTTGTTTGACAGCAACGTCAAGGCCCTTAGCCTCGCACTCGCATGCCATGTTGGCCGGGGCGTGGCATATCGCGCAGTCAGGATCCATTCTGAAGGTCTTACTACGATATGGGTAGGTTCTGGGAAACATCTTAGCTGATATGTCGGGCGAATTGGTTTACAATGAGTTGAAGGGAATGAGCGTAGTGCAAGAGATGGCCAGAAAAACAATATTCAGCTATGGTCAACTCATGACAACGACAGAAAATCCCCCTCCAACCCCGCAGACGACTTTCATAAGGCTGTATGTGCTTAGGAGAAAAGACCAGCAACAATGAGACTGAACAATGGGAGAACAGGAAATGGGGGAGGAGGTAGGTAGGGATAAGGATGACAGAGAGAAGTTAAAACGGACCTAGCTAAAAGGCACGAGCCGTGTTAAAGTCGATTGACGGCGTGGCGGTAAAGAGATAATGACACTGGGTTCGAAAATGGTCTGTCTGGTTTGCCTGTCGAGAACCAGCTTCGGACGGAGAGCAGCTGTTTCGCTGGAGCCGTATGTATGCTGCACTGCATGTACCAGCAGCTCTCGGGGCTCAAGCTGGAAATGGAGGGAGAAACTGAAGAGCGAGATGGAAGAAGTCGCGTGGGGAAGCGAAGGAACCTATGTGGAGAGATCGAATGAGAACAGGCGGACCACGTCTACAGTCGTGGCTCGAATGCGGGACCACGGATCGTATGCAGGCTGGCCCAATGGCTTCAAACTGGTACAAGGGAGGGGTCGATAGTAGCGAACTGTCGTTGGGTAATTGTGCGGCTCATGTGCTGCTGCTAGGAAGGGTGGTGTTGACAAGCAGCAGTAGCACCACCAAAAATGGAGGGGTGAGTGGAACGTCAATGAGAGGAATTAAGACGAGAGTTGAACGAGAAATAGTTGCAGGTTTACGAGGCGAGAATTGAAGCGAGATATTGTTCTGCAGATGCGACTAGAGCTGGATCGACTAGCGAACTCGAAAGAATGCGAAAGATAGTCGGGCGTGACAAATGAGGAGTCGGTTGTGCTGAAGGTGGTAAGCCAGAGACTGGTTACTGAAAGCCGACGAATGAAGATGAAGGTTGATCGTGAGAGCCCCAGAAGCAAGGCAAAGACGACAGCAGATGGGACACGGAAGGGCTGACCACGGAGGGACAAGAGAGGCTCTGTTGGCTTTATTCACTGCTGCAACCCCGATTCACCGCATTTTGGCGTCAGCTGGCGTTTGTTGTTAAGCTCGGGAAGCTGGGGCTAGCCCAATACTAGTCAAATAGCAATTGACGCGAGCGTTGGGCCATTCCGGGTGAGCTGCAGGATCCCGTCCGGGCGAGGTGAGACGAACGATCAGGGGAGCATAGTCGAAGGAGATTTGAGGCTGCGAAACGGTCGCCTTGTTAATAGTCTATATTTTATAAAACTAAGAACGGAATTAACCCTTGGGGGTCATGACTCCATTTGTATAGCTGTTGCTACATGGGAGTTTTCCAGGTAGATATCGGCCGGAAGTGAGGTGAGGTCCGTGAGTATGGTACAGTACGCCGGTTAGTGGTAGGCATGTCGGACGAGGAAAATGCGAGTATGACGCACGATTGAAGGTGTCACCAAAAGATGATTAAAGAGAAAGAAACAAAAGAGGAGAGGAGAGAATATGAAACTATCAGCACTGCCATCCTCTGTTAGTCCTAGCTGAGACCTGAGGCATGGATCCAGGACAGCGGTTGCCTTGTAGGTCAGTAGGTAGTTCGTCACTGAAGTACTCTTTCCCTTTTTGGACTTAAACGAGAAAGACTTCATGATGAGGTGTTGAAGAAATGATATTGAATAAAGGAATTTATTCTTAGATTCATACGAAAAGAAGTCACTGAGACACCAATCTTCGCTTAATCAGTTACAAGTTTAATGGGATTTACTAGTTCCTCATCTCTTCTTTCATACTCAACTCACCTATCGCCCATCATGAGACCCTCATTCGATCTCTTATCTAATCAGCAACCCCAGAAAATTCAACCCACCTTGAGGCGAGATAGACATTCAACGTCTTTGCTTCACTTTAACCACGGAATTGTCGCTCAATTCTTCCAAAATGGCCCCACGGTGCCCGGCTGTGTCATCGACATTTCTTCCGTTCCTCTATCCTTCGATCTTCCTATCAAGACACACCCTTGGCAGCGCAACAACACTTCGACGTCGCTACAACTCCACCATAAACGATCTCCCAGAGTCACGACTTAACCCTGCTCCCGATGATTATGCTTCACCAAGCTTCTCTGACAAAGCTTCTCTAGCTTTATACGCTGGTCGTGGCGGAAATGGTTGCATTTCTTTCTTACGCGAAGCTTACCTTGCCGAAGGTCCTCCCAATGGCGGCGATGGTGGCCACGGCGGCAATGTCTACATTCAAGCGGCGCATGGTGAAACTTCACTTCACAAGTTGGCTCGCAAACGGTTTGTTCGAGCCGGCCGCGGAAAGCACGGCCAAGGAAGCGCAAAGAGCGGGACAAGAGGAGAAGATATCATCATAACCGTGCCTGTAGGTACAGTGGTTCGTGAATTGGAGCGCGAGGATCCTGTTTTAGATGAAGAGATGGATATGCGCTTGTGGCGGGCTCAACAGAAGCAAAAAAGATTAGAGGAGCGTACGGCTGCTTTGGAGCGCAAGCGGAGACAAGAGGAAGATGAAGAGGCGTATGAAGAAGAGGAGGAGGAGGAGGTCGAAGAGGATGAAGAAGAGGGTGATCAGGATCCTGAGCGTCGCAAGTGGCTTCTATATCCTGGGCTATCAAAGACTGATATCAAACAAACTGTCTTTCCCCGATTGCCTAAACGCACTCGACTTCTTAAGCAACCGCCCCCTACGATTCATTTGGACCTATCTCGCCCAACCCCCAAGCCAATACTCCTCGCAACTGGAGGCATTGGTGGTTTAGGCAACCCTCATTTCACATCTCGAGCGCATCCTCGGCCCATGTTTGCAACCAAGGGTGAAGAGGCTGTCACTATGAAGATTGAGCTCGAGCTTAAGCTTCTTGCAGATGTTGGCCTTGTTGGTCTTCCCAATGCGGGAAAGAGTACCCTGCTTCGTGCCATCACAAATAGCCGTACTCGAGTCGGTAACTGGGCGTTTACAACACTTCAGCCCAATATCGGTACAGTTGTGCTTGATAAATACTCAGGTCGACCTACCATCAAAAGCTATCGCCGGTATCCCGCTCAGCTCGGTCTGCCCGAAACAGTCGATACTGAGCCACGTACTCGATTCACAATTGCTGATATCCCTGGCTTGATCGAAGGTGCACACCTTGACCGTGGCCTTGGTATTGCTTTCCTACGACATGTCGAGCGCGCTGGTGTTCTCGCTTTCGTCATCGATTTATCTGCAGGGAATGCAGTCAAGGCACTCGACTCCCTCTGGCGCGAGGTTGGACTGTACGCCCAGATGCGCGATGAGGAAGAGGCTGATCGCGCAATCGAGTCGCACATCGATTGGGATGTTGCTTCTTCAGATATGGATGAGCCCATGAGTCTATCTCCCGGGTTCGAAAACGAACAAGAAGACTTTAGCTCGAAGCCAGGCCTGCAGATTGCTGGAAAGCCGTGGTTTGTTGTCGCGACCAAGGCCGACCTGCCAGAGACGCAGGAAAACTTTAAAGAACTTAAACAGTACCTTGACAGCATAACAGCTGGTCAAAAGTCGCACCCAAGCGGTGTTGAGGATGCCTGGACCAAGGACTGCGCTGTCATCCCAGTGAGCGCCATCAATGGCCAAGGCGTGGATAGAATTGTGCATTGGACTGTTGGGTTACTAGATGAGTAGGCGAAGTTTGGAGACACATTGTATTATACTATCTGTATCAAGATTGCATCCCTAGCCATGATTCAAACTGTAATAACACCGAAATAACATGAAGCAATTGTACATATTGACCCTTTTTTCTTTTAAGCCGTTTCCATCTTCTCTGCAGGTTCTGTATCAGCGGTCTCCTCAGGCGAGGGAAGATCCGCAACATCGACTTCCTCCTTGGTATCATCACCAGTCTCAGCATCCTTGACATCTTGAGCAGCCTTCTGGTTCTTTTGCGCAGCAATGTTGATCAGAGGGGATGTATCATTGAAGATACGTAGCAGCATAGCAGATCGATCTTCCTTGGGAAGCATGAGGTTAAGCGAGTGGATGCTCTTCCAGAGGGGGAGAGCCATGCGCTCCCTAAAGTCAGGGTCTGTACCGTCAGGCTCAACGCGCAGAACAGCGCAACCCATGCCGATGTCTCGGACACGTTCGCCGATCTCGTCGAAACGTTCATACTTGCCATCATTAATGCGGGGGAACATCTCAATGAGAAGCTTGCGGAAGGTCTCCTTGTTGTGGAGGTGGACAACGCGGGGCTCACCAACGTAGCCCTGGAGAATAGGCATACCCTCAGCCTGGATACGCCATCTGCAGACATCAGCTGAGGGGGCATCTTGCTTCATGTACATGCGGACACCGCCATGGATAAACTTGATACCACGGCCCTCGTTCTCGATGAGGATATCTCGGAGGAGAGCGCTAGTATAGTAGATAGCCTTGGCAGGCTCGCCCATTTCGTTTCGGACCATATATCTATCGTCAGGGAATCGCTTAGAGATGTGATAAAACTCTTTGATGTTCTGGACGGTAGGGTGAGAGGCGTCAAGGTACTTAAAGGCCTCCTCAACAGGTCCGTTTCGGCGAGGCTTGCCCTCCTGATTTGCTTGGGGAACAGGAGTAGCGGCGGCTGAGGGCTCAGTAGAGTCAACCTTGGCCTTTTTAGCGGGCTGATCTTGAGCATCTTCGGACTCAAGAGGTCGCTTGCTGCCATTTGTAGACGCGTCAGCCATAGCAACATCTTCCTGCTTCTCTTCCACGGCAGGAGCTGCCTCGGCTTCAGGCTTCACCTCAGCCTCCTCCTTGGCAGGTGCCTCCTCGGCAACCTTCTCAAGAGGAGTAGCTTCAGCGGAACCCTCAGCCATGGCAGGCTGCTTGGTCTCCTTGATCTCGTTCTCATTCTTAGCCCTGAACTCCGACTTCTTCTCCAAAACAGTGATGAAGAAGCCGCCGGTATCCTGCATGTGAGGGTAAACTCGCATGCAGCGCTCAAGGGGCAGATCAGCGCACTCAGCACCCTCAAGTCTGGGGAACATGGTCTCAACGACTCGGCCAGGAATGACACCATCAGCGTTCTCCTTGGCAAAATCTTCAACCTCCTTCCAGGAGCTCCAGATACGGGCACTCTTGTCCATGATCTTCCAGTCCTTCATTCCGGGGTATCGCTTCAAGTTGGGCAGCTCATTGCTACAGTCAACAATCTCAACGTTTCCAGGGCCACCGCATCGCTCAATAGCAGAAACGACCACAGACTCATTCTCGACAGGGTTCATACTGCAGGTAGAGAAGACGACTCGGCCACCGACCTTCAAGAGCTGTAGAGCACGGACCAAGATTCTAATCTGTGTAAGGTGCAGGCCAAGGGCACTGCCAGGCTGCCAATCTTTCCAGATGTTGGCGTTCTTTCGAAGAGTTCCATCACCGGAGCAAGGAACGTCAGCCAGAATACGATCGAACTTGAGGTACGTAGGCTTCTTGCCGTCCTTGGCAGGGAGTCTGATGGAGGGAAACTGGGTAGCATCGTGGTTCGTGACGAGAAGGTTAGGAGAAGAAAGTCGCTTGAGTTGATGGACAAGCATGTGTCCGCGCTTGTAATCGGAGTCGTTGGCGACGAGCATGCCAGTAGCTCGTCCAGCATCGCTAGGGTCGGCCTCGAGGTCGACCTCAACCTCATCCTTTGTCTCAATACCTAGATCAAGGCCGTCTTCCTGAGCGTAAGACCGGAGGACCTTGCGCACGCGAGCTTCCTCGCCCTGATGAATCATCTCAAGCAGCTGCGCGGCCTTGCTGCCAGGAGCAGCGCACATGTCAAGGACGGTCATACCAGGGCGGAGGTCCATCAGCAGAGGGGGAATCATGCTGACAACTTCCTGTCGGCTAATGTTTCCAACACTCGTCTCGGAGACCAGGAACTTCTGGAATGCGGCGAAGGGAGGGAATTTGCGAACGACGTTCTTGGGGGTAGTCATCCACCAAGCCAGCTCGTCGGGATACCAGGACACAGGCTTAGGAGGCTCAACGGGTCGGCCATCCTGATGTTCGATCTTGACGATTTCGGGGATATATCTGGTCTGGAGAAGGCTCTTGACGGTGAGGGCGTGGCTGGGGACGCATCAAAGTTAGCAGACGACTCTCGCGTCGCGCGAATGGAAAGACGTACCCTTTGGAACCGCAGAACCTGAAGCTGTTGGGAAGCTCTCGTCGAAGCGCCTCCCAGTAGGCATTCTTCTCCTCCTCGGGCAGCTGCAGGAGAGTATCATAGAAGCGCTGGAGCTTCTCATTCTCCTTTGGGATAACACTGTAGTCCATTCTTCCACCTCCCTGACCACCACCTCGGCCACCGCCGCCGCCTCTTCTATTCTTTCCCTATAATCATTAATATCAGTATATCACGATTGATGCGTTTTGGGGGGTGTGCGCGCACCCGAAAGCTCTTTTTTCCCATGATGAATGTTCTGAAAAGGTGGTTGAGTCGAAAGAGCATACAATGCGACTACAAAAAATATAAAAAAATAAAACATGCGCCCCACCAACATATGCACGCGCTAAGGTAAGGTTTACGGTAGGCCCGGCTCACATGGCATGGAACCTTTGGGTTTATATACTCACATCGGCTCACATTAAATGTGCAGAGTCAGTCAAAGGTTCATAAAACAATTAAACTACCTACTCCCATCACTCTTGATATAAGTACCAGGCACATTGCCCATAGATTCTCTAAGAACGCCTAGGTAGGTTAAGCGACTTGACGCCATCCATACGCACCTCAGGTACCTACTACCTACCTGGATAGGTATGGAGGAATATATAACCTAGTATCTACTGTGTATGAAATACCCTCTTTTTAGAAACTGCTGCCCAAGCCTCAACGAATTCTTTTGAAATTTGCGCGCTACCATGCGTTGCTGTTATGAGAACTTGATAGATACGAGCAATAAGCGCCGTAACAGAGCCGGCGGATATAAATATATTGCACTATTCAATCTTTCTTGTACATATTGGTTCAGCCGAGATCGGATCAAGCTGACCCGATCGAGCGGGCACTCGCTCTTCTCCATTGTGACTCTACAACCTTGGGATTTTATGACTGCGATTTTGTATCTAAATGCAATAGACCCTGTCTGCGTCACGTCAAATAAATGGCTTCACCCTTTTTCTTCTATCACTTGTTCTCAATCAAACAGCGCGCGTCATCACCAGCATGAGTACTGCTGCTTCTCGACGGCCAAATGGACGACCAGAGGCTTGCGATCCATGCCGGGCGCGTAAAGTCGCCTGCGATCATAGACGACCCAGTTGCATGCGATGTCAGAGGAGAGGTGATGATTGTGTCTATACAGCATCGACATTAACACCACGGGTCAGAGCCACGAATCATCCAGACCCGAGGATCTCACCCCAGCCAGCCAAGCCCATGATACGAGACTATGCATTTAGCCCTGGCTATCTTGGTTTTACAAGCTATGACTCTGCCTTCCAAGGAGCTCGAGAGAGTTTATCCGTCTCAGACACAGGCTCGGAATTCGCATGTGCAGATGTATCAGGTCCTGGTGAAGAGGATGTTTGTCTACGCAACTTACCTTTGCCGACACAACAAATGTGCCTTGTTGTTATACGATATCTCCCAGGACGGCCAGAAGCACCCATGGTGTTTCATGATGAGAACGGGTTCGAAACGACGGCATCTTGGTCGCATGTAGCAGTATCACGTATTATCAAATCTTTGCGGCAGCTCTTTCGACGGCTTGAAGGCTCCGAGTCTTTTGACGAACAGGTTGCTGATGTCTTGTGCCGAAACACATTACGACCGATACATGATACCTTTGATAAGTTCGATGACTGGATAGCCCAGTTCTGTGGGCCAAATATCCGATGGGAATCGATAGGTCTTCTTTGGGCTCATCTTGAAGGTTTATCAGACGCCTTATCAACACTATATCATCGTCGGCTTCAGTGGATAGAAGGCAAACAATCATCCATCATGTCACACGAACACCTACACTATTGTATCGAAATCACACGTCAGTTTACCGCTGGAAATGTTCTACTTCTTGACCTCTGTCGACGACAAGCCGCTCTTGGAACCTTAGTTTACGGTGATGCCAGTAAGTGCATGTTAACTCTTAGTCTATTGATACTAACACATCAGGTCCCGTGTACTGGAACTCATTTAGCCTTTGCATCTCCATGTTGCTATTTCTTGGTCTCCACGCCTCTGAAGAAGCACCCAAATCGCCATCGCAGCCTGAAAAGCCTTCGTTCTGTGTCCAACACAGGCGCTTTATTTATAGCTACATCTTTGCCGGCGATAAGTCCATGGTCTCCTTTACTGGAAGGCCACCACTCCTTAGCCGTCGCTACTGTTCCTCGATGCCCCCTTTGGACTTGCCAGATAGTTGTATGATGTCTGAAGACACTCTGACCGAGGAATTCAATGCTCTGGACTATAGGGGCTGGAATACTAAGGGGGAAGTTTACAGCAACAGCTACATACGAGCTCGCTACTTGATGTCCTATGTCTTTGATGAAGTAATAGAGATAGCACTCGGCAATGATTCTCATCCCACAGTGGATTATCTACAGTAAGTGATCTTCGACATACATATCTGCTTATATGCTGATTCGAGGTAGAATTATCAAAGCCCGGGTGAGACAAACATACATCGAGCTGCCCCCTCATTTGATTTTCAAAAACCAAGACATTGATGATCCGAATCTGGATATCAACGTTCTTTACTTGAGAATATTGCTCTATCTTGCCCATAGAAGAGACATCTTTGTAATTGAAAGACTGCTTCTCACGCATGGGGCGATTGACGATGGTTCGTTACTGACAACTAGTTTTGATTTAGTCAAGATCACAGTCATGCTTTGGGTACACAAAACCCGCTTCGCACCTATGAGACGCAACTTTGAATGGCTTGTAAGTATTCCAAGTTTGATACATCAATTATTTCTAATTTATGAGTAGTTGGTGGCTTATGCAGGGCCAGGAGGGGGTCTGCTCTGCCAAGAACTACTTCGCCCAACCTTCTTTGGCGTTCATCCCTCGAACCCAACTCTTTCACGGTCGAATATTGTACAGCAACTGAGTATGCTTGTTGCTTTTTTGAACTGGGTCGGGCCCGACTCACCAAATAGAGTTGTATGTGGTGATGTTGAAGCGATTGTTCAGCGTGTGCTTGATGAGCACTTGAACTCAACGCCATCTAGCAACGCGAGTCTTGAACCGCTGAACATAAATGTTCCTCGGTCCTTGGGTTTCAACTTTGAGCTACTGAATACTTTTGACTGGCTCCAAAAGGGCATCTAGAGAGCGCATATCATGTTGGGAGATTGATCAGGAGGTGCCGAGAAAAGTCGCGAGTCAACTTTGAACCTATTTGAGGTTAAGAGTAGAGACAGGTAATTATGATAAGCATTTAATAAACCTTTACAATAATCGATAAGTTTGATTTTATAAAGCTATTTATTATTTTAATTATTTGGTTCTAAAACGATAACGATCCGGAATTGATGGGTAAATGTGTATGTGTTGCATCGACAGAGAGGCGGGTCATAGAAACATCAGGAATAAGGTAAGAATTAGTTCAGGTAAGGCTGCCATAGACATTAGGATAACTTACTTAAGACCTTATGGCCTAAGTACTTCCATTAGGTATTCATATCGGCAGGCTCTTGGTAGGATAAAATGCCTTTCTGTTGTATCGACAGAGCAGATTCTGTTAGCTAGGGTTTGTCTATACCTATGTTTGTAGTTGTTTGTTGCTTGCCTTACTACCTGATATGCATATAGCTTATCTAGGCAGCAAGGACAAGCTGATGATGCCTATAGAGGCAATCATCTCTGAGAGCTATTATAAATAGCTCTCTTTCTTCTAGGATAGACTTAATCTCATCAAGCCTTCTTATCCTAACTAACTGATTCAGTGCATAAATACATACACAAGAACTTCCGAAAGATCTCTTCAAACGCTTTTATCAAGTTCTTCAGGATGTTCCGACAATCTTCCAGAACTACAAACCGCCAGACAGTCCATAAGACACCATCTCGTGGGTGCATTATGAAGAACAAACTGGCATAGACACACACGCATACGCTGATGCAGGAAACCCCCATGAACAAGATAAAGGTCAACGCTCAGTCATAAGCAAAGTCACAAGGAAGACGCAGTCTTCATTCAGTCATGCAGGGTCTTTCTAGCTGTTGCTTACAACGGATATAGTTGATCAAGTTATGAGCATAAGGAGGATGCCGTCTTCTGGTATACAGGAAGATAAAGGCACAAAAGGGATGCCGCCCTCTGGGATGCAAGCGTATCTTTCGGGGTGGGCGATTGGCATCTTAGCTGGGCGTTGGCGTTTTGGCGAAGGGACGGTTTTCTCAAGTCCAGACATCAGGTCCAGCAGCATCAATTCACCTGTCTCACGCCTGCCTACAACGAACAGCATTGAGAACTTGAGCACCTTTGACAGTTTCTCGTCTGCATACACTCAGCTATCCCTAGTCCATTTGCGTCAAGCCCATGCTTCTACAGTGCCAGCAACCTCCGGGTCTCCTATCTTCAGCCACCTCGAGAGCTTAGTCTGTATCTGGCTCACCTACATTGAGCCCACCTATGTAATTCAACATCTCCAGTGATCTGAAGTACAGCAGACTTAAGTTCAATAGGCTCAGACCCGCCTCCGTCCATCCCTTCTCCCCAATCCCAACAGCCTCAAGACCAAATGTTCCAACTTCAACAGCTTCAGCATGAATCCCTAAACTACGACTCGCCGGTACAAGACACCTACAAACTCCAGCCCTTTCCCATGTCTATAACAGTCGATAGTTAACGCCGGCCGACGCCGGAGCTCTCGATGTTGGACCTTTCAATGTCGGAGGGTTATCACACAGTCATTAACAAGATGAGGCTCTGGGCAGGTTAACAGAAGACAAATATCGAATACCATCAAGTTTCTCACAATAGCCTCCAGTCTCCAGCGGTCACTAAAAAGAAACTCCTTGCTTTGGAGATACGGCAGCCAAGTATGACCACTCCATCTTACACAATTTATATTCTCTGTGGTGGGTATCGAAGCTTCCCTTTCTAACTGCGACTCAAAGGCATCACAGTTTCGTTACAGCATGCTACACCACAGAAAAGTTAAGTCACTGCTCACAGCAGCTTCTACTTTTTCTTCAGCACACCCGACAAGTCACTCGTTTGACAACAAATCAAGCTTCCATATCAGTCAATCTACCCACGCTTTGATCCCACATGTTGACACTAATCGCAGCTACAGCATCGCGATGTCTTGTACAACCATATGCATCATGAAACGTTCCACAACTTCGATGCCTCTATCGTCCGTGCTCTCCAAAGGCTAATCAGGAAGACCTTGAGGATATCCGTACGAAGACAGCAGCCCGTCTTGGACCACTTCGAATATTTACTTTGCACATCGTCGCTTCACAATAACGCAAGATTTCTATCAATAACATGGTCACGATATAAATATGGATAATGACAACTATATTTACTATACAAAGTCAATGATAATTGTCTTATTGGCCAGTTACCAATTGATGAAACGAAAAACTCTTCTCTATCAGCCCAAATACTTGTCGCTACTTCACATAAAAGCGGCACCAACTCCATAACTATAATTATCTCCCACGGTCTACTTTTGCTATCAACACATCACAATATGGTGATTCTTGTAAGCAACTAATCTAGTCACCGAGGGACACATAGCTAGCAAAGCTTACAGATACCGATGACAACTTTCGAATTTTCACACACAAGTGGAACATGCCCTGAATTCCATTTCAGGCGTCTCTCTGTGGTCTTATCCCAATTTACAGAAGCCAACCCTACAAGTAACCAGGATTCTGCTTAGACAGGCAGATCTATTGAATCCTATCAGACCGCCTGACGTCCAGTAAAGTCCAGGCTCACATGGAACACAGAGCTCACTTAGCCCGCCCGCCCGCCAAACACTCTTCAATCCTTACCCAAACCCTTCAGATCAAGGACTCCAACTTGCATAGGACACCTTAGAAACCCATGCACGGTATAGCTCAAGGCCTTGATTACCTTCGTGATAAAGTTACCACACTGAGGTTTCCTGGACACTTCGCATAGTCATCAACATGGTCCATAGCCTTACAATGCCCAGCAAATAACCATTACAAGTCGATCTCATCGACGCCCCCAACTAGCGAACATTTCTAAGAGCCATATTGTCTCGTATAACACCCCGTACACACTCTTTTTGGTCAATCCCGGCTTCTTTACCGCCGCAACCGTAAATACCTACAGTGGACTACAGCCATCACTAACAAAAGCCAAGCTTCTTTCGCAACATACAATTTCACAGCAACGACTGTTTGAGTCTTCTAATCCGCAAGATCAAACTACATATTTATGTTTGGCTTCATTATCATTACAAGTATTTCACCCAGGAAAAGACCAGACCTCTCTCAGATCCGAGATCCAAACACTTGGGGCGCACTTCCTCTGTCATTCAGGTAGTTCCTCAGGCTGAGGCAGTGAGAAATATTCTCCTAGTCTACATCGTCTCCACCGATCGAGATATCATCCACTTCAGTATATCGGACGTTAGACAACTTTTACCAGACGACATCAACATCATTTATATGTCAAACTTCAGCGAGAACAAGATGGGTTCGCCGAGCCTACCAGACGAACTACTTGCTCCATCAAAAACCTTCGCGTTCTTCCCTTTATATTCTAACCCCGCCTCGAACATGTCTCAACAAATCTGACTGCGCTCTATTTACTCATGTTAGTAACCTTAGCAGTACAAATGGATTTCATATCTATATTGCTCAAGGCTTACATACCAAGCTCTGGGCCCAAAAAATTGTACCTCAACCTTGATCTGTTTCAATCTACACATAGCAGCTTAGTGCCAACCACTTACCACATCTCATGGCCACTCTTTCTCGACCAAAACGAGCCTTGGCGAAGAGCATCTCCTCACCCACATGCTGTCCAGAGACGACAGCTCGTTCTACCTATAGCGCCACCCCATAGAAGGCCTCAGGTGCTGTCATAAGTCGGCTCTTCTCCAATCGACAAACGTAAGACTGCCAAATTATGTCTTTAGAACACGTTACTAACCTCAAAGGTAGCCACCAGAAGTCTTTTGCTACTCGTCCAGTCTGACTTTCTCCTCCGACTCTTTGGCCCTGTGTGCTACCTTCTCTGGGCTCTATTTATCGGAAATGTGTTTGGATTAACCACCTTCCACGCCATAATTTCCTGGCCGTTACGGAGGAGTTGAAGTCGAAGAATACCTTATCGACGACAACAGAGAGCAGCTGTCCGCTATCCCAAACGCACTTATCAGGAAGGGATTTGTGAGCCACATCCTTCATATGGCAAGCAATGAATGGTATTCGATTAACTATATTCACCAAGTGCCTCAACGTCACGGACACTCGTCACATGTCGATAACAGTATGATACTGGATACACACGCTTTACTCCCTTCACTATGCAAAGCTGTTGGTGAAGATCTGCCGCATCAGCAAAGCAATTGAAACACCTTCTAGCTTTGGAGGTCCATTCTGAGTGGACCATGCTATTTCCCCAGTCACAAGGCCCTCATGTATTCCGAACTCATTGCCAACCTAAAGTACCAGCCCCCTACCTGAAAGACGTTGGATCGGGAGCCTACCAGAGGATAGCCTATATCCCCTCTATAAAAGTCAAAGCAGAATATAATGGCACAGAAAAGGAAGCACCAACACTTTTCATATATCTACCAACATATGCCCCACCTTCACTTTCCCATAGAGACGTCAAATTCATACCAGCTACTTGCGACACAACCCGTCCAATCATGACTTCGGAGCAAGGCCAAAGCTGCCTTAGCCATTCACCTTCTCTTTCCAATATATATTCAACCTCGGTCAGCAGCTACGCCTCCCAGATACCACAGCAACAGAAGATTGCCACAACATCTCTGAGCCAGCCTCGTCTGATGCCAATCAAGACGGCTTACTGTCCTTGCGACAGCTACTTTCGCTAAGAAGAGTCATTCTATCAACATGCCCGAGCCAAACACTTTCACACATATTGCTGGCCATGCGACAGACATTCCCACAAGGCGCCGCAAAAGAGCAACATATCAGGAATTCTCTAAACCAAGATAGATTACTGCCCTCCTTGCAACAGGTACTTCCGCTACGAAGACTCATTCTATCGACATATTCAAGCCAAGCACTTTCACACGTATTATTGGCTATGCAACTGATATTTCCCACATAGCGCTGCAAAAGAACAGCACCTTAGAGACTCTCCAAACCACCATGCCTGCACTCATTGCCCGAAGGTGCCTGAATTCAACGCAGAAAACGATCTTCACGAGCACTTGCATAAGTGTATAGTAACACGCGAAACCCAGCCCACGGCAGTAGCAACAGGATCGGCTCACCATAGAGGCTTGCCCTCACGATAAGCGCAAAAGTCTTCGACGCGGAACCAGACTAGAAGAGTCGGAATTCATATCATCTATCCAGGATATTAAACAGTGATCTGTTCGTCAGTTCAGCAGAAAAGAAACTTCCCTTCGTATCGTCTCATTTCTCCAGCATGATAAGTGGGATATTTTGTTTTACTAGAGGCGCTGTTGCAATTACTTTTTCTAACTATCATCAGTCCTTTCAAGCCTTCTTTTCAATTTTACCTGTCGTCGGAATCCGAGCCAAATCACTACCATTACCCGCAAGTGTTCGATCGCTCAGTGATCAGAAGAGAATCCCATACCGTATTAAACAATCGTCACAGCAAAGCCGTCCGATCGCCTCAGGGTCAAACTAATGTTATATAACGATCATCATATAGCCCCAAATGATAGGTTACAGTTGGTCATCAATGTATATTAGCTTGGCTTTCAGGGTTTATTTAACTGGAAGATATGAACTATGCGAGGCAAAACAAAACAAAACTATATATATACTTAAAGACCTTGGGACATCATCCAAGTATAAATTGAGGAGTTGAAATGTATCTGTTTCTCGATCATCTGGCCGCTAACATGGTCCTTTGTAATGAGCCGTTAGAGGAAACGGTGAGACAAAGATATCTAAGCTGGAAACTTAGACAAGTCCCAGTCCGCTTTAAATTAAGGTCATGGCAATCATATCATAAACCGTTATTGCATCATTCTCTCCCTCAGAAGGGGGACAAGCACTCCTCCTCTAGGCCCTTAAGAAAGAAGGTGTTGACCATTTGATATTTAACTTCAACCTCAATTCCCAAGGCACAATCTAGGCAATGGCTTAATCTGTTGATTACCTACCATATGATTATGGATAAGGTAGGGTCATTAAGAATTGCCTTAAACAACCTGCAGAAGATCAACAACACTCGTATAAATCACAGTACTTATTAGTCACGCGGATCGCTTACATGCAAAAGGCATTCGGACAATTAACCATCACCAAACCGCGCTATCGGCTGGCCTACGGAGTCAGCTTCCTCATACATCCACGTCTTCTCCTAAGCCACAGCACACTCATCAATAGGGGTATATATTCGTATTATTCCTCCTTGGAGGAAATGTTCTATTCGCAATTTTACATACAGATAATGTTCCATGACTAGTAGCTCGCTAGCTGAAACTGAATATAGCCTCTAGGGCGGGAATCAAAACAAGATTGACGTAGGAAGCCCTACATCATCAATCCACCAAAAAGGGCGGCGATGGCACCGCTCATGAGACCCCATCGGATCTCTCCTCGAGCCTCGATACCAGCATTACCGCTCTCTGTCGCGGAAGCAGCAGCAGTTCCGCTGGAGGTAGCAGAAGCGGTAGCAGTACCAGAAGAAGTAGCGCTTCCAGTCTTTGCTGCACCAAACGTACCGCCACCAGTGGACTTAGGCGCAGTGCTGTCGTCAGAGCCGGCAGCATTTTTGGCGAAGTTCTCAAATGTCTTTTGACCGCTGGTACTAGGTGATTTGTTAGTAAACTTATAAGTGGTGTGGCGCGTTAAAGTGTGCTGATTGGTTGATTTGAGACCCATTCTGGGATCTAAGCTTATCTCAGCCACAACCATCAATTGAGCAAGGCTCTCTCGATATACGGCTGTAATGCTCATTGTGACTGATCGGCGCTTCATACAACACATTGATTACAAGAAGGGGGAAACTTACGGTGCATTAATAGCGCCAACCATGCCTCCCTCACAATGTCCCTTTACAGCGCAGTAGTACCAGATGGGATCTTCTGTCTTGACCTCAATGGTAAAGACCTTGTCGCTAACTTTGCTCTTGACGTTCTGGTCACCGCTGAAGAATGCGGTGCTGTTGATGGGAGCGCAGGGCTTAGCGAAGGTGCTCTCAGCAACTGAATGAAAGCCTTGGTAGAAGTGGAATTCAACAGTATCTCCGACCTTCGCTTTTGTCTGAGATGGAGTGAAATTCAAGCCAGACTCGCCCACTTTCACAACGTGAACGGCAGCGGAGACTGTGCTGGCGGAGAGGGCCAAGAGCTTGATGGGAGAGGCGTGCATTTTGGTGATAGTTGGTTAGGTATCTGTGGAGTAAAGATGAAGTAAAGAGAGGGAGGGATGAAGATGTTTTGTTTTGTGTTGTTTGTGAGGATGTTTGTTGTTGTGTTGTTGAAATTAGAATGTGATGCTGATTCAAATCGAAACTTCGTCGTTCCTGACCTCCTCTTTATAATTATTCCAATTGATGCCAATACTATTAAAGTCAGGTTAAACTTCCATCATGCCCGAGTTCTCAAGGGTTCAATTCACCCGCTGCTACATAACCTCAGACAAGGGTGAAGCACAACGTCGGCCGACCAGCCCCAAACGACTAGGGGGCGCTCAATGAGACACAGACACAGACAGACAGCCCTTCGGCATATGCTAATGCAGCCTAACCTCCTCCGCATTGTCGCGGACAGTTTGATACCCCGACCTGAAAACGGTTTCGTTTAGTTTCTTTTGGTTTGACATTTCTCCTCCAAGCGCTAGATCAAACCGGGTCCCAGACCGAGCCGAGACTCTTTGTGTAGCAAGCATCACCAAACGAACTTAAAGCCTATCAACAATTGACGTTCTCCGGCAACAAGATGCCGCAACAAAGAGCACTCGCAAGCGCCCTGGCTTATACCGTTTCACCTGTACGCCAACAAAATCAGCCACTGCCGTTTATCCAGCATGGTGTTGGCCCTGTGTTGGGCGTTGAACGATGGTGCTGACGGTCAATTCTATCATTAGATCTCACTGTAAGATTTGATGTTCGAAAGTAATTAGCCGCCGCATAACAAGCATTGCGTTGGTCCCCGACATGGGCAAAGACATTCTCCAACTACCTGCTTGGACAGAAGGACAAACTAGCAAGCCTGCGTATTCGCAATTGATCTCTAATAAACGCTTGAACTACCGAAGCTAGGCCCTGGAGGCCCTAGCTCTCGGCTTGCGTGACATTATGCGGTTAATACTGTTGGCTGTCGAGGCCTCCAAATACCTCCTAAGGTAGGTATACGCGTCTCGTATCAGCCTCTAAATATGTCACGGTGGTATCGTGAAGCGATGTTCGTCGATAAATCGACGGTACAGATACGAGTCTTGTTTGACACTTGGCTGTAGTTGGCTTGCAAGAACTTGACTAGCACAAAGTAGGGCTGGTTGCACCATGTCTTTTCGCGACATCACTCTGTCATGTTACACACATCATGTCGCATCATGAGGAAGACATCCCTATCTACAGAGAATGCGAGATGCAGCGACATACAGGTTTCAGTTTATAGCTTTAGGCTGCCATATAGCACGTATTCGCATTGGATATTTCTTGTGATGTTCCAGATGACAGTTACCCTAAAGACAAGATACCGAATTGGTTATGTGGCATTGGCATGTAATCTAATCTGGAGTTCTAGACTGCTATGCTCGGACAAGTACCCTCGATAGGGAAGCTATTCAAATTATACTTTGCATCTATTCGCTTGTCATGGCGGAACACGTGGTGAGCATTGTTAAGCAGAACATTTGCTGACCTGCGCCACGATCGATACGTAGATATTGGAGTTTGTAATATGTGACTAAATATTGTCTAAGGTGCATTCTCTTATACAGATGCAGAGGAAGTCAAGCTTCTCGATCATCGTGAGAACTATATGCAATAAAGTCAAAAGTGTGTCAAGGCATACGTCCAGGGTACCTATTCAACTCATGGAGCTTTGAAGCTATGGTTGACCCAGCAATCATGGCAGTCAACAACGCACGGACCATGTTCTGCTCTCTAGGTATATAAGGTAATCTCACTCTGCCTGGTCTTCTTTTACTTTTCCCTTTCTCCTTCATACTTACCTTGCCTGGATAGCCCTTGATCATGAATAAGGGAGCTCAGCGTGTGACGGCCTGCATTGCACTTCGCGGAGTCGTCCGCACTCTATTGTCTTTCGAGATCATAGCAGGCGGAATTTTTGATTTCTCACATCTTTCATTATGTTCTCGGCTTAATGCTGGGTCGTGAAGAAGGCTTTATATGCGACGTTAATTCCACCCGTATGAATGGCACGAATCCGAGTAGAAGATGTTTGAAAATGGGAGTAAGGGCGAGGCTCGTGAGCAGCGCTCTTTGACGTTTTGGGAGCATGAGAAGACGGGCTTCGTGTGTATCAGGGCTAAATGAGGTCCAAACAGCAATGCCATAGGGAAGCAGTCGGATTACAAGATGAGAATAATGTTATCCTCAAGTTAGCTGTTGTGCTACTAGGCTGCATTGATAACACGTTCTGTGTTTGCCTCAGCACTTCAGGATTCTAATCCTTTCTAACTCTTGAAGATCGACGCCCGTTTGCCAGTTGAGCCACAAGGTTGAGACAGCAACTATATGACTTTCTTACTAAACTGTTTAAGATTGATGTGCTATTTGGCATTGTTTGATGTCTCTCACTTCCTCAAGTTATTATTGATGTTCATATTAATCCTGTCCTTAGCCATACACCGTGATAATCTCAATACTATTACATTCTTCCATCAACTCCCCAAACTCAGTCATATCCATCGTTTACTACTGCTTTTTCCACTGTCCAGCATCCTCAACCCCCTTGGAGATGCTGCCTAGAGCGCCCTCAACTCCAGTTCCAAGATTACCAATTCCATCACCAAGTGGACGTCCAGCACTGCCAGTGGCTCCTGTTACAGTATCGCCGACTCCTCGGGTCAAAGCACCGGTAGTGTTTCCCAAAGTCCGGCCAACGCCTCCAACTGTGTTACCGACCGTAGAGGTGAGGAAGTTCAGGCCTCCACCGAGAGTATCGCCAACATTGCCGGCGGGGTTGTTGCTCTTCTTATCGTTGTTCATGATGGTGGTTATAGAGTGATAATGTTTATATAGTGATAGAGTGATGCGAGTTTGTTTTGGTTTGTTTTAGGGTTGCTTGTAAGGCTTGATATCTTATTGACTGAATATTAAATGGATCAGATTCGGCGGAAACAACACTCTCTTAAATATATTTCTCCTTCGCATGGGAGGAATCCTCCAATATCTCAGCCAAGTTACATGGTGCACCACATGACGTCAAATGAACAAGATCGACATTTCGCATTTCCAACAGCATTTAACCGTCCAGCCACACACCCATCTCTAAAATGACGTCCTTCGACATAATCACGCATTCCGGTGTTTGAAATATATGCAGAGGTGTCCTTGCCCAGTGATATTACAGGTCAGCATGATGATACTAGCAGGCATGTCCTGACAACTGCCATGAGGAGTTTGATGTCATGTTCTGGACCTTTTGGACCCTTGAATGGCCGGAGAGATCCCCTTGTGGCGCACTCTTCCGTTATGTCAGACTGTGAGGCTGTGACTGGTCAACCAAGCATCACGACTTTTGATGGTGCAAGTTCTGACACGCCCGTCGATATCTCTGTGTAATGCGAGATGTTGAACTGCATCGTCATGGCTACAGGATCTTGGAAAGCCATGACGTTGGACGCGTACGCCGAAGTAGCAGGTGAATAGACAAACTTGCAACTGTCATAGAGAGAGAGTTGGAGGGGGAAATCAACATGGACATGATCATCATGCCCGGCTTTTAGTTATGCTGCTCTAATGAAACTCAACTGAACAAAGGAATGCGCTACCTAACCGATGTTGAACTCATCTGCCGCGGAGTTCATCAACATCATACTCTTCTTCCTGATTATGCTCTGGTTTTGCCTCTCGTCTCCTCCTGCTGGCCCATCTTTCTCAACACCCTTATTCGTCCGCTTCTTGGTCTTTCTCTCCACACCTGCGCCGATGCCACCAGGTGCTTCTCTCAAACCGTAGCTCTTCGCAGTATGTCCCAGGTGTAGCTCTGAGATGTCAAAGTGCTTTCTCTCCTCCTTAGTATGCGTAGCGTATGCTCTGATGTGGGACTTGAAACCGTTTCGAGCAAGTTCCAGTCGCTTGGTGTCCATAAGGAGACGCTGCTCGATATGTAGCTGAAGGGACTCCGCCTTGTCGTGGAATGATTGTCCATCCTCTGGTTTTGCAGACGTCTCGATGGGAAATTCGAGTTTCGTCATCATTCCCTTTTGAAGGATAGAGTCATATGATTGCGTTGTCGGTGGTGTTGACGCTTTTAGGAGTTCGATATAACCCTCTTCGGTTCCTGGGAGGAGGAACAACAGCGCATCACCGGGTTTACCAGCACGAGCAGTTCGACCAACACGATGGATGTGATCGGCAAAGCTGAACGCAGGATCGTACTCGATGACTAGATCGACCGATGGAATATCAAGACCACGAGAGGAAACATCAGTGGTGATAAGAAGAGACGGTGACTTGCAAGCTGAAAATGATTTCAGCGTCGCTGTACGGATGGGCTGTGACAGAGATCCATGCATCCTGTGTAGAACAACCTCGGGACTTGCTGGTGAAGTTATGTATGCCGCCTTTGCCACTGTCTTCGAGATCGATTCTGCCTCCTTGGAGCCCGCGACAGGTGCCTCGGTAGTGTTGGGGTCTCGTAGGAGTTCATAGTGGAAGTCGACGGAATCAGCGCAGGAGATGAATATAATGGCCTTCATGGTCTTTCCGCGCCGGGAGAATGTAGACTTGAGATACGAGATGAGGGTAACGAGTCGTAGCTTAGCCGGGACAACAGAGTAGTACTGGTGCAGTTGGGCGGGTGCCTTCATCTCCGTCTTTTCCACATCAAGCTCGACATCCTCCTTCTTCGCCGCCAGGAATGTCGCATCTGCCAAACTCATCTCTCCTAGCTTCTGCACATTCATCTTCATTGTCGCCGAGCATAGTACTGTAACTCTTCGTTCGGGTAGGGGCTTTAGTGGTGTTCCATCGGGTAGCGTGTCGGATACGTCAACTGCCTTCAGTGCCGTGATAACCTTTTTCAGATCGTCCTCGAAACCCAGATCCATAAGTCGATCACCTTCATCAAGGATTAGCCATCTAACAATACTGAGGTTGAGCGCCTTTGTGTTGTCGATGTGGTCAGCAAGTCGTCCAGGGGTAGCGACCAAGAAGTTGACACCCTTTCGTATGCGAGCCTTCTCTGCCTTCTTGGACTCTCCTCCGGTGATCGCCGTAGACACCAGCCAAGGGAAAGGTCGAATAAGCTTCTCCAAAACTGTGTGAACTTGCTTGGCAAGTTCACGGGTAGGTGCGACGATAATAGCAAATGCACCAGAGTCTCGGTGAATCTGGGCCTTCCCCTTCTCACTAAGTAGCAGGACACGATGTAGGATAGGCAAAAGGTAAGCCAAGGTCTTTCCGGAACCAGTTTCGGCCTGTACAAAAGCATCTGAACTGCTTGTCAACATGTGAGGAATAACCTTGTTCTGAATAGCCGTCGGTCGCTCTAAATTCATCTTGCCGAGCTCATCAACAAGTCGAGCAGATATCGTCAAGGTGCCAAAGTTGGCAACATCTGAAAGAGGCGCATTGGTCGCTTCCGGAGCGGTCCATTCTGCTTGCTTCTCTTCAACTGCTGTTGTTTGAGCAGGGTTGAATGAGAAGAGTCGTGAGATGACTTGTCTGTCCTTGCCATTTGGATGTTGATGTCGAGGTTGGCCTGAGGAGGCTCCCTGACCATCGTTGCCTGTATGCTTTGGTCGCGAAGCAGGCCTGTTCATTGACTTGTATTCAAAAGAGTGGTCTTCCCCTCCGTCGTCTGTCCTTTGGCGCTTTGACGATCTTCCTTCATCGAATCCATCTCCTGAAGGTCTGGGTGGAGGAGCTTTCCCAGAGGCAATTCTTGCAGACTTCTCAGCCTGCTTCCTGTCGCGCCATCGCCCACCTTTAAACTTGACCTGGGGTTTAATTGGACCTGACCCTAGGTCAAAGTTCAAAAGCATTCCATCGTCAGCCATGGTTGTAATGTTGTTGAAGCTTTGTATATAGAGGTTTCATATGGGCCATGAGATATTCGATACATGCAGAAAAAAATAAAAATGGGCCCGCTTTATCTTATCGGGCTTCTATCGATAAACCTCATGAACGGTCTAGCCCACGGGCATCAGCTCTGTCCTGGACATGCATCCATGGTTACAGCTTTGACAGATGAAGTTCCGTCGTAAACCCGAAGCAAGATCGTCATGACGGAACTGAAGTCTGCCTCATGACCATCAACAACGGTAGTTTAGACATTTCAGGATAATCTGGGCGATGCACAACAAAAAGTCCCGGTTTTCAAAGTCAAATGACCGAAAACCCTTGAGTCATCTCAAATTCACCGAGATTCCTCAATGGGTAGAGATCGATGAGATGACGCAAAGAGTTAAATGAGGGAATGTTTTCGATCCCGTATAATCGCGAAGTTGGACCGCGTCAGCAAAAGGTGGCCTTGCGAAGGCAGAATGAGCCAACACTTCGTGTGATACGCATTGCAATCTTAATCCACGGAAAGACAAATTATTTTGTAAGCCAGTGCTACATTGGAAGAAGAAGCCAAGAACAAGCCCAAGTATAGGCTTCCCTGTACCGAACTACTATAACATAATGGACATTATATAAGATAGCATTACAATGAAGTACTCAATATTTGAGACGATTGTTCAAAACTGCAATCATCCAAGGGGAGATAAGGCTGGGTTTAATTTTCTTCCTTGCTCATGAAGGCCAGACATGCGTAATCCTACGTATTACTTCATACACGCCTTTACATGCTACTGACCTGAATGATTTATCTATGCCATTGAAGATAATGGTACGGAATCTGTAATATGGGTACTACTGTAAGCCGCCGATAACATTGCTCCGTCACGCCGGAGCTGATCAGTATTTTGAATCCCGCCCCGGAAATCATCACAGATTGATAAGCCTATCAGTGATAGTCGGACGAACCATCTGATACTGTAGTGCGCCAATCTCCCATTCCCCAAATCGTTAACTCACGGATATCCTGGAGTTAAAAAGCGAAAATGCCGGACCATATGCTTACGCCCGATCGGACTCGGCTATTCACCTTAGGCGAGCAAGTGACAAGCGACTAGGCAAGGAGTTCAGCCATAATTACATGGTAGTGATGCTACATATCCATACTGATCCGTGGCATCCGCTGCAAACGGGTCTTTTTCGTTGATAGTGATCATGTGACGGACCAAAATTGCAGCCCTGTAGCTCTTCCACTCCTTTGCAGCCCCAGCCAAACTTCTGCTGACGTTGCCACATCATGACTTATCATGAACAACGTTCTAAGGCTGAAGCTTGACGGAGTTGCACTATCTGCCCCGGTGGAAGACTTCGGGGCTGGCCGCAAACTGTAACTGGCAGCAAATGACTTTCGTTGCCGCCTTTCTTTTTTTTTATGGTTGCAATAATGCAGCAACCAACATTTGGTTTTTTATTCTTCTTTTTTTCTTCAATTTTTTTTTTCAACTGTATACACAAAGCCTAGTTGATTCAAGAAGGGTTTGCCACACCTTGTGTTGATTCCATGAGAATGTCACTTTCACAATCTTTCTCACTGAGGTGTTGAGCCACTAACACAACACTGTAACGATTTGATAACAGAGCCCATAACCGAGGATATCAACAAATTCTTACGTTTTGTATCAGTAATTCCATGTCATGAATGGTTCTCCAGATCCACCAAACACGAAGAAAATGTCAACTTGACAATTAAAAAAAAAGACTGACAAAACCAAAACCCTTGTCCATAGTCGTGGACTGAGACAAGTGTCCTCTGGCGGGATATCTGGCAGCGACCCGACAGGCTGGACTCGGAGTTCCGGCTTTTAACGGGAGAAGCTGTGATTCGACCAGTAGAAGCTCAGTAAAACAAATCTAAAGAAGTCTAAAGACAAGGAGGGCTGGACTAAAAGCACCGGTTTGTTCTCGCCCTGGCCACCATTAGAGATCATAGAGTTGGTGGTTGATTAGTGTAGTCAATGACTTTGAAGACCCTTGGCCCTGGCCCGGCCCAGCTTGGTACTATACTGTAGCCCTGGTAGCCTGGCTGTTGACGATGTCGATGATGTTTGTCATGATGGAATTTTCTGGTCTAGAAAACGGTTCCGCTCCTCGCTAAAATCGTCACTTACGGTCAGATCAAGGGTCGCGTGCGAAGGATCCGCCAGTGCGGATGCACAGAAATTGATTATTGAAAATGTAGGTAAGTATATTGCATTGAACGCATGCAAATGTGCGCGCGTGGTTCACTTGAGATGATATGATTTGTGTTCCCGATGAACCTGCTGGACAAAATAAATACCAATGATCGACAAAATTAAAAATATCACTTTAAAAAGCAAGGAAGAAAAACTTTGCATGCCCGGACGAGAGGCAGTTTTCAAAATTCCATGAAAGCTGATTGGCTGATTTGAGCGAGCAACCAAGTCTTTCTAACGGGTTCTCTAAAAACCCGACGCCAGGACCAGTCTTACTAATGGGTGTTCTCCTCATAGATAGATGCATTATGCGAGCGGTGGGAATTCAAGCATCTATCTTTTCTAGGATCAATGATCGGTGTGAATGCGCGTGTAATAGACTAAACAGCATGAATCGTTGCCACATGCATTAGGCCCCCCCCCGCAAAGAAATGGATGCTGTCACTTACTTTCATTCTTCACCTGAAGCTCAAATCAGTCACCTGGAAGCTTTGCCTCCGGAGGTTCTAGGGAGCTTCCGACAGTAAGAGAAAAAGAGGCGGGACGGAGATAACTTTGTTTACAGGTATTGACCTTGAGTCATTCCAGAACCTGCTTGCGTCTCCGATGGAGTCTAGGGAACCCATCCAAGTCCAGGCACCCACAATCTGGAAAGGCATTAACCCCTGTCAACACCCACAGAAGAGTCTCCGCAAAGCCTAGTCTTAGTTCCGCCGCAGCAATGACCCGAACTCCGCGCCCCGAATCGATGTCGATGTACTTTGTAGCGATAATAGACCGTGGACTCAAAGAGGCAGCTCATTTCAGTGGACAATTGACCAAACCAAACTCCATTTCAAGGGCTCAATGAGGGTTTCCCCACACCAAACTCTTGTAACTGTCAGTGGAAGATGATAGAGCTTTGCAGTAAAGTGATTGTTCAAGGTATCCACTCCACTAAAAAGGCAGCCACTCCCCCCAAAGGCCCAGGTCCATGTCGAAATTCACATTCACCCTCTTCCATCCCAAAACAGACCAACCCCAGCAGACGAATTATTTTTTTCTTATTCGATCTGATCTGACTCGACTTTTCTTCAGTTCATTTCTTTCCAATCTATCTCCCCTGCCACTCTCCTCTATAATTCATTCTATCAATCTGGTCTGCGCGTTTGTTTGACGGCGTTGTTGCTGTCAAATGAACCTGCAATTGATAATTCCTCTTTTTTTCTAATGTAAGTGCCAATAGTCCTCTCGGCGTTTTTGTCCTGTCTTTGGTCCACCACACCACTCTTCCTCCACGCCTCCCCAGATCGCGTGGCTCGACACATATCTCATAATCGTTCGACTCGACTCCAGCTTTGGCAATTCTCAGGCACAAGGCCAACAGCACTTGAATATACCTGAGACGCATTGCTATTCATTTCTTGATTGCTGTTACTGACCCAAAGGCTCTATAGTCTCCCCTCTCCCCCCCTGGGTGGTTTCTAAATGCCCACCATATATTCCTCCCTCTACTCGAATTTCGTCCGTCAAGGATCAACATTCGCAAAGTCTATCACAACACACGGTTACGCCCAATCCGTTGTTGCCGCCGCTCATCCTCACGTACTTAACTCTCAGAACCGACCTGTTTTTGTCCGACGAAAGACCAATCGACTTGGTCGCTTCTCTCACCTCCAGCTTCACTCTGCCTTTCACACTGAGCGCACAACATCTTCGGGCCTTCCCTCTGTTGAGCACCGTCCAGTCCCCAACCATGGAGGTTTAGACGCGTACTTCGAGGCCTTGCAACACCAGCAGTCCACTGGTGAGGTCGATTCCGAATGGACCCAATTCGACTTCCAGAAGAGCATTGAGTGGAAGCCCAGTGCCGCTTCCATTCTCACAAAGGATCAGGCTGCTGCTCAAGATGTTATTGAGCAGGCTTTGATCGAGGATGCTGAGGTCAAGTCGAACTTGTCAATTGAGGACCAGGCAGCTCTTGCGCATATCGATGCTGCCCTCGAGAGAGAGATCGAGGCACGTAGCCTGCAGGAGGCAGCTGAGAATGCTGTCGCTGAAGGACGACCCGTGTCTAGTCTTGGCTTGAAGCCACGATCTCCACTGGCCTCGAGGCCGCAAACTCCAGCCAGTATCGCTCGCAGTCTTACCCCTCCAGTCGACCCTCAGTCACTTTCTTATGCCGACCATCTCCACAAGCTCGCTGAGAATGGCCGATATGTTGAGATTCCCGCTGTCTTCGAGGCGATGCTGGCTACTGGCGTACAGCCGATCGCCGGTGCCTACAATGCTCTCCTCTTGGCCGCGATCCATATCCCCATGAAGAAGATTGAGATTGTATCCAAGGCTCTCGATGTCTACGCTGACATGCTCCGAAGGAAGGTTTCGCCAGATGCTGACACTTTTAATATTCTTGTTGGGCTCCTGGCCTCTCGATGCCTTGAAGTTGCTGAGCTGAAGGCTGCTTTGGAAGACAAGCGAGTTCGATTTGGAGGCATGGATGAGCCTGGCAAGTTTATGCTTGCTTCTCACGAGCTCGAGCATGCCATTCTCTGTGAGGATGACCGCCTCGATCTTGCCATCAAACTGTTCGACACTTCAGTTAATACTGACGCCGCCGAGTACTCCGCCGAGACTTACCACCAGTTGATCACAGCTTGTGCGAAGGATGGACGTGTCGCTGACATGCTACGTCTTTTCGAGCACATGGAGGCTAGCCAAGTCATCCCTTTCGCCGCTGTGTTCCCCACCATGATCACCGCTTTCGCCTCATCTGGAGATTTGATCAGTGCTGTTGAGTGCTATAACGAATATCGCAACCTGGCTATTGCTCACGACGACGGACAAACCACTCTCAACGACCGACTCGATGCTGAGGTGTATGCCGCAGTCATTAATGCCTATGTGGTTACTGATAAGATTGAGGGCGCTATGAAGTTTTTCAAGAAGATTGTCGATGTGTATGGTGTCCGCGCTGCTGACATTAAGGATGCTCTGGTCACCACCGGCTTTGTCAAAGGGTTCATCACTAGAGGTATCTACCAGGAGGCTTTCCACTGGGCTCAGTCCGTTGAGGATGAAGCCCGTGCAAAGGCAATGAGCGAGATTGCTACCATTGCTGCGGATAAAGATGACAAGGACACTGCAGTTGCAGCATACAGCGGTATGCCCTCTTACGCTGATGACTTGATTACTCCCGCGACTGCTCTTCTCGCTATGAGCGTTCGCGAGGGTGATGTGGTTGGTGCCTCCAAGTACTGGCAAGCTCTGTGCAACCCTGACGTTCAGGCGTCGGTTGCTTTCATCGAGCCTACTGCCATGTATGCCGTCGCGTTGATTGGCTCTGGTCAGGTCGCGGAGGGATTGGCCCAGTCTGAGATGATGTTCCAGCGAATTCGCGCTTCTGTCTCTGAGGCTCAGCCTCATCTTATTGAGGAAGTTGATGAAGGCGTCGAATTTGTCTCTCGATTCATGGAGACGCGCGGCATTCCCGACCCCCGCGAACTCGTCTCTCAAGCTCCTAGCTTTCAGACCATAACCGCCTCCCCTTACCTGTCAACGCCCGCCGCTTCCAGCTTCGAAGATACCTACGACCCGTATGCCCACAACACCGACTTTAAGGGTTCTTCTCTCATCGCCGATGATCTTGAGGGTAACCACGGTCGCAAGGGATCTCGTCTTAGTGAGGCTCTCAACCGTTTCCGCAATATGCGACGTGCCGGCCGACACCCCCGTTACATCACCTATGCTAAGCTCATCTCTGCTGCTGCTCGTGATGGCAAGATCGATTTGTGCCATGACATCCTAGGCATGGCTCGCACTGATATGCCCATCATGCCTCAGTACGCTGTTGTTCGCTATGGATGGTCTAGTATTCTCGATGCGATGGTTGGTGCTTGCCTGACCGTGGGTAGCCGTGGACGAGCTGAGCAATTCCATCAGGAGTTGTTGGAAATGGGTGCCAGCCCGTCTGCCAACACTTTCGGTCTGTACATCACCACTCTCAAGGATTCGACCAAGACTTTCGATGAGGCTTCCGAGGCCGTCCGCATCTTCCACCGCGCTAAGGCCGAGGGCGTTGAGCCCAGCTCTTTCTTGTATAATGCTCTTATTGGTAAGCTTGGAAAGGCTCGCCGCATCGATGACTGCCTTTTCTACTTTGCTGAGATGAGAGCTCTTGGAATCAAGCCCACATCGGTCACCTATGGTACTATTGTCAACGCCCTTTGCCGAGTTAGCGACGAGAAGTTTGCTGAGACACTGTTCGATGAGATGGAGGCCATGCCCAACTACAAGGCTCGCCCTGCTCCCTACAACAGCATGATGCAATTCTTCCTGACCACCAAGCGCGACAAGTCAAAGGTTTTGGCTTACTACGAGCGCATGAAGGCTAAGGGCATCGCTCCCACTGCTCACACCTACAAGCTTCTTGTCGATACTCATGCCACACTTGACCCTGTTGATATGGATGCCGCTGAGGAGGTCCTTGGCATGATCCGTGCTTCTGGTCAGCGTGTTGAGCCTGTTCACTATGCTTCTCTCATCCACGCGAGGGGATGTGTCTTGCATGACATGGAAGGTGCTATGAAGATGTTCGATTCGGTTGTTAAGGAGTCCCTTGCTCCTATCAGTGCCAGCTTGTACCAAGCTCTGTTTGAGGCCATGGTTGCCAACCATCAGGTTGCCGCTTCTGAGCCTGTGCTTGCCCGCATGCGCAGTCAAGGTGTCGAGTTGACTCCTTATATCGCCAACACTTTGATTCACGGCTGGGCCGCTGAGAAGAAGATCGAGAAGGCCCAAAGTATTTACGATGCCGTCGGCCGAGAGAAGCGTGAGCCTAGTACATACGAGGCCATGACTCGAGCCTTTTTAGCTGTTGAGCAACGGGAGGAGGCCAAGGGTGTTGTCGGTGAGATGCTCACCCGCGGCTACCCCAGTGCTGTCGTCAACAAGGTTCTCGAGCTTCTCGGTGGAGGACATGATGCTACCGAGTAGACGGCTTTTATGACCATGGATCGGGGATATGGGATGTAGTAATGTTTTCTTTTATTGTTGGCGTAATTTGTTTGATACCCTATTGTACTGGTTGGACGGTGGGATTGGGTTGGGCTGGGTTTGGCTTGGCTGGTTGTCTTTATAAAGGGGGCATTTTGACGAGATGTCATACTCGAGAGGTTTTGGGTACTCTCGAACCCTTGAAAGGGACGGCGTTTGGGAATCAAAATGGGATTTGACGAGGAGCGTTCGTTGGTTAGCCTCTGAATGATTGAGTTTGGGGCCGGACGTTCCCTGGATAGATCATCACCACTCCAAGAAAGGGAAATCATTACATTGCAATACATGTTAGCAGCATAGAAGGAATAGGGCCAGCTGAGAGGAAAAGACGACGGCCAAGAAGAGAATTGGTCAAGGAAAAAGCAGAGCAGAGCATAGGGTCCTGCTGCTTGTACTATCAATACAATACAATAAATGAAGAAATGACAGCTTTGTCATCAACTATGAAAGTTCCTTGCTTGTGGTCCAGTCCAGACGTGAACTGAAAGCGAAGTGATGGTGATGGCTTTAGCTTAAGCCACCTTGGACAGAAGATGCAGTGCTATGAGGCTTTTGTTTTTGGCCGAATGACGTCTAATTGGCATCATCAAACTTTCGTGACCGTCAACTAACTTGGAACTCAAGTAACTTAACTTAGCAACTCGGTTGAAACTCTGGTGAACTCTGTTGTAATTGGATGCCTCTACGTGACTACTATGAATAGACTACAGTGCCCAGGTTACATGCACTGTACAGTCTGGAAATGAGGCCCCGCTGAGTCTAATGATTCTTCTCATCAGTTGCGTTGCGTTGCTCATGCAGTCTGGGTACTAAAGTAAAGAGCTCACCAGGAACTTGAGAGAACCATTGCGTCGCTTTCTTATCATCACCATTCAAAACTCCTTTTATTTTCATTTTTATTTTTATTTTCATTTATCTTTGTTATCTACAATCTTACATATACACAGCGCATTCAAAATGTCCCTCCACCACCCCACCATCGCTGTCTCAGCTCCTGGCAAGGTCTTCCTCGCTGGCGGATACCTCGTGTTGGATCAGGAGTACACTGCCTTTGTATTTGGCCTTGATGCCCGCATCAATATTATTGCTGGAGATATCCACACGACTGCTGGAGTTCAGCTTACTGAGATTGTGGTCGATAGCCCTCAGTTCCTCGAGGCACAATGGCGGTATGGCTATCACCTGGCTGGTGAGGGAGGCGGTATCAAGGTGACTCAGTTGCAAGTGTAAGTGGTTTCTTATTCTAATATGAGTGGTTAATGTGAGGCTGTAGTCCATTTCAAGAGGCCGCAGCTGAATTGTTTGTTCTCCAAAAAAAGGTTGGAGTTCATAATGGGTTGGTCGATAATCACCAAGTGGAAAAGCCAACCATCAATTCCTTCTCGTACACACAAACCTCGTCTCTTTCACACGACTAATTCATCTTACTCACTCACTCAGTAGCGGAGCTCAGATCAACCCCAACCCTTTCGTGGAGACAACCCTCAGCTATGCTCTCACCTACATCGACCGTGTCGCCAAGCAGCGTCCCAGTCACAGTATGACATCTGCACGTCTGATCATCCTCGCAGATAATGACTACTATTCTCACTCGGAATCTGAGAGCACCCGTACAGGTCGCTTCGCCAAGTTCCCTGTTACCTTGGGTGAGGCTAACAAGACGGGTCTTGGCTCCTCTGCCGCTCTCGTCACTTCGCTGACTGCTTCTCTTCTGGTTCACTACCTACCTGAGGACCTCTTCGATATTCAGTCTGAGAAGGGAAAGAGGACACTACACAACTTGGCACAGGCTGCTCATTGCGCCGCGCAGGGCAAGGTCGGATCAGGCTTTGATGTTGCAACTGCTGTCTATGGATCTTGCAGATACCGTCGTTTCTCCCCCAAGACGTTGGCTGCGATCCCCGAGACCGGCACTGCTGGTTTTGCGGATGCATTAGTAAAGCTCGTTGACGGCGAGTCTGCGTGGGATGTCGAGGTTCTCAAAGATGCAGTCATTATGCCTAAGGGTGTTGTTCTGCGCATGTGCGACGTGGACTGCGGAAGTAAGACAGTTGGAATGGTTAAGAAGGTCCTCCAGTGGAGATCTTCAAATGCGGAGGAGTCCAAGAAGCTTTGGGATGAGCTTCAAAAGCGCAACGAGAAGCTGATTGCTACGCTCAACGCTGGCGACGTCGCACAGCTGCCAGAGAAAATCACGGCAGTCCGAGAGATGATCAGACAAATGGGTAATGCAAGCGAAGTACCCATCGAGCCCGAGAGCCAGACCGAGCTTCTCGACGCCCTCAGCACTGTCGAGGGTGTCTATGGCGGCGTCGTACCTGGTGCTGGCGGTTACGATGCTCTAGCTCTCCTGATGAAGGACGATGATGAGACGAAGCAGCGTGTAGAGGAGTTCCTCAGCAAGTGGGCATCAGAGAAGGGCACAAAAGTCAAACTACTCGGCGTTAAGGGAGAGATGGAGGGGGTTCGCTCTGAGAGTTTGGACGTGTACGCCGGTTGGATCTAGAATATGGGTAGCTTACAGTAAAGAGAAGCGAAGATGAAAGCATGCATGTCTTAGGCAGACAAGTGAGACATGCCACTCTCCCCTTCAACGATTTTGTTTCAATCACATTCCTCAAGAACACGCGTACAGTCGAACATTGAACCCTTGATTTTTAGGGGTATGAAAGTCATAGTATTCGTGTCAGTGAGAGAATTAATCAGATTAGATTACGCCTGGTATGATAATGTTCTGTAAAGTAGCCTTTCCCATGATCCCGTTGTCCCGTAAATGTCCATTTTCCCTTCATTTCCATTCCCCATGTATCGTTCAATAAATAGATGATAGTTTTCCATAAACCCAAACAAACAGTGATGTGTTCCCTTTCTAAGACGCCCCCCATAACCTTCTAAGAACTGTGAAAATTCAAATTGTGATAAAGTGTCCGTCCGGATCTAATTAGTGTAGGCTGTCGGTAGACGAGATAGAGACGGATGTTGGAACAATCTTTATGGCTGGTCGGACTGGATGGGAGAAGAGGCTTGATGTAGATGAGGGCGAGCGAGGAGCTGTAGGACTGGGAGGGTCTGCGTCTACGATGCCGATTCGACTGGCGGCAGCTTGTTCTCGAAGCATAGAGAGCCTTTTTAAGAGACAAATCAGTTATTGGCCACGATGTTAGAGATATTGTTAACTTACTGCTCCTCTGAGACGCCTGGGAGGTTGACTGGGTTCTTCTCAAAGTTGAAAGGTGCAGACTAGAATAAAATCATTAGTTGAGAACTAACATTTATACACAAGCATCAACTTACAATCTCCATATTACGCTTCTCCTTGCGACGTCGTTGGCGAACGATAGTCTGAACACGCCCACACAGCGTCTGGAAATCATCCGAGATATGCATTTTTGAAGATCGAAGGCGATTCAAGGGAAGATCAAAGCACCGAGGATCTCGTCTCTCGGGAGTATAAACGGCAGCGGATCCCATTAAGTCGATCGAGTCGGAAGGCTTCTTATATAAGAGGAACCAAATTGGAGGCTGGGTAATGTTCGCGTGGAGAGATTGTTCTAGAGCTTGGGAAGAAGCAAGATGGAACGAGACCAGCTGATATGGGAAGAAAACGAACGGTTGGGAGACAAGACAAAAGAGGTTGACTGAAAGGTAGGTAAAAGATAGAAGATTGGAATTTGTATCAGAGAGAATAAGGCGGGAAATTAAGAAAAGAAGCCCTAGGTTCACGGACAAAGAAGCATATGTCAGGTGAAGTGTAGTGTAATGCAAGTGGGTTGGTGGTTGGTGGAGTTAAGCTCTGGTATGTTTTTGATACAAAGAGAATCAGCCTAGTGTCAGGTACAAGAGAGTTGAGGTATGTTGACAAGACGGTCAAAGGTGAGGAAAAAAGAAAGTGTGTGCGTTCAAGCAAAGACAGTTGAAGGTTGAAGATGATAAGACAGGGTACTTTAATGAAGGACAGGAATGTGCACGTTAGAACAACGCAAGCACGGAAGAAGAGAATGAGAAATTAAGAGGAGGATATGTATGCAAATTAAATATACGAGTTTAGGCAAAGGGATACAACAAAGAAAATAAAAGAAACGCAAAAAAAAAAAAGATGACTGCAGCCAGCAGACACATCAACATGCAGATAGTGGAGTGTGAAAACAGCTGCATGGAACACGACAGCCAGATGTTGGGTCGCTAGACGTTTCCTTCTGGAATGTATCCAAGTCACTGGAATTCCAACGTCTCGGGTCCCGTACAAACCCGCCACGAGCAAACACCTATAATGTAATTTGGCGAATGTCTCACTAAACCTTGCGGCTTGCCGCAAGGAGAACCCAACTCAGTCTATATTGAGAAACTATGGGACTAGCTAATACTAACAAGTCTCCAGTAGTAGAAGAAATAGTGCACGGTTGCAATTACATATCCTTTGTGTATTAAATTGATTGCCTGTGATAAATTGCATCCATGTACAAGGGATGAAAAATCATATACTCAATGCCTCGCGTAGCGTTCAAGCCAATCTCGTGGAACAAAGGGATACGGGAAAAGTCGCCAAATCAAACTCGAAGGGCAAGACTATACTACTCACTGTAGGTCGGTACCTGATAGACAGTCTTCTCAACTGCTGATGCAAGGTACTTGCGTGCCACGTAGTGACTGGTTGTCGCAGATTGTTCTACATAACAGTGAATTACCGAATGCGGCAATCTAATCAACACCATCAATCATCAACATAGCATTCCCCAGAACCTCCCAAAGCTTGCCTCTTCTTGTCTTGGTCGCCCGTTATCGAAAACGTCTCGTCTCACCCGCTTTTGTTCGCCAGGGGAGAGACTTCCTAGAGACAGACAGTCGCTAAGAGAAATGATGTGCACTCACTCACGTTCTTCGTTCTTGGTCACAGTGGTGTCAGGTTGTTTGCAGCGTTTTGTTTGATTCATTTCAACACAGGCGTAGTCTCATTATTCAGAGTCACTGTAACTAAACCATTCCTCTAGTTGGGGTAATCCTTCAAGTGATAGCTCTTGAGCTTCACGAACTGGTCATAACCGAATTTGCTAAGTGTCTGTCCCTTACCCGAGTTCTTCCAGCCGGTCCAAGCCAGATCCTATTATTGGTCAGTCAGTCACCCATCACGAAATGCAAGAACCCTTTGTGCTTGGATCAGAAAACGTACCGGTGCCGGATAATCGCAGCGGTTGACAAATACAGTGCCGGCTTCCACATCCTCGGCAAGCTCGTATGCCTTGTCTGTGTCCTTGGTCCAGATGCTGGCCGTCAGACCAAACTCGCTGTCGTTCATGTACTTAATGGCCTCACTGTCATCCTTGACCTTCATAACAGGAACTGCATCTTGGTCAGCAAACATCATACATATCAAGTGTCGTCGGGAAACCTTACTGATTGGGGCAAATGACTCCTCAGTCATGACCCGCATGCTGTGGTTGACGCCGGTGAGAAGGGTGGGTTTCACAAAGTTACCCTTGGGAGGAGGATTACTGAAGGTCTCGTTTTCAGGAGTAGCATCCTTGGCACCGTTGCTAATGGCGTCCTTGATATGCTCCTCGGCAGCCTGCTTTGATCTCTTTGAAACGACAGGTCCAAGTTGAGTCTCCTTGTTAAAAGGATCACCGAGCTTATAGCCCTTGAGCACGTTTTGTACAGCCTCGACGAACTTATCGTGGATCTTCTCGTCCACATACACACGCTCGAGAGAGCAGCAGCTCTGGCCAGAGTTGAAGATAGCACCATCGACAATCTCTGCAGCAGCCCAATCAACATCGACATCTGATCGGACATATGCTGGGTCTTTGCCACCCAACTCCAGACCGACATTTACAATGCGGTCAGACGCAGCTTGTTGCACAGCGAGACCTCCAGCGACAGAGCCGGTGAAACAAACTAAGGCGATCTTGGGATCGCGCACGATGGTCTCCATGAGAGTGGGAGAGCCGCAGTGGAAGTACTGGCAAACGCCATCAGGCAAGCCAGACTCCTTAAGAAGATCGGTAACCCGTTCCACGATGGTAGGGGTCTGAGGTGAAGGCTTGAGGATTACACTGCAGCCTGCGAGAAGAGCAGGAATGAGAGAGTTGACCAGAATAAGGTAAGGGTACTACGTAGATATAATCAGTAAGCTGGTCCAATCCTGCAGTGCATAGCGAGGCCAACACTTACGTTCCACGCGAAGATGATGAGCACAGGTCCGACAGGGACCTTTCGGATGAAACGCTTGAAGCCCTTCTCGGGCTCGCCGTCGGTGTCCTTGAGAGCCTCATCACTGATCTTGAGGAGATACTCACCGCGCTTGACAGCTGTGGCGACCTCACCGGGTGTGTAAGAGATGGGTCGGCCCATCTGAACGGTCAACTCTTCTCCAAGCTCATCCTTCTTTGCCAAAAGGGCATCCAGAAACTTGCGGACAATAGTCTGTCGCTCCTTCAATGTTGTCTTGCGATAGTTGTTGAAGGCCTCAGTGGCGACCTTGGGAAGAGACTCTAGGTCAGCTTGAGAGGCTCCATTCCTGGTGAGGATGGCCTCGTTTGTGTTTGGGGAGATTGTGGTGATAGTTTCGAGAGACATTGTGGATATGGTGTGGTAGGTTTGAAGGAGAAGAGTGAGGATGACAGATTGGACAAGATGATATCTTTGTAGTTGGCCACTTTTTGGGTGGAGAAACTTATGTATGATACCTATGGAGATGGATGGAGTGTCATAAATGTACTTGTACTTCTATCATCCATGATAGCGCGGCAAGCGGTCCATTGCGCGGCTCGCGCACTTCAGACGCCCCACGCATAGTCGAGGTACCCAACTAGCGACCTCGGCGGCTACTTGATAAGACATGATATGAAATTTAATTTGATTTGAGGCTGACATTGATCCTATGATTCTACTATTCAGAGCCAAAGAGTTTAGTCTTGCCAGCTGATCAAGGGTAGGTAGTCATGACATGGCTTGGATACTGGCACCTGTGCTAAGAGTTGAGGAGCAAAGAATCTTGGACATATCGACCATAAGTCTATAGAAATATCCTAAGCTCTAAACCGACTGTACGCATTGATTATTCCTCTCTTAGAAAGACTATACCTTGGACTGTCATGAAGCTATCTGTTCTGGAATAATTCCCTCCAACCTTATCGGTTACGTCATTAGCTACCCCTCAGTCACGTGACTCAACTTCCAGCCATGGAACCTTGAGCCTGAGATCCCTGAAGCTTTTCCATAGCACGCTAGTGTCTTATCTTATCAGCGACTACTTTTTTTCTACTTGGGCTTCCCTAGACTCGCATAGGAGATAGGGAGATCAATCCAAGAGCTGCCATTCGCATTCGCATTCAGTATGGCGCCCGAAACCCAAAATGACTTTCTCGACACGGTCGATAGTGAAGAGGAGAACGATGCTGGCTACAACTCCGAAGATGATGATATGAGAAAGGGTGACCGAGGCGCCAAACGACGGAAACTCGACTCGGACGATGAAGACGACCTTGGAAGCGACATTGATCGTGATGCAAGCGAAAACGAGGACGACTCGGCCGAGAACGATGCAGAGAAATCACAAAAACATGACAAGGAAGACGGAAAGCTTGAAAACTCAAAGCGCAAGTCAAAAGACACAACATCGACAGATCTGCCCGATGTTACAAGAACCTTGGCCAAGAAGAATCTTGTCGCATCCGAAGCCGCAATCAAGAAATCAGGCGTCGTCTACCTCTCACGTATACCGCCATTCATGAAGCCCGCCAAGCTACGCTCCCTTCTCGAACCCTACGGCACCATTAATCGCATTTTCCTCGCTCCCGAAGACCCTGCCTCACACGCCCGTCGCGTTCGCGCTGGCGGCAACAAGAAGCGCTCTTACACAGAGGGTTGGGTTGAGTTCACCAAGAAGAAGGACGCCAAAGCTGTATGCGATCTTCTTAACGCGCGCACCATTGGAGGCAAGAAGGGAGGCTACTACCACGACGACTTATGGAATCTGTTGTATCTCAAGGGCTTCAAATGGCACAACCTCACAGAACAAATCGCAGCTGAGAACGCAGAGCGCGCCAGTCGCATGAGAGCCGAGATCAGCAAGTCGACCAAGGAGAACAAGGAGTTTGTCAGAAACGTGGAGAAGGCAAAGATGCTGGACGGTATGGAAGCCAAGGCAAAGGCCAAGAAGAGGAAAGCAGAGGGCGAGGGACAAGGAGAGGATTCAGTGCGACAGGTCAAGAGGTCGTTCAAGCAAGTCCCTCTCGCAAAGAAGAAGACGGAGGTGGAAGATCAGCCAGCCAACGTGACGAGGGTATTAAGCAAGATTTTCTGATCAGAATAGCCGTTGTTTTTTGCATTGCATTTTCTTTGTCTATAATACCTGATTTTATCAAACCATGCATGACTTGAAGATAGCATGAATCCATTTAAACATGATGGCTCATCCAATGATCGGCATGACCAAAACTTATTCAAGCCAAGTGGACCCTGAACTTTATGACTGTCTGCGAGTGATGAAAGAAAGTGCAGAAAGTGCACTTTTTTGCCCCGCGCCTGCAAAAAAATATCCTGCCCGCCTGATAAGCGCTTATCAAGCGGCGGCGAACCAAATTCTCCCACTATTGGGTTTTGAAGAGTCACTGAACATCATCCATTTTCACCAAAAACAACACCACATAATTTCTCACGACATCGTTGCCCAGCATGTCGATGGATCTGGATGACCAGCCCATCTCTATAGCCCCCGTTTCTGAGCAGCAGGGCGGTGCGACGTGAGTTTTGATCATCTCCTTCCACCCCGCATTCATTCCCATCCCCCAGTGTTGGGCGCAATGCAATACAATCGAGACTAATCAGATTTTATTTAGTATTCTCTGCTGTAACTGTGGTGCTCCCATCGATGGAACCACCTCCAGCGGTGCCCTTTGCTACGACTGCATCAAGCTCACCGTTGACATTTCCCAGGGCGTCCAGCGAGAGGCGACCCTCAACTTCTGCCGAGATTGCGACCGATGGCTCATGCCCCCCAACAGCTGGGTCGTTGCCTCCCCCGAGTCACGAGAACTGTTGGCACTATGCCTGAAGAAACTTAGAGGCCTGAACAAAGTCCGTATAGTGGACGCGAGCTTCATCTGGACCGAGCCTCACTCGCGACGAGTCAAGGTCAAAATCACGATTCAGGATGCTGTCCAGGATGGCATGCTTCTTCAGCAGAGTTTCGAGGTTGTGTACATAGTGGCCTACCAGCAGTGTCCCGAGTGTGCCAAGTCATACACTGCCAATGTCTGGCGAGCTGCTGTCCAGGTCCGCCAGAAGGTTCTCCACAAGCGAACTTTCCTGTTTCTCGAACAGCTCATCATGAAGCACGGCGCACATAGAGATACCCTTAACATTCGGGAGGCTAAAGATGGTATCGACTTCTTTTTCTCCCAAAAGAACCAGGCTGAGAAGTTCATCGACTTCCTCAACTCTGTGGTGCCCGTCAAGGTGAAGGCATCACAGGAACTTATCTCTCAAGATGTCCACACCTCTAAGAAGTCATTCAAGTTCACATACTCGGCCGAGTTGGTGCCTATATGTAAGGATGACTTGGTAGCTATGCCAATCAAGATGGCCAAGCAGAACGGCAACATCTCACCCCTCCTTCTCTGCCACAAGATTGGTACCTCGGTCTACCTGCTGGATCCTCAGACTCTCCAGACTGCTGATATCAGCTCACCGATCTACTGGCGTGCCCCCTTCTTGTCTCTTGCCGATACGCACGAGCTCGTAGAGTTCATCGTCATGGATATCGATCGCACTGCGACCCAGAAGGGCAAGTGGACACTTGCCGAAGCCACGGTTGCCCGAGCCACTGATCTTGGCTCCAACGACCGAACATACTTCACAAGGACCCATATGGGCCGACTACTCCAGCCCGGTGATTCCGCCATGGGTTACCTGCTGGCCGGTACCGTCTTCAACAACACCGAATATGAGGCGATCGAGAGCTCCAACACATACTCGTCAACAATTCCTGATGTGGTGCTAGTCAAGAAGCACTACCCTCACCGCAGAAAGAACAGAAAGAGAAACTGGCAGCTCAAGCGTATGAACAAGGACGAAGGCGAGCTTCTACCCAAGAAGGCCGACCAAGAACGTTTGGATCAGGAGTACGAGCAGTTCTTGCGAGATGTGGAGGAAGATGAGGAGCTCCGTGCTACACTCGCCTTGTATAAGGCCAAGAAGAGAGCTGATGAAGAGATGAGCGTGGCCGAGACCGAAGAGGATGATGAGGCGCCTCATGTTGATATGGATGAGTTGCTGGATGACTTTGATGAACTTACAATGGAGGATCAGCCAATGCAACAATAGGGTTTACATGAATGAAAAGAACTCATTTGATTTCCATCCTGATAAATTTCGAACTTGGATGGTAAACGTGCTCATAAAAATGAAGGAATATTATCGAGAGAAGACCTGGTAGGTACCTTCTCTTCCGTACTGCGAAACTGTTCCCTTGACTTCTGTCGTTCAAGCCGTCGCTTGGTGATTCCAAACGGATCATCATCGTCGATATCTTCTCGAACATCGCGATGTTTGACTGTGCTCTGAGCCTCGCTTCCTCCAGGTGCTGGAGTTGGTCGCTTGACACTCGAGCCTGGCCTTGGAGCTGTATTCAAGGCTGACTTCAGTGCACGAGGAGTACTGAGCGCTGGCCGCGGTACTGAGCGTGACATGGCCGGAGTCGAGGCCTGGGCTGTACGTGTTGCTTTCCTGACTAAAGTACGTGAAGGTGTAGTAAGATCCAAATCACCACCATCATCAGTCTCATCATCTGGAATAGGGGTCTGCCTCTTATTTGCTGATGATGGCTTTGATCCCCGTTTCAAGCGCAGGGGGCTAACCTTCTGTGAGTCAAAGCCAGCTGAAGCTCTCGTCTCTGCGGTATCAGCGAAACCTGCTGCAATCCATTTGTGTTCTTTTCTTGGACTCTCCATGAGGTCCTGCAAACTTGATCCTGCATAAGGGTTGTCCTTTTTGCTGGCATCGCTACCTAGAAGATGGCGCTGCTTAACGATGCGGCGTGCGGTCTCTTGTCGCTGTCGCGAGAGCAGAGTTGGTGCGCCGACTACGGGCCTCTCAATTTCACGAATTTTGTCTGCGTTTTGGTGTTTAGCCAAATTCTTCAGACGGCTGTATTCAGATGCATGAATGTGGACAGTAAATTGATGGGCCATGTTGAGAAATTCATCTTCGACCATGCGATATCGATCATCATGGTCAAGGCCTGGTCTCATAAACCTGGATGTGTCAGTGTCTAATATGGATAGATCAGTCTGAGAATGTGAGGAACCTTTCTTGTGGCGGTTCTGGAGGCGGAGATGTTGACGGGCTACGTATACCATCTGTGAGATATCGTCAGTCTCCGTATCACCGACGAAGGTGGCGTGTATGCAATACCTTCTACTTTTACACGCTCGCGTCGCGGTTTCTTGCGGGAAGCTGACGGCGTACCGGGGTTTGGGGACCGTGATGGTGTTGGACGTGGGCTCTCTGGTTTCAGTGATGGTTTCCTCTCAGGGCCTGAGGGGGTCGTGGAAGTCTTCCATGGCAGTTTTCTCCCCATGGTTAAAGCGCATTGTTTGCGAGGTTGAGGATGCGATGGTGTTAAGGTGAGATGGTGGGGTTGTTGTAGGCAGCGCGCTAATAAACGAGCGAGAGCTACCTGCCTACGCCTTCACCTTGAACAACAAAACAATCAATACTCAACTTTGAACCCCAATTGAGGCAATAGATTCAAGGAACAGTGAATCCTCATGAGGTTATTTGTCCATGTGTTTAATGAATGTGGGAGATGAGAATAGTATGAGATCATCGCCATTGTGAATGAGATGAGAATGATTTCCACCGAGTCGCTTAAGCTTAAAAGAGAGAACAGGACTTAAAAAGTATACTATATACCTAATTCATAGACTACAATACTTCTAGGGCTTACTTGTTTTCATATTTGCTAGAAATAATTAGAGGTAGTCATGCTTTTAAGCAATACTTAGGTAGTTCTTATGAGGCTTATGGAGGAATATCAGTATGATAGAGGTTAAAGAGATAGGATCAGACTTTTAGTATCAGATTAGGTGTGAACGAACTATAACACAAGTACTTTAACATACAAAGTTGCTTTACATTGCCTTACTAAAAACTAGTATGATAGGGTGATGTATCAGTACAAATAACCTTTGAATGATCTCAATAGAAGTTGCACATAGCCCATTATCCCCAATCTTTCAGTCTTTGCTATTCTGTCCACAGATCTGCAGACTTGTAAACCACTCTTAACTCTCAAACCCTCGAAAGAAAACCGCCAGTCTGGCGCATTGTGAATGCTTATCTGATCCAGCAATATGTTGATAGTGCTACCTGCAACTTATATTCCTTGTTATCTCCAAGTTGCCTCCCCTGAACTAAGTCTCAGTCTTGCCAGAACGCATCACTCCTCTCCAGCACATAGGCTTGGACGATTACATACTTAATGTATTGTTCATATTTTGTTGTAAAAAGTGCTGTCATGGTTGTTGTTTGCCAAAGCTATCAACCTTGACCGAACCAATATACCATATAAACAACCATATGTTTCTCAATGTACCTCTCAATCTGGCATGAATATAACCTCACATAGACTGTGACTGTTTCACCGAGTAGTCCAACTCTCCTGACAGCAAACTATCTGGGGGAGATATGCTCTGAACCTGTGACATCTATTGAAGAACACTACTCTGCGCGGTTAACTGTTCACCTTAGCTTAGAAGCTTTGTGTCAAGCCAGACTCCTCAAGAGTCAAGACCAATATTAGAAGTGGACTCTAGACACATCGCTCAGATAAGAAGCAGTCATGTGCTCAGCGCCTTTACTCACGCCGCCTATTTCCATCCGGAATACGCAAGGTATTTTCAATTTAGAGACAAGCTAATATTTCTCTTACCCCATGATATCCTCTGCTCCATTGCCCCAGTGGCACACACCCCCGGTATCGGACAAATCCCGTCGATAGTCTATCCCCAAGTTCCTCAATGTATCTTTTTTCGACCCGCAGCTGTGGATACGCAATTGTGTAATAGTCCAAAACACGACTCTTTTTTCTGCTTTACGTACAATGCAATATTGATTTATTAAAATTTCATGATAGTCGGGGTTTGCCAGGGTCTGTATGGATCCTGTGTTGTAAAGTTGGTTGCCCATGACATAACGAGAATTGAACAAACAGTAACAAACAGCAACTTGTTGCAGACGTTAATTCCTTCAGACACCGTTTCTCCAGTTAATGCTTCGCTTGCAACTCCGTCTCCACCGTCAAAAACTTCCCTTCCGCCGGTTTCCCCCGTATCTTTATGACTATCAAGAATTTCTTTGATACACGCCCCCCTAGTCCCCGGACAAGCGAGCGGCTCCCATGCGGGGAAGGGATAAAAATTGCATCGCGGCATGCGGGGGTGGGCTCTCCAGAAAAGAAAAGAGTGAAAAAACCAAAATGTTCGGTTGTTTCTTGTTTCCCCAGACGGGAGATAGTGACAGGGGAGTGCGCGGCAATTCCCTACCCTCCCTCACGGTGAATCGGCGTCTCGATACCGCGCCGGCGACAGATACACCAAGCCAAGCCCGGGGAACATGCAGAGAAGAAGCAAGCTTCCACTCCGAGACCGCGAGGAATCCCCGAATTCTATTTTATGGGGTTACCACAACCTCTTCTTGTTCTATACACATCCTCGTGCCTGTGGCCGTGTCCGTTTTCGGTTACTGCTACATACAGCAAAAATAGTAATTTTACCTAATAAAGCAGGAAGTTCAAGGTGAGAGGCGAGCCAATCAGAGGCTCGAATCGCATATCGCATGCCGATGGTATCTGCGGGTCAAAGTCTGGCGTACGCCAAGAATGCACTCTTGATTCATCATAACCAGGAAAGGTCATGGCCTCTAATCTCTAATCTCTATCCTACATCATCATCATAGTATAACATACATCAAGTAGTTAGTTGTTGGAGCCAATAGTAAGTATGCAAATGCATTGGCTTGCAGTCAAGGTATATTAAAAGCTGTCAATAGCTGCATAAACAAGGATCGTCCAGTGCTTTTTTGCAGACCCCATCATGATAATACGACAATAAATTTGTAATCCCAACGCCGAATTCTTTCCAGGGTCTTGTATTTGACCACTTCCCATGAGTTTCATACACCATCTCAAACATTCGACCGCTTGCCAGACCCTTGTGACGGGTCTAGGCAGAGTCTCTCACTACCTTGTCAACAGCCTTGGCAAAGTACTCGACGTTGTTGTCGTTGAGGCCAGCCATGCTGATGCGACCGTTCTTGGTCATGTAGATATGGAACTCTTCTCGAAGCTTCATGACTTGTGACTCGCTCAGACCAGTGAAACTGAACATACCGATCTGGTCGGTAATGTGGTTCCATGTACCAGGGGTCTGTAGCTCCTCAAGCTTGGCTCGTAGAACATCCCGCATGTTGATGATGCGGCCTGACATGGTGCGCAAATTCTCCTCCCACTCAGCGAAGAGGTCACGGTCGTTTAGGACGGTGCTGACGATGCGAGCACCGTACAGGGGAGGATTAGAGATCTCAGATCGCTGGAGGATAGCTAGTTGGGAACCGATGCGGGTGATTGTGTGGGAAGCATCACCAGAGGGAGATGTGACGGCGTGGAAGCAGCCAGCACGCTCGCCGTAGAGACCAAAGTTCTTGGCAAAACTTTGAGCAACGACAAGCTCAAAGCCCTGCTCAACGAAGTAGCGGATGGCCCAGGCATCCTTGACAAGGTCACCAGAGGCAAATCCCTGGTAAGCGGTATCAAAGAAGGGGAAATGGCTTCGCTCCTTCATGATAGCAGCAATCTCGGTCCACTGCTCCTGAGTAGGGTCGACACCAGTGGGGTTGTGTGCGCAGGCATGGAGAACGAAGACAGAGCCCTCGGGAGCGGACTGGAGAGTCTGCTTGAAGCCCTCAAAATCAAGTCCCTTGGTTTCCTTATGGAAGTAAGGGTAAGTATCAATTGAGAGGCCGACATTCTTGAAGATCTGGTGGTGGTTCGCCCAGGTGGGATTTGAGAGGTAGACAGTTTGGTTGCCCTTGTAGAACTTGGCTAGGAAGAGAGCACCCAAGTGCACGGCACCAGTACCAGAGATGGTCTGCAATGTTGTGGAGCGCTTTTCCTGGATGGCAGCGGAGTCGGCACCAAAGACCAGCTCGGCGGCCTTGGATGTGAAGCTGGCAATACCGGCGATAGGGGCATACTCATGGTTGAGCTCAGGGTCGTTTCGGAGGATCTCATCAGCCTATGACGCACGTGGGGTTAGCTCAGATTCCAAGAGGTTTGTACAAAGTCGCGGCGGCGGGGCAATTGGGGTATGCTGTGATGCAAAAGAGGGCTCCAGGCAACGTATTGTGAAATGTTAACCCATGACCCGAAAGTCCCAATGATGGTAGGGTCATGAAGTAGGCTGGACCTGGGCCGGATCCGCTTTGGAAGCTTCATCGGGGTAATAGCAATGCTCCGAAGGGCAATGTGTGTTCATGGGGGCGAAATACATTGCATGTGCATGTTCGAGTTGTGTTTGGGAAGTTATGCGACTGGGGGACAGTTGAAGGCAATGCCGTGAAGTGGAAGAGCAACAGGGTGTATAAGATGAGTTGGTGTGAGGTTCATACCTTCTTAACGACTGGCAACACCCAAGGCTTTGCATTCTCGTCTCTGTAAGCACCGATGCCCTAAACAAGAATTAGAGGTTAGCGAGGATGATTATGCTTGGGCAACCTCAGGTGAAAAGGTTATGCTGGAGGGGTTCAACTTACAAGATCGATCTTGTTGGAGCTCTGGTCGGCCTTGTACTCCCGTGCAAGACCAAAGAGAGGGTCTTCGGGAGCCTGAGGCACGACGTCGGCAGGGAAATTTGTAGTAGAAACCATTTTGGGAGAGATGTGACGAACGATGGAGTTGAGACGAGAAATGGAGGAAGATGAAGAAGAGGCTGGCGCCGTTTTATCAGTCGAGCTCGAGCTTGAGGTGCTCTTGCCAGACTGAGTCTGACGGGGTGTACGTGACTGTGTCATAGTGGGCTCCTGCCCTGAGGATTTTCGATTTAGGGGGGTAAAGAAGAGGGCGGGGGCCTTGGGTT